>CM026206.1:8258855-8488855 GCA_014839995.1 Xenentodon cancila
GAGAGTCATTCAACCGCTTAGGTAATCATCAGGTATAAAGACAGGCAGGGGATTACGGTGGTACAGATGCAGTAAATAACCAAGCTGAGAACTGCACATTCCTGAGGCCAGGCTGTCATCATGGAGCTATTTTTTACATGTAACTTTTTCGCATCTTGATAGATTTTGATTACAAGTTTACATCTCTCATCTGTTTTCATTGCTTTGCTTTATGAGTTTAAAGAACAACTTCTTATTGACAAGGCAGCCAGTTTATGGGTTACAGCAAGGAAAGAGTTACACCACAATAACAGTGTTTCCTCTGAGTGAGGTGCTTTGTTCAGGGTCAGGACTGGGAGCAGCCAATGATTGTATGCTACTCGTCTACAACCTAGTTTCGCTCTAAGTAATCATTAACCGCCTGAGAAGATAGTAAGCAGGCAGGTCGTTTTTAGAGAGCCTGGATCATGTTTTAAATGTCAACAACACACTAGTCATATAAGACTGACACCTGAGATATGGGTTAATGACTGACCTGCCTTGTCACATCAGAGGCTCGAAAGGTTTGAAAATATAAACAACTTTTAATGGTATAGTTTCACATCAGGTAAATTCTATTGATCAGTACATGTGTAAAACATTCTGTGAGAAGTGTTTTGTACCTTAAAATTGAATGGAAATACCATTTAATTTAATTTGTTTGTCACATTTCTTATCACAACTATGGGACATAATGCTTAATACACATTGTCCATATCCAATGTTCATGAAAACATGGTACTTGGGACTGTTAGGAAATAAATTCTACATATTCAGACAGTATGCAGCATGTAGAACACACACACAAGTAAATTTAAAACGGAAAATTATGTTCCTTTGAATATTCAATTAGAATTAGAAGACTAACAAAAATATACTGCTACTGTGTCCAATTCCCTTGAAGTCCTAAATCCACCTTTGGATTTGACCATGCAAACTCATTTTAAATGGGGGCGAGACATTTTTTATCACACATTTTTGAAGATTGACGTTTCTATTATTCTAGATTTTTCTTTAAAATATTAAGAAAAGAGTACCCCTCTTGATCAACACCTAACCATGTAGTACCCTATCTTGTACAGCTCATCATATGAGTAAATCAGTCAATGAAAGATGCAGACAATCCTGTGAGTCACAATGCATCTGTTGCAAAGGCTGGAAAGTACTGGAGACAGCACTAAACAGACATGTGGTTATATTGGATTATATAGAGCTGTTTGTTTTTGTGAGAGGGTGTCACTGCCTACAGTATGGCATCATGGACGCAGAAGTGATTCCTGTGACTAGGAGACTAAATCCTCTGACTAGTACTAGTGTCTAATAAGAGAACTCTGCTCACTGATGTCATCTGGCTTATTGTAGGCACAGTGCATTACCACTTCAATTAAAAACGTAAACGTAAAAGTCATAAAAGTTTTAAAGAAAGTTGAATCAAGGAACATTTTCATTGGACAAATAATAATGAGAAAAATTTAAAATATTTGCTCCATGCAGGCTGCGTAAAGTACTTTACTTTTCTAGCAGAAGGCTGTCTCAGAAAAGCAGGGCATTCAATGTACATCTGTCAGGCATGGTCTGTGGAGGATTCAAGAGCAGGAAAACTGTGTGGTGGGAGTAGTAGAAAATGTTTAAAAACCACTGCTAGAGCAAGATAGCCAATGATAAAAAACACAAAAATGTTGAGGAGATAAGAGAGGTAGGAAATTGAGCAATATTGTTGAAATTAATCTGTTCTTCCCTTTTCTTTTATTTGTTGCTTTGGATGAGTCTCTCTTAGTAACAAGAATCAGCTGATAGGCATTGTGAAGGAGTGTGGAAAGATCACATGTGTGAGCGAAATGATCTTAACAAACTGTTCAAGGTTAAGGTTTTAAAGAAGGCTTGGCTCATCTTGGCTGATCAAAGCCACCCTCTTTGATGATTTTATGACGTTGCTATCTGGTTCCACAGTTTACCAGAAATGCAGAACGCTGCCTTCGTTTTCTTTATAAAGAAGTCACTCTGTTAACCAGTATTAACCTGTTGGTGTGTTGTTTTTATGTGGTTTTTATGTGTTTCTGCTGGCTCTACAAAACAAATAGCCCCTTGGGGATAATAAACCTATAATTCATGACCTTTGAGCACCACAGAAAGTACAAGTGGCTCAACGAACAGATTTGCATGGAAATGACGAGAAAATGGATAACACATTAACAACTACATCTGAGGTTTGTTTCAACTTGGCTGTTTTATTGTAATGCATCACTTTACACATCAATTTATGCATCAATTTACACACCACATTTAACCAGAAAACTTCAGCAAATAAAGATGGGTACTCTTCCAGTACCTGTGTTGTCAAGCCTCACCTTCCTCCAAGCTTCATTCTTGTCTCCTTGCTGATCCCAGCAGGCAGCCATTGAGGTAGTGTAAAGAAATGGGAAACCTACCACAGCCACCACTGGCTTCTTCTTTCTGGTTGTAGGTGAGACCTGACGGTACACCCCCGTCAGGTGTCACCTGGCAGACTGGCGACGCAGTTCAGGGGGCTGGCCTTGGGGCTGTTGGATCAATCAGAGTAAGATAATAAAATCACACAACGAGAGCTTTAAAGAAGGAATCCAAGAAAACCAAGACCAACAGAAACCTGCATCAATCATTAGGTTTTTGTATTTTCTCCTTTAAACAGTCTGTTTGTTATAATTAGTCAACAGCAGGCAGGGGCTGGTCTAAGATTGGATCTGTCTCTGTTGTAGAACTCAGGGAGGCCCGGCTTGCTCTGATGACCTCATACACAGACTTCATTCAGCTCAGCCAGGGGAGAGCTGCATTGTTTCTGAAACGTGAAGTCATCACTGTTGCTTTTAGAATGGCCATCTGTGTGCTACAACCACTGAAAGGCTGCACGGATGGGGAGAGACACCATCCAGAGCTGGCTTCATGGACATGGTTGAACGCATCCAAGTAGAAACTGAATTTGACCTGAAACTGTTGTAAAGAATTAATAAACAGTGCACAACATGGCCATAATTAGGACATCAGTTGTAAATGTTAAACCTTGCAGAGCACAATATTACCAATCTATTTCTACCATATTTGTTTCTGAGTGTGTCATTGAAAAGGTGCAGTGAAGGCTTAAGGCTAAGGAATTTGTGAAAACATTGGACTGTTTCAAAAGCTTGTGTAGGTGATATCACGGATTTACCTGCTTATCTGCAGTTAACGTAGCAACTGCTTGTGTCATCTATACCTCTTTTTTACTTCTACGGCATCACATATATAAATCACATATGTAAATATGTAAATCAATGCAGTCTCTAATGTCAGTTCAATTGTCTTCTTCACTAGTGTTGTCTTGTAGTTGTAGCTCTGACTATAAGCTTTACTAAACAGAAACGTTATAAGTTTGGTTTTAAAGGTGGTGGTGGTGGTGGTGTCAACCTCCTTGACCCAAATTGGTAGTTGGTTCTATAGTGATGGTGCCTGATAGCAAGGCTCGTCCTCCAAAAATCTATATTTGGATCTCCTAGCAACTACAAGTAAAGCTGCACCTTGAAAGCAGAGAGCTCTATTAGGTACATCAGACGTTATCAGCTCTTGTTGATAATGCAGAGCTTGGTCGTTAGGGACTTAATAAGTAACAGAATTTTGTATTCAATTCTAAATTTTATGGGGAGCCAGTGGAGACACGTGTCTCACAGGAGACATGTTATCGCTCTTACTGATTCCTGTCAGCACGTGTGCTGCTGCATTTTGGATCAGCTGGAGGCTATTCAGGGAATTACTGGTACATTCTGCTAATGATATATTACAGTAATCTAGTCTAGAACTAACAATTGCGTGGATAGGTTTTTCCAGGCGTACCCATGGAGGTCATGCTTCTCATCTTGGGGATATTATGGAGGTGAATAAAGGCTGCGTTACAAACCTGATTAACGGCTGTTTAAATGACAAATCCTGGTTAAAAATAATGCCAAGGTTTCTGACTTAGTACTAGAGGCTAGCGTAAAATCAGGTAATCCATTTCCAAGGGACCTAAAACAGTAACTAGCTTCATTTAAATTTTAAAGAAAAAAAGTTTGTGGACATATAGGTGTGAATGTCCTTTTGACGTGCCTGAAGTTTGGCCAACTGTTCTGTCTCATCTGGCTTCATAGATAAATACAGCTGCATATCATCAGCATAGCAATGAAAATTGATGCAGTGGTTCTGGATAATATACTGGATTGGTCCTAGCAGGGAACCCTGGGGGACACCATAGCAGACCCTCGTCAGTGCAGAAGAAACCTCATGAACATGAACAAACAGAAATCTGTCAAACAGATATATTATTTAGTTGTTTTTATTCTGTTACATCTCAGTCACTTCTGATCAGTAAAGCTTGTGCAGTAAAGCAATGAAAATGCTATTCAAGAGTGGTTTTTAGATATTTATGCGTTGCTTTTGATTACTCAAGCAGAAAGATTACATGCATCAAATTACTTTTTTTGTTGTTTTTTTAAATACTCTCCCTCACTCTTTCCTTCCCACCACATTTCCTTGGCCTTTTACCATACTAAATCTGTATTTTTTAAATTTATTATTATTATTATTATTATTTTTTAATCTCAGTTTTTTCTTTTTCAGTTCAAATCTATGTGTTCCTCATGTTTTACTTCTCCCTTCATCATTATCAGCACATACCGTTGCCTGAAATGCTGCGCATGTCTCTTTCCAAGCTTGGCTTCACAAGGTTCGGGACTCTTCGACATTGTTTTTGTGCTTACATGTTCTGCTCACATCCGAATGGCTGCTGCGTTGCACACTGAGAGGACATTGTTGAGATTCTTCCATAAACAACTCTCTTCAAACAGGATTCTCCTGCAGCTGCAAGAAGGGCTGCCTTTCTCCCCTTCCCAAGGACTCCACCCACCACGATTATTGTGCATGTGTGTTTTTTAGGACAACGCTGATCTTTTAAAGCAATTTACTAATTGAAATATTCCCTTCTTTCCACAAAATAATACAAATCAGTGCAACCGGGTCACATGTTTTGTACAAATGCTGCAAGGCATTTTTGAAATAGCAGTATATTTTTCTGTTTTAACAGTCATTTCTGAAGTTAAATATGATGGAAGCTTTTTAATACCCAAAGATAAACACAGGGGTCTTTGGTCTTCCAGGAAATGGCAATATATTTAATTGTGATTAGAGCTAGCCTGATAAATCAAATGTTGCTGAAACTGAGAGATCAATCGGTATGGTGTCTGCTTCTGCAGACGCTGTCTGAGATAAATGTTGTGATGGCTTTTAGCCATCTGTAACACAGTTTCAGTCTTATGTCTAATATAACATTCTAAATAGCTACTAACTATCCTTCTCTATGTACAAACTTGAAATACTCAAGTGTTTATTTTGCAAGTCAGTTCCCATTGAAAATCTACGAAAGCATTGTCAGACTCTATTTCCCATTTAGCATTTGCATTAGGAGCTTTGTTTTTATAAGGCTTGTGAATCTATTATAAACCAGGGATAGAAAACCTTTAGGATTATATTTTTATTGCATCATTTTATCTATCTGCAAATCCTTCAGAGGGGTAAGCTTCCCACACTACTGACCTCTAATATAATCTCTTACATATATATTTTAACATATGAGCTGGGAGAAGTCGGGTCTAAATGTATTAAAGAAAGTCAAAGAATTGTACTCGTGTTGTACAAGCACCCTTTTCAAGAAAAGTTGTGAAGTTCATCCCTACCTGTGTATCTGTCCAGTCATCCATTCATCTCTGTCTCTGTCCACCCTTCCAATGATCTTCTGAACCTACTTCATCCAGTTCAAGGTCAGGAGGGCTGAGGCCTCGCCATGCTGCCGTTGAGTGACGGGGAGTGCAACCTCGATAAGTTAACTGACTAGAATCGCTGTATTTAAACAGATAAACAAATGTAAAATATACAGTTTTTAATTGTCTAGGAATTGTGTATACATATTAATATATACAGTTTTACAAGAAGTACCTTTGTCCCTTCTTGTTGAACACAAGATTCTATCTGCTCGGCAGTCTGGGGTTTTTCTTATTTCAGTCTACTCTTTATTATAATAGGTCAAATATAGGTCAAATGTCTCTGCCTCTGTCCTCTGAAATTTGATTCAAGCAGATTAAGATTTTAACACATTTAAGTTTTATTGCATTTTAGAAAATGTCCACCTTTCCTGGATGTGTGATCTATTCATATGCTTTTAAATGACTGGTCTTTAGGTAGGTTCCCTCTGATTCTGGGAAGAGTATTACCGTTAAATCCGTTCAGCTGTATGTTGTCTGGACATAACGGAAAATGATCTGGGCATATGTAACCCCAGTGATCACAGGAAACATGAAAGCAACATTTCATAAGAGTTTCATTTGCAATTTTCAACTGTGGCTCTGACCCGGCGGCTGCTAATATTAAACCATCCGAACCTTCCAGGTAGCAGAAAGATTAGAATGAGTTTCAGCTGTAGTTGTTAACTGCTTTATGTGGAAGTAATGGAAAAGGCTCTTAATGTTGTGAACTCACTTGAAAAAACTGTGACCAACCCCCGAGGTGTGCATTGTGAGGAATTCTGGCATGCAGACTCTATGACCTCACAGGAAGGAATTGAAAATACAGATTAAGGTGAAGTTCTCTACATGAGGCTCCTTTTGTTTGAGGAAAGAAGGAAGAGTGTATCCGTTCCAGGTGTTCATAAGGCATGACACAGCAGAGGGAAATAAAAGAAAATAAAAAGGTTAGAATTGTCTACCTTTTTTGTATTAACACTTTCTATTCATTTTTTTGTAGGAACCACTACATTTCCGCAAGGATGAGACAGTATAATCCTATCCCACCCCCAAAGAAACAAAAAACATGCAGCTCTGGCCACACACACACACACACACACACACACACACACACACACACACACACACAATACAAACAAAAAAAAGCCTCTAGCCTGTGTCATTGGGCCAGAGGGGCTTCATGAACCAAACAGATGACCTACAGTTCACTGAGAAGTTGGATGTCCAATTTCATGCTTGACCCCTCACTCAAACTTTAGGCATTGATTACCAAACTTCTTTTTCTCTCCTATACAGTCGGTTTTTTTCACTCCTCAGATGTTGACTTTCTCTGCTGTGACACTTTTTCTTAGACTGATGATACCAAATATTGTAAAGGAAAATTAGTCTTGTTCAATATGTGAAAAGTTATTTAACTGGTTATTATTCAGAAATTTAGCCTCCAGGGTGGTTTGGTCTCTCTGAGCATAAGAGTTGTTTGTTTGTATTTGCTGAGCCTGTTCCTTGTTTTTGTTCCTGTCTGCTGTAGGTGAACAATGTGGAGGAAAGCCGCAGTTTTCAGGATGCCCCGACGCTGCTGGTGTCCGAGAAGGGAGGCGGGCTGCTCAACGCCTCAGCTAACAGTGTCATTTCATGTCCTCCAGCCAAAGTGGACAGCGGCTCCTATACTGGGGATGATAACCAGTAGGTGACCCTGTTTTCCCAGTGCCTTCTGTAACGTTTAGATATTTATATTGGTTTGGATGTTTAGGATACCCCTGCCTCCTGCCTTTAATGAGCTGGGATAGACCTGTGTGACCCTGTACCCTGTAAGGTTTTAGAAATAAACACGAGCAAACAAAACTGTGGTATTTAATTGCAGTATGTATATATATATATATATGTATATATATATATATATGTATATATATAGGTTATTGCAGGTTTGTGTAGTGTAAAACATTGCCCACAATGAGAGGACATCTAAACATGTGACTTCCACAAGCAGTTCTAATAACTAGTCGTTTTAAAGCCTATAAAAACATATTGCCCTGCCTACATGAGCGAGAGCTGTGTGTGACCTTTGGGTTTTTGTTGGATTAACCCTCCGTTGTTTTTTCTCCCCTGTTCATTGAATTCTCTGAGGAGTCGAGTCTCTGGGGAGTAAAGCAGAATGTTTTTTTTTTTAATGTTTCTCTTTAAAGACGGATGTGTATTTGTGTGTAAGTGAGACAAGACATTTGCTGTACACTTCGTAGTTACACAGCATCTTTTTTACTTTGACAAACAATTAATTCTTGTGCCAGATATATATTAGAAAATACCGAAGGGCACGCTGTGCAGTCAGCATCATGAAGTACAAAATATTACGCGTACATTGGACTTTGAATCAGCTCAAGTGCAGAATAATTTAATAATTTCCTCTTTTGCAAAGTACACAGCGCTGGCATTTCATAAGCAGAAGAATGTTCTGCCTGGGGACCAGCAGTGTGCTCTGTTGTTGACATAAATCAGTCTTTCATAAGAACTTGTAATATCTGTGCCATTGGATTTGGATTCCTCTGCAAATCCCTACAAACCTAAAAAACTGATTGTGTGTCCCATAACTTATTAAAGAGCTGTACCTGCTTCCTGGTTACTGAGACTCCATATGGCGCAGTCAGACTAGAGGGTGCAAGGAACAGTGACCATCACTGGTTCAAAGTGTCCATGTTCCTTCATATTTCATATCGTTGGAGTTCTTTTGCTCTTGATGACAATATTGTTGAATTTCTTTTTTCAAATGTGTTTCATTTCAGTTTATTCAGTTGTTTTAAGATGCATATTGTATTTTTTTCTTAGAGTTCAGCAGCTCAGCAGTCTGCCGTGCTCTACTTCAAAAGCTTTTAACTTTGTAGTTAAAGAAATGTCAGTTTCAGTTTGGCAGTTAAGTTGAAGGTAGTGCTGCAGTATTTAAAAGAGCAGAAATATTGATGCTGCGCTTTTCTCACATAAACCCCTGCAGAAAAACTGGACACTGAAAAGGGCTTACCAAGGACGTTAAATTACACATTTTATCTTGCTCTCTTTTATGTGTAAAACCTGGAAAAAGCTACTTTGTTGTTCTAAGTAAAAAGATGAATGTAAAAAAATGAATGAAAGGCTCTTACACCTATAATTAACCCTTCGTGGGGTCTCAGTGCAGGCCAGCTTAAGAAGCTGTTGTCCTCATCTGTTTTTTGTCGTCATGCAGGTACTCTGAGAGAACAACCATCCGACCATCGGAAGAATTCTCTCACGGTGGACGGACCAGCTCCAGCCCTTCAGATGAAATAGGTAGAGCCCGCAAACCCTCTGCACAGAGGGGCAAGAGACGCAGACGTAACCCAGAACTAGATGAGTCTCAGTATGAAACGGAGTACACCACAGGGGGAGAGACGGGCAATGAACTCGACGTAGAAGAATGGGAGGGGTAAGTTATGATCTTCAGTGAGTGTACCACTTTACCTTTGAGCTTCTTTGTTACTGTGTGGCTCAGAGAGAAAATGTCATCAACCAAGAACTTGTAGATTATAGTCAAATACTGCTGCTCCTCCTGCCCGATGACAGCTGGCCAAAGCTTCAGCCCCCCTCCAACTCTGAACAGGATGAAATGACTATGAAAAAGGATGGATTGATGGACTGCTGCTCCCTCAGGACCAGACCCACATTCTCTTAACATGAATTAATAACTATAAGCCTAGATAAACAAGCTTATGTGACATTAATTTGATTTGCTGGAAAATGCACCAAACATTTTAGGGTTTCAGACATGTAAGTACTGTACAAAACAATAAAATAGACGATACTCAAATGCATGGAAAAAACTCAAGTCTCTGGTTAATCCTCTAAGGCATGCCAGTTCACGTGTGTTCTGCTCAGTCATAATCAGAGAAATGGGACAAAGGTGTCAGTAATTTGTCACTGTAGAGAAATTCTTGTTCTTTCCTTTTTCCAACCCTCAATCTTTTTGTCCTTGTTCATCGTTGTCATTCTTTTGCCGTTTTTTAATCTAGGATGTACCCAGAGATAAGATCGGATACTCAGCGTCATGACTATAAACGAGAGTTTGACGCCGACCTTCGGGAGTACAAGCGTCTGTGTGCAGAAATGGACGACATTAATGATCAGCTGAACAAACTGAGTCGGCAGCTGGACACACTGGATGAAACCTCTTCCAAATACCAGGTCAGGTGAACAGCGTGCACCACTCACCACCAAATATCAGACAACACAAATGTGAACAAATATGCGCCGAGAGTGACTTCAGCAGTCAGTTGCTCAAACTCCAGCATTGTTATATTAAATTATAAGCTATGAGCTTAATTTTTTCTGCCAAGACTAAATTTTATGGCAGCCGGCTAGAGACCTCAATGAGACGGAGCTGCGGCTGTGGACAGAAAATAGCAAATTAAAAACCAAAGTTATACTCGTAAGCACAACAAAAAGACCTCTGTACAACCTGCTAGGACATTGTCAAAGGTCGAATTTGTGCATGTAGAACTAAAACATAACTTTTTTTTTTTTTCCAACTTACTGACTTCTGTTGTAAAAGCCAAAAGGTGGCCAAAATATTGTAGAATACAAAAATTTGACACTAGAAGGAAATTTTCAGATCTGCTGTACTTCTTTTGTTCGGAATAAAATGAAACACGTGCTTTTTGCACAAGTTGATCGTTCTGACACTTTACAGTCAAGTTTTGATTGCATCTGTTCTCGTTTCCCAACAAACACTGATTTCTTTCTCCTGGTTTTCATTATGATACAAATAGATATTCAGTGTATGATTTAGCATTTTACAGTTGACAGCTCAAGTCGTTTCATTTGTATTCATATTTTTAAACGGCACGTGGGGGGTGCAACATCTCCGTTTTACGCAACGTTTTTAATTGACACATTTCTTAATAAGAAATATAGACAAGGGCAAACATTGCTCTTATTAAAAATGATTGATTATCCAAAAACTGTACATAGAAGCGACTATAAGACAGAAAAGACAGAATTCTTCAACATTTAGCTTGTATGCCGAGATACACTATATGGCCCAAAGTATTCGCTCACCCATCTAAATAATCCGGATAAGGAGAGCGAGTACTTTCGGCCTTATAGTGTACGTCAACCTGACTATAACAGATGTTTCCTCTTTCATCCTCAGGTGGTTGCAGATGAATACAATCAGCTGAAGGACCTGAAGCAGGTGAGACTTTTCTGTTGCCTCTTTTCATGATGTTGCTTTTAAAAATACTCCCCAGTTCCAGGGTCGGAAAGCTGCGTAAAATGTAAATACCCATCTGTAGATCTCTGAAAAGCTCCTTTTATAGCCAGTCACGTCACGGACCTGTTGCTGATTAACCTAATTAGTCGTCAAATGCTCCTCCAGGTGTTTTTGATTTGTACAATCACGTTCCCAGCCTGTTCCAACATTGTTGAGATGGTTTACTGTTTAACTGCGATCAAATTCAAAATGAGCTAATATGATATGGTCAAATGTCTCAGTTTCAACATCCGATATGTTGTTTATGTTCTGTTGGTACTAAAAAAATGAATTTATGAAGCTTGTAAATCATTACATTGTGTTTTTTTTTCATGTTTTGTACAGCATTCCAACTTTTTTGGAATTGGTTTTTAATTCAGCTGCCTGTCACCTGTCTTATAATGTCTTTAGGTTCACATGAATCAAATGAATGAGCCTGTCCTGTTGTTTCTAAATGTGCTGTTTGTGTTCTGTAGACCTCAGATTATCAGTCTAAGAAGAAAGACTGTCGCAGGCTGAGACACAAACTGTTCCACATCAAGCGCATGGTGAAAGAGTACGACAAGAACCACTGAAGGATCCGCTCCGTCCTGACTCCGCTCTACGGTTCACGCTGCAAAGCTTTGCAGACCTGGGCCAGAATACACTCCAAAACACCGCAAAGACTGTGACATGCTGAAACCAAAGTTACAGCATACAAACTGGCACATGCACGCACATACGGCACACTGACACACACGTACACCGGGAGCATTTTGTATTTTGGAAATAATAATCTAGATTTTTTTTTTTGCTTTTGGTCACTCACATATAATCACAGCTTTGGTGGAGAAAAATAAAAGCGGCACCCTCAGTCGTAACCTCTCAGACTAAACAGCCCCATTTCTCTGAGGATTAAGTTCAGTGTTTGCTGTGCAATACGAGGACCGGTGGGTGAGGCGCGAGAGAGGTTGTTTGAAAGTTATCTGATCAGCGGTCACCTGTGATAACACCGGTTTATGTCTGTGGCTGCTTGTTCTGCAGGTTGGCTGTGTTTCTTTGTTTTATCTCCACAGATAAGATGTGGAACAGTATTGTAGGGATTGTAGTAATGGTGGAGACAAGTCGCAGCGATTATTTCTTAAACACTGGTTTAGTGTAGCCTTTGTTGCAAATGATCTCTATTTGAGCTTTGTTCTCACCCACCTCGGTGTTTGTAATTACGTTAACCATCAGTGACCCGTTAACTGGCGTGACCATTCTACTGTTGTTTTTAACTGATTGTCACAGATGTGATGAGACCAAAAAGAGGAGAAACTGGCCAACGAGATATATGTGACGTTCTTATATTGTACAGTACAGACGTTTAATGATTCCAGTTCATATCGCGTACCAAGAACGAACTTAAACATTTGTCTGCTCAAATAGTCTTTTAGGTCCTTACGTATTTTCTGAATGCAAAAGACTCATGGTGGCTTGTTTCTTTTTTTTTAATCAGTTTTCATTCACAAATCTTTTTAAGCTGTTCAGACAAGTAAAATTACCAAGCTGTTGTTTTTGTTTTGTTTTTTTTATCATGAGCACTTCTCAACAAACATGTAATTTCATTCCTTATCACTGAAATCTGCTATAGTTTTATATTAAATCAGTTTCATCTTTAAACAGATCTGCTGTATATTTTCAAATTGAAGCACATTTTTGATTTGTTATGCATTTGTATTTTTATGAAGAGTGTTTTATCATTTTACAAACCATTTGCGAGCCATTTATTTTTGTAAGATTTTATTTTCTTTGTTGCCATTCTGAAAGACCTTTTATGTAACCGTACACTTCCATACATTATGTTGTCTAAAAAACATGAATCAAGTATGTAATAAACATCTAATGCTCAAAATTAATCTCAGTTTTTCACTGTTGCTGCTGATTTGGAGAAATGTCCTGCTCTGCGTCTACAGCCAGCGTCCAGCAGGGCGAGCAGGAAACCCGTCTTCACCCGGAGACCGGTGCCCAGGGAAACTGTTGCCCGCTGCTGCCCTCTAGTGGTGAGTCCTTAAAGCCTCGGTAGCCCTTCAGTGTGTTCCTACATCTTTCTGCTGTTCTACATTTGTTGTAACAAATCAGTAGTTTATCAGTGATAACCACATGTCTCAATGCTGCAGTGCAACTGACAAAACACATCAAGTTGCTGAAGCTCAGTACAAACTCAGTTGTACAAGATTAAAAGAACACCAACGCCTTTTGCTCCAAGTTCTCCCTGGGAGTTGTTAGGAAGTACATCCTTTGTTGTGCTTTTTCAGATGTACAGAATGGTTTGTTGTGCAGGTCAAGTCTTCCTCTATATTTGTGTCCAGGAGCCTCACATCTGAAACCCTCTTTCTGCAGTTCCCGGTTATGTAGATGGACTCATTGTCCATTTTATTCCTCCTGAAATGAACACTCAGCTCTCGGCTTTGAAACTGTTGAGGATGAGGTTGATCTGTGCACCATGCTGATAGCCTTTGCACCTCTTACTTATAAGAAACGGTCTCATCTCCCCTTGAGATGAGTCCCACCAGAGTTGAGACATCTGCTGTAGAGCAGATCCAGCTGATTAGGAGTAAGAGGCTCAGCACACAACCTGGTGGGAAACCAGTACTCTCCATACAGTCCTGCAGGCGCTGGAGTACCCTGCATCAGGGAGCAATTTAAGTTATAGGACAAGCTTATTTTGTCTGTCTGAGGGGCATCTATGGTGATATCAGGAAGAGGGAAATGTGATCTGATATTCCTTGATGAGGACATCTGATGACCTTGCTTAAAGGCTGAACTCGCACCGCCTCTGGAAGAGTGTCCAGCTCAAGGTTCATGACATTGTACAAGTGGCCGATGGCTGAGATGGCGTTAACATTTGGTGATGACTCAGCCACGAAGTGGTAGGCCACGTAAACTGACGGAGCGCGGCCAGCGGATGCTGAGGGGGATAGTGTCAAGAGGTGGCCACCTTTCTGCAGATTCAATCGCTAGAGACCTCCAAACTTCATGTGGCCTTCAGATTATCTCCAGAACAGTGCTCAGAGAGCTTCATGAATGGGTTTCCATGGCCGAGCAGCCGCATCCAAGCTTTACATCACCAGGTGCAATGCAAAGTGTCGGATGCAGTGGTGTAAAGCACGCCACCACTGGACTCTGGAGCAGTGGACCAGTGACAAATCACGCTTCTTCATCTGACAATCTGATGGACAAGTCTGGGTTTGGCGGTTGCCAGGACAACGGTACTTGTCTGACTGCATTGTGCCAAGTGTAAAGTTTGGTGGAGGGGGGATTATGGTGTGGGGTTGTTCTTCAGGAGCTGGGCTTGGCTCCTTAGTTCCAGTGAAAGGAACCCTGAATGGTTCAGCATACCAAGACATTTTGGACAATTCCATGCACAAAGCAGGTCCATCAAGACCTGGATGACAGAGTCTGGTGTGGATGAACTTGACTGGCCTGCACAGAGTCCTGACCTCAACCCGACAGAACACCAACTGAGAGCCAGACCTTCTCGTCCAACATCAGTGTGACCTCACAAATGTGCTTCTGGAAGAATGGTCAACAACAAACACACTCCTAAACTTTATGGACAGCCTTCCCAGAAGAGTTGTAGCTGTTATAGCTGCAAAGGAGTGACCAACGTCATATTGGACCTCATGGATCAGGAATGGAGGTCACTGAAGTTTATATGTGAGTCAAAGCAGGTGAGCTATATAGTGTACATGTATTAATGTTTATCAACATACATACAATTTAGTATTTTTATTTGCTTTGAGCAAAAGAATGTTATTAAATTATCAGTAATATTATAGTTGGAGTATCATGGTTTTGGTTGGGATCTTAAGAGACTTTCCGAGATAAACACGAACAAGCCTCTGCTAGATCTGATATGTTATCAAGTAATCAGACTTTATTTGATTTAAAGGTAAAGTGAAAGCTTTTGTGTTTTATAGTAAATGCAAACGTGATGATGAGGCAGCTTTGATTAACAGTCTTTATCTTGACTAGTTGATTTGTCATCAAGTCTAGAAAATGTGAAGTTTTCCCTCACGGTTTCTGAGCGCGTGACGTCCAGCATTCATCAAACCATTGACATAAATGTGAAACAAACATCTGAAATCACCACTGCAAAGGAAATAAAAAGTCTTCAAGTTGTTTTGCATGTTTTTTAGTTTTGGCATGGTCATAGAAACACAATTCTTTAAAACGTGAAGCTACAAATAACTAAAGTTCAGATTTCAACAAACAAACACAAACCAATGAAGTTGTTTCACAGCACTGGGAATCAGTCATCCTTGCCTCTTGTTTTAGTTTTTTTTTGTTGTTATGACAAGTACAAAAAACAAATTCACCCAAAAACATGTTTGTGGCAACATTTTCTGTTTTCATCAATTAATTTGGCAAGAAAAACCGTTTTTAACACCAAGCTGCAGTTCATGGCCATGACAATCATGAAGGTCTAAGTACCTTTTTCAAATTTCTTTTTCTTTTTCTCACAATGACACACCTCCGTCTTCACATTTTACCCTCAGAGAGCAGTTATCTGAACCTGTCCTGTCTACGAGGCTTTTTAAAAGGGGCGACAGCTGTCAAAAAGTAAAACAAAATAAACTTCCTCTGCGCTTACAGAAGCGAAGGAAACGATGTCCGAGAAATCCGGATTCACTTTTCCAACTCATTTTGGCTAAAGTGAGCTTTCAGTCCAGTACTTCCTTTTGGCTTCTGTCGGCGATGCTTCGCTTGATCCCTTTAGATTTATCTTCAACGTGTGAGTAGTTCACTGTACAAATCTCTGCCTCTGATGTAGAAAACATGAGGTAATAATGGTAGACAGGGATGTGACTTTCTGAACCACCAGGGTGTGTTGGACTACATTCGAGCTTCCGCAACATCGTTGGAAAAACAAGATAGTTCAGCATAGTTCGGGGGGGAAAACAGAAAATAGCCTTTTTTATTTTCCCTCGTCCGTTGAACTGTCCCTTTAGGTATATTTCATCAAGAATGTAGCCTGTATATACGTACGTAGGGCAAAACACGCACAGCTTCGCGTGTGTTTTTTGTTTTTCTGCTGTTAGAAACGTGTTGCAGTCTTCAGTAATACATTAGGTAACAAAGTCTGTTCCTTCAGCTTACGCCTGGGTTCAAGACATACAAAACAATACACAACGTTATGTAGGATGTTCACAGCGCGTCCCAGCTGAGCTCTGCCTGTGGAGGTGGCCACGGCAGCCGCGACGCTGGGACAAAACACACACAGAGCCTGGGTTCACACCGAGTCACATTAGGGGGTCGTATGGGAGGAGGTAGAAGAATCACATGGCCTCATGTGAAAGTCTGCATTTCCGTGAAAGGCCTGCTCACGCAGCGGGAGACGAAGAGAGATCTGCCAGAGGAGGGAGCAAAACTGACAAGTGCTGCAAAACATCAGAGTGTTCAAAGACAATCTTACACTGTTTCCCTGAAAGCATCTTTGGTGTCATTTCAGCCAAACTTTACAGACAGAATGTGGGAAAATGTGACCCCCAACCCCCACCAAATGGGAGCTTAAACTCCAGAAACAACGGTCTCTGTTCATGATAGTGACTTTGTTGTTCCTCTAAATATGATCTCAGCCCGTCTCTGGAGCTCAGCAGGGTTTTACTGTCCCGGGGCGTAGGGCCAGCTGATGGAGCTCCCTGATAGCTGCATGTCTCGGATCAGTGTCTCAATGGGGGTCTTGCCCACCAGCCTCATGAAGAAGAGCTGGGAGATGAGGTTGGCGGGCACTGCTCGCAGAGCAGGGAGGCGCAGGAGCAAGCGGCCGAAGCGCTGAGGCTGGTTGGGGTACTGTAGCCTCTCGTACTCGGTCAGTGCCACTTGGGCCTTCTCCTGCAGGGACTCGACGTGGGCTGGGTCTGTCAGACCGCATGCATCTGTAAGGCAAGAAAGGATCGTCTGGTTAGGAACGATAACCAAACGTTGACAAGCGTCTAAGAAAGAATATGTCTCTTAAATTGTAAGGGGGGAGGGGTGCTTGCAAAAGCCTACCAGGGGAAAAGAGTGCGATGGCTTTAAGGCAGCTGTACTCGGCTGAGTCCACCTGCAGCCGGTTCAGCTTGTCCACCTGGTCCTGGAAAACCCTGACCTGGTCCATGAAGGACACCACCCGCTCAGCAGACATGGGAGATGAGTGAAAGCCAGCCGCCGCCAGCAGAGGAGCCATGTGCAGAGGCAGAGCGGACTGGGCTGCGTTCAGGATGAACAGCTCGCTCCAGCTCAGCCTCAGCAGCGCCACCTTTGGGTTGGAGCGGAAAACAGCGGTGACGAAAGCGTTGGAGGGAAAATCCTTTATGAACATATCTGCTTCTAGTTTCTTTAAATTATTTAAGTTCAGTTCCGCTGGTGCTAAAAGGCTGAGTTTAAATTAGTTTAAATTCAGTATAAACCATTAAATGGGATGTTTCTCTATTTTCTGATATCTCACAACTTTCATGCCACTTACAGCGTTTTATAGAGCACGTATGAGATCAAAGCTTCAACTTGTTGTTTTAAGATTCACTCTTTCAGAACTGACCTGCTCTGACACTGGGAGTTCTGGGAAGTATGGGATGTTTCTGGCCCACTCAATGGTGCTGAAGAGGAGCCGTGCGGCCAGCTCGCAGATGCTGTCGATGCCCATGACCGAGGCTCCGCCTGCAGACACCTGCATCTGTGCTTGGCTGTACGGCGCCCCGTAGCGGCTGCTGGGGTACGGCTCGGCCCGCAGCAGCTGGGAGATGAGCTCTGAGACCGGCTGCCCGTTGAAGTAATCCACGCCGGTGTGAGCTGGACCTGTAGCTCCGACGCCTCCAGACAGGGAGTTTGGACTGATGCCCGAGTGAGACGGAGGGATGCGACCCCGCTGGACCGCTGCAGGGGAGACGCAACAGAATGACGCAAAAGCTCCTGGGCTGTCGCCTCGGTCCAAACAGAAACCCCCAGAATCCTCACAGCTTGTTGAAGCATGTGTTCACTTGTTTACACTATATCCATGAAGGTACTGTTTTAATAATTTACAGAAGCAGCAGAAATGGTTAAAACAACAAGAAACCCTCCCAGCTTCCACATAAACACAATCACATCCACACACACACACGCACTTCGACCCTTATCAATAATTCTGAATACGAGCGGAGCGGAAATGGAGGGTTGTCAACGGGGTTGCCGGCGGGTTTGCAGCGCTTCACTAACTTGCATTGCTCCCATGTGTGTCAGTCACTTTTAAAACGAGGTGGTTTCACCCGCCGTCGTAGATCAGCGTCGTTTCAAGACTCATGATTCAGTCACGCACTGATATGTCTGGCTGAGTAAATCTGTTCCTCGCTGTCCTCAATTATTACAATTAAAAACAATAATGAACACGCTTTTCTTTTGTTTTTGTACATTTGTAAAGTCAGTCAACAAAGACAGCGTTTTATTATCATTTAAAACTGGACTGCTTCGGCTGTGTTGGTACGAGTGTCGGCATACGAGCACGCAGGAAGCAGCCCAGTGTGACGTGAAACCTGCTGGTCAGGATGGTGACCACCTTCAGAAGCAGTGAAATCAAAACTTCACCATACTGTTTTTGTTTATGACACGGTAAATATGTTAATTTCAATAGTTGGATAGCAGAAACTGGCTTTGTTGATGTGTCTGGAAGGATTTGAAGACACATTTGGAGGGTTTTTCTACACTTGAGATAAAAGAGATGTTCGTCTTAGAGTCTTAAATTAATATTGTATATTAATGACAAATGTAGTGATAATGCAGACAAAGATCCTATTTTGTACACTGAGCTTGAAAAAAACAATAGATTTTACAGCCACTGAGAAAGTGATCTTGCGGAGAGAAATAGGATTCTGTTCTCCAAAAGGTCCGAGTGTCCTGGGTCAAGTCAGTCCTATACACCTATAATGAAGCTCGTCAGCCGCGAGACTCCTTCAGAAGATTACCAACCTTACACTAGTAACGGTAAGTGAATACCTTGTTCAGGTTAAGCTGCCCTTCGCGCGCCAAGCTCCTGTTTGGAATTACAGCTTTGCTGCCAAAATCTCGCTTTAAGCAGTCTGAGCGGCAGCTTCCCCGACTGGGTCAAAGGTGAAACAGACATTTCCAGGTAATGTGGAAACAGCGCAGCCTGCGTCACTGCCTCGGTCAGCATAGTTCATTAATAACCGGGCCCACTGCAGCCCCCTGGCACGCTGCCATGCCTTTGCACACTATGTTTGGCAGAGCGAGCGATGACGAACTTACCCAAACCGGAAAAAAAAAAAAAAAAAACGCGGGGTTACGTGATACTGGAGGACAAGTCCAGCTGAGTTTTTATCAAGTGACTTTAATGTGAAACGGACTGAAAATACTTAACTAGTGTTGTGATGCTGAGGTGAAGAACCGCCGTGGAAAGCCCCCTCTAAATGACTAATCAACCACCTCTTCTTCCACGGTGTCACGGAGGATAGACGAGAAGCAGTGACACAGAGTTTTCCATGAATCAGAGTCAATTCAAGCCAAATCATTAACTCGCCTGTTTCGCTCATGTGAGACGCTTTCAGCCGTCCTGCAGATCTTCAAAGTAAAGGAGTCGGGCAGCCAGGTGAAAACAGGCTCAGGTTGACAGTGTAAATACTACGCCGGGGTCGGTGGCGGTTCCTCCCGACGGACGAGCCTTCTCCAGTATGGACCGGTTCTTTCTTTTCATTCCTCACTCAAGTGTCTCAGCAGAGGATTTAAACGTCGACGTTTCCATTAACATCCCGTTAAAATCATCACGTTACTTCTACCTTCAGGACAGTTTTCTACAACTCCTCCACAGCGGTGCTTCTACTATTTACCTTTCACATTAATTGTGGTCATTTGATTACAAAAAAGGGCTTTTATTGACCTCAGCAGTGGCTTCACACGTCATTTGACCTTCAAATCCACCTGTGAAGAAGTGGTGGATTTAAAGACCGCCTTTTAAGAAGAGCGGATGGAGCGTTGATACCTTCTTTCCGCATCCCGACGCGGAAACACTTCTTCAGACGGCAGTATTGGCACTGGTTGCGGTGATGCTGGTCGATTTGGCATTCTCGGTTGGATCTGCATAGAAGTGGCGCAATATGAAACATTAAAACAGGGAAAATAAAGAAATAATACACAGAAAAATCTTAAATTTCCAGGGAGGGAGTGAAGTTTGTATTTAGCAGCCATCTCCCGACGTCGCGGAGACTGTGACCTTTGTAGATCATCAGCGTTACACGCCCTTGGGTGGCCTTTTACAGCTGGTTGAGTTCTGCCAACATTTCACCATGAGGTCTTTTTAAGGCCATACAAAAAAGAAAAGTTTTTCTTTTTATTTGGAGCTATAAACTGCTTATATAAAAGAAAACGACTATATTCAGTAGCTGAGGGAGGAGTCGGTGACAGTGGAGCGCTGAGCTGCACCATTATGTTCTTGTGGTGAGGAATAATGGGAATGCTGACCTTCTGAGCCAATCCATCTTCACATGACAAACCTTCAGGGCTTCATTTCTTTCTTTTTTCACGTTTTTTTTTTTTTTTTGGTCTAAGGACTGTTTGAAGGATGACGCCAACGCTGAGAGACATCATTCCTCAGTGGGAAATGTGTTTTCTCTGTTATGAATATAATTAGAGCTTTAAAAAATAAAAAAGACTTCATTTGAAACTTGCATAGAAAAGGGCAGTTTTAAGTGTCACTAGCTACTTCATTTAATGTGTTTCTACATCAGCCTCGGCGTGCAGGTGATGTACACATTATAAAATACCCTGCACCGCTTTTATTGTGGGTCTTTTTTTAAATGTCAGAGAAATTTGATGGTACAGTTCAATCAAATTACATGTAAATAACCAAAAAGTGTTCATTAATCCCAACAGCCCCTACCTGCAAGAGTAGCTGAGGTTTCTTCGGATGCTCCTCTTGAAGAAGCTCTTGCAGCCCTCGCAGGTGAACACGCCGTAATGCTTCCCACTGGACTTGTCCCCGCACACCACGCAGTCCACCACACAGGCCTTGTCCTCTTCCCCAACGTCCACATCGCTGCTCCCTGCCTGGGGCGACCCGTCCTCCTCCTCCCTCCGCAGGTAAGCCTTCTCCCCCAGTCCATTAGTGTCCCCATTAGGGTTGCCCCATCCCCCGCTCACCATGGCCATATTCTCTGAGACACGCAACCCTGTGAGTGGATCATACACAGACCCGCCCTGTCCCACCGGCTTCTCACTCTCCTCAAGGACTGAAGAACTAAATCCACTCTCAGAGACCGTGGCGCTTGGCTTCGATACGAGGGAGGTTTTTTTTTTTTACCCAAAAGTATTTAAAAGTGGATGGAAAATTAGTCCCAGACTTGCCCGTGTTGACCTCTCTCCCCTTCTCCGTCTGGCTGGGCTGACCCGGAGGTCCGTCCACCGCTGTTTTCCCTCTCTTCTCTAATCCCACTGCTCTCTCTGTTCTTGTTTTCCCCCTCTGTTGTCTGCCCTGACCTCTGATCAATGGCTCCCGAGCTCTGAGAAAACTTCAGACACACATTGAGTGGTTCAGAGTTCAGGCAGGAGAAAAGGGTGCAGCCTTGCTCTTTTCACAGGAAACAATAAATTACACTTTGACTCCTTCTCTTTCTCCCTCCCTCTCACTTTCTTTCTCTGTCTTGCCCCGTGAAAGAAAAAAAAAATCTCCTCACCTATCCCCCAGCATGGCGAAAAAGGGACGAAACAGAGCAGCTCTTGAGATGAAAAAGCCGCTCTTCCCCTCTCGTTCAGCGCACCACTTTCTGTCAGAAGGACAGGCAGGCGAGAGAAAATAAAGCAGAGCTCTCCTTCAGGCAGGGTTAAACTGCCCTGCCCTCTCCTCCAACTTATAAACTAGTCCAACCAGTTTCTGCCGTGCTCAGATACTATCTGCTGATCTGACGCAGTTCTAGTCCAGACTCACTCTTGACTTGTTGAGGCTTTTATAAAGGGAGAGGTGATAGTGATGAAGAAGTTAATAAATTAAAAAAAAAAAAAGCCTTGAAACAGCTGGTCACATGTGCAAAAAGAAAAAGGTCGTCAAGAAAATGTTCTTTACTCCTGCTGACGTTCACCGTTAATGTATCTGTGGTGGCGTCTTGTTCCTCTCCAGTGAACTTCCAGATAATAAAACAGAGCGCTTGTCTCAGTCCTTGAGTAAGATCTCCGTGGTTCCTGCTGCCTCCGTGCCCTCGGTGATGAAAGTCTGTTTTCTTGTGGTCCCTCCGACACCTCCAGAGCCAGTGGGGTCAGGGGATCAAATGTCACAGAAAAAACAAAAGCGGAGTTTAGAAACCTCCTTTCTGGCGGTCGCCCGGCCTCTCCCAGAGCTTCACAAAGTCGCGTCTCTCCTTTTCACGTCTTGTTCTGCCGGTGCTTGTCCATCACGCACTTAAAACAGAGAGGCCAGAACCTCTCTGCAGTCCCATGTCAGCGAATCAGGGTGTAGAGTTGCACTCTTTGCTATTCTGCTCGCCTTTCGCTCCCTCTCTTTCTCTCTTTCTGTCTTTTTTTTCCCCCCTCTTTCCGCCTTTCTTCCTGATGACCCAGGCAGGAATAAATTAGGCAAAATAGCACAAGAGAAAACACAGTCAAAGAGCTTGTAGTGAAAGCCAGACGCTGCAGCGGAGGGCAGACCAGAGATAGCCTCCTCTTTCTCTGCTTCGCTCCCTCCTTTGAGGAGAGTGTGTCTGTGGGCTGAGGGATTTGACACTGCTATTCAAGCCCTGCTGTTGCCATGGCGCTGGATGCCTTATAAGGCCAGTGGAGTCAAAGAGCACAGAGTGGGCTGCAGCCTCACGCAAACAAACACACACATGCACACAGGAAGAATGCTGGGCTGCCTGACCGGGTGCCTGATTCTCCCCTGACCCCAGCGCTGCCTGGGACTACGGGGGGAGTTAACCTCAACACAGCCGTAAGACAAAGAGGAAGGACCCGGGGGGGGTGGGGGGGAGTCAGCGCATGGCACTCACATTCACGTTCTCCGCTCCGCTTTAATCCCAAAGACCTCCTCTGACTCCGGTGACCCAGTAATAACAGGGAGCGCCTGTTGTTGTTGAGCAACTTGTCAAAAGGTTATATGATCCGCTGCTGGCTCCCTTTCACACCTGCCGCACACACTCACGGGTCCGTGTGAAGGATACCACAGATCAAGTGGCCGTAGATGTGTTTTTGTACACACACACTTCAGAGAAAGATGATTTACTTTTGTTTGCCCATAAACTTCATTACACTTCATCATACATGCTCAGTAATGACACTTTGGTGCCTACATGCGTAGACATGGAGCAGGTGAAGCTTCATAAGAAGTCAGGAAAGGAAATAGGAATATTTTGCATAAACTGATACATAGTCTTTTAGGCAAAGACTCAGGAGTCAATGCCGCCTTGCTGCATGGTAAAGACTTGAATTTGTTTGAGAGGAATATGTCGGGCTTTGAAAGGCTTTAGGGCTTAAAGGCTTGTAAGTGTGACCACAATTTTCATACACATACATGTGTGAGAATGAAAGTTAGTTAATAACTAAAAACAAAAATCCAACTATCTCACAAGAGACTGGGACTGCAGTGTCCAACACAAAACAAGGTGATAAAGTAATGTTATCTCACACCCCGGAGAATCCAGGTTTTCCAAAGGGAATCACTGCACCTCAGCCCCGACCCACCGCCCTACCGCCCTACCGCCCCACCGCCCCACCGCCCCCCTCCAACCCCCCCATGCAGACTTGTTTGCCGGATGACGAGACATTCCCTCATGGGTGCGGCGTGCATGAACGATGCCGGCTGTGCGCGTATGTTCAGAGCGGCTAATCTGGCACCTGAGTTGAACAGTGAGATTCAATTGATCACTGAGCAGTTTGACATCATGTTGTGACACTGGCACTCTGTTAACATGTTCACTGCAGTCTCCTCCTCCTCAGTAAAGACAATAAACCTGAGTTTGCTTTGGGGAGCAGGCACGTCGGGATTGACGAGTCGTGATGGTTCCAACCAGATCTCCAAACAGCAGTCAGCGCTTCATTCATGGCTTTTACACACTTTATGTCTTTAAAAATCACATTTAAAAAGCTATTATTTCACTATTAATTCAAGACCAAGGTAATTCCCTGATTTCTGCTATATACTTTGATTACCCAAAGCCATCCACAAAGAAATGTCATCATAACTCCTGCTTTAAGTGGAAAGTAGAGTCGATAATTAACATCTCCTCATTATGTGGCTCTTCTTTCAAACTGCAGCGGTAGAGATTTTGTTAAAGGGAGCCAAGGCTTCTGCTTTAATAAATGAATCTTGATGTGCAAAACTGAAGGACCGTCGCTTGACTTGAACCAACGATGTCAGAGTAACACACACACACGCCGCCGGTTTCAGAAATGCGACTGTAATTTGCCACGTGAGTCATCCATCCATCGTCTTGGCAGTCAGCGGGGCTCCTGTGGAATTCCTGGCCTGCTTTCGCTGCCATACCAACAGCTTTGTCATGTGAAGGTCTCCATGAAAAGAGGAGGACAAAATAAACAGTCAGACTCCCAACCAAGGTTTCCAATAACAGCCTCCAAACACAGGAAAAAAAAAAAAAAGACACCCACAGAATGAGGTATTCACAGCTGCTTCCAAGTGCGCCTGTATTAAAGAGCCTCCATAGACCAGAAATATGTTTGCTCATCACATGATTTTACAGAAATTCCCCCTGAATGACTAAATGCGGTCTTCAAAAGGACTTGCTGTCTCCCAGAGAAGGGGCAACAGCCACAGGGGCAAAGCTGATTAAAAGGCTGACAGTAAAGGAAGGGATTTCTATTTATTTATTTATCTTAGTGAGGCTTTTTCAGCCTTCTAACATGAACATTTGGTAACTTTAACCCACATCTGTCACAGCGGGACTCTGTGTGCATGGGTGGGCCTTTTGTTTGCTTAAGAGGTTATCAGAGACCAGCGTAAGCTGATGTAAGTTGAATAAGTGTTTTCATTTAAGCTTCTCTGTGCTTGTGTATTACACCAGCTCTGATTTTTGTGCCACTTTTATTGCGTTGTTCAAAATTACAATGCTGGTATGTTCAGTTTAAAAGGTCTTTACATATTTTTATTTGAAATCTAGCACCGTCTGACCAGACCAAAAAAACTCAATGACCTCGAAGACAATGTGAAGGAAGAAACAAGGAATTCTCCAATATAAATGACTGGTGTACAGTTTGTGGTCTGTAGTTTGTTTTATAATGTGGTGAAACTTACTGTTCCCAGAAATCAGGCCAACTTTCTGTTGTCGTCTCTGCCAGCACGTCTTCAGCGACATCATCTCAGGAGATTACCGACGGAGGCAAAGACAACAGAGAATTGTGCACTTTGAATGAGAAAGTTAATGTGTTAAATTCACCTTTTTCACTGTCTAAACTGCGTTGGCCCTGTGTTGATTGTTGTCGTGGTTGATGTGGTAGCTTCAGGGGACTCAGCCACTCAGATCGAGATAAACTTCACATCAACAGATCAATGGGCTATAAAAAAGCTTAAATATATTTAAAACCATGTTGAACTCCTCGGGTAAAGTAATGACAGAGCAACTGCCTCTGAGAGGTTTTTCTGAGGAAAAACAAAGGACTTAAATGTTTTTTTTTCTCAGTCAATAAGAAAAGTAGAAACATAAACTCAAAACATTTTTAACCATTTTAAGAGAGTAAAATTGATTTTATTGCACATTATTCACTTTACAGATGTACTTAACATTTTTTACACACAACAAAAGGCATTGATTACATGTCTCAAAAATTGCATCATGTAAAGCGAGCTGACTTTATATCAGGCTTTTAGGAGAAAATTACTTAAAACAAATCACTTCATCTGGTCTGGATAGATAATGTGTCACATTAACCAGAGTAAGCTGATATTTTAAGATTCTGATGAGACTCAAAAATGTCATTTCATTTAAGTGATATTTTAAATAAAGTAACTACAGATGAACAATGGTAGTTTTACCTTTTTGTGTGTGTACAAAAAGTATATAATAAGAAATGTCTGTAGAGGAATATCCTTTTCATTCACTGCTGTGTTCTTTTAGGTCTGTATAAGTCGATTACCAATAGATGCGGCATGAAGAGAGTTCAAGTACGTAGTTTCCGTATATACGTATATATATATATATATATATATATATATATATATATATATATATATATATATATATATATATATATATATATATATATAGGTAGGGAGAAATATATGTACATGTAAATACACTCTTAAAAATATATTAATAAAAACAACAATAATATTAGTGACAGAAAAGACATCTGCAGCAACAACAACTATAAGGCCAATAACAACAATATTACCAACCCTAGTGTCATTACTGCTGGGATTATAATTAGCAGTAGTAATAACAACAGTAACAAGTTATTATCATCATCGCTGCCAACACCGCCACCATCCTCCTGAGGGCCTAGGGACCAGGGAGCCTCGTCCCGGGCCCTCCCAAACCACCCAGTCCGTGGCACTGACACCACCAGGAGCAACTGACCCAACAGACCGCCATCCCGCGGAGCCCGGCTGCAGCAACGCCACTCCCGCCCCCCTCCAACACCAGCAGGTACTTATATGTTTATGACAAAATAATCAGGAGTTCAAAGCAGAAGCCATGAACTCTCCTTTTGTGTCTGTTGAAAGTATTTCATGTAATATCAGTAGCTGACTTGTACAGACTTATTATTACAGCCAAAGAATGCAGCGACGGACATTCCTGTAGAAACAGTCAAAAGGACCGTAGTTCATCTGTAGGGACCCTATCTGCACTTCACTTAAGTGGAAGGACATTTTTGAGAGGCTTAAAACAGTCATTTATTCTGACCTTCTTACTTGCCCTCTGGGTTTAACATTAATAGCTTAATAGATTAACATTATGCTGCAAACATGTTTTTGATTTTAACTCAAACTGCTTTGATTTACGTTTAGCTGTCTAAAGTCAGTTTACACTCATTCTAATGTAGTAACAGACCAAGGGTTGATTTACCGCCATAATGTTTCTTTCTCTTCACTCAAACATGTTTCCTACATTTTTATTTCCTCTCAAAACTCACTTGTGCTAAAAATCTTCATAAAAATGACAAATAATGAACTTTAGGAATAATGTTCGTAGTTTCCCAAACAAAAACTGGAAGTCTGGAACAAGACTCCCAGCTGGACAAACAATATTTTGTCCTTTTTAAAGTGTAATTAAGCAAGTTCACAGGTTAAAGGTTTGCAGTGAAGTGGAGGTCAGATCTCTGACTTCTCCGTTCTTGTCTGGTTTTGTTTGTAGGTGTAGAGAGTGAGGTTGGAGCAGCAGCGTGAACACATGTGGCTTTCTGTAGAAGAGCATGTGTGCCTGACATATCTGTCGATCAGTGTGCGTGTGTGCGTGTGTGTGTGTGTGTGTGTGTGTGTGTGTGTGTGTGTGTGTGTGTGTGTGTGTGTGTGTGTGTTTGCTCTTTGAACTGCAGGTCAGGAATGCAGCTGTTCTCAGTGTGAAGCCAACTGTTGCAGAGTCTGTGCATTCTCCACACAGCCGGGACTCCAGAGTCACCAGAGTGAAGCACACCAACCTCCACTCTGCTCACCTGAAAACTACATTACATGAACGCATAATTAAGCCAAAACACAGCTTCAAACCTTTCCTTAGGTTTCTTGTAGCTGTTCGTGCTTCTTCTTGTCCTGTGCTCTGGAATTGCTGCACATGAGGCTTCTGTCAAATATTTATCACAGCTGGACACAATGACGGGCCAACAAGCGTAAAGTTTGTCTGTGTAACTCAAAGAAAAACTTTGACACTGGTGGCTAATAAGTAAACTGCAGCCAGCAGCCTGTTGGATGACCTTGTGTCTTTGCTGTTCAAGCAGCAACCTCTGCGAGAAGAATGTGCTACAAACCTGTTGGTTTTAATAAGGCGAGCTTATGATCCTCATTTTAAAACTTCCAACTTCACCTACCTAATGTAAGCTATTATTGTTGTTTGAATATTAACTATATTTGAGACAATAAACCATAATTCATTCCTTTCTGCTAAAACCCAGTGTGGAGGTGGGGCTGCTGTCTTGTAGCTGGTTGAACTATGGTCACAAAAAAAAAAAAAAAAAAAAAAAAAAAAAACAAGAACGGGAGGTAAAAAGAAATTGCTGAAGTTGATGTTGGAATATCCCATCTAAGTGGGAGATGATACTGCCACACCAAGGGTACCGGTTCGGTCAGGATGCTGCCGGATGTCATTCCCTCAAACCCCTCAAAGGGGTCCTGAGTTTAGCAGGAAATAAATGATGGTAAAGTCATAAAATACAAAAGTCCCAAAAAGAGAAATGATGGAGCAGGAAAGGTTAAAAAATGTTATAAAATGTTTTCAAGCTCATCTTAACTGATACCGCTGCTTTGAAAAGCCATAATTTGAGTTCAGACTAAAGCGACAACTGTAGCATAACGGAGAGGAAGGAACCCGTATCCAAGGCTTATTCTAGCGGTAAACAGAATTAGGTTCTGGCAAGAACGAGAGAGAAGCCTTACGACTCAGCAGCTGATGTTCTGTGTGAGACCCATCAGCCTCCGAAACTCTGCTCATTTCTTTTTTATTGAGTTTATTGCAGCGCTAATTGGAGAAAATGAGGCCGGTCCTGACAAAAACTAACAGACACCTGGATGGATTTTGTTCCCAGCCAGTAACACTCCTCCGGAAATCTAAAACACGGCCGCCGTTGATTCTGGTTTTCATGTGTCAGGACTCCGGTTAGATTCAGTTGTTGGCAGATGGGCTTTTTTATTACTCCGATCTTGTTCTGAAGTCTGCCTTGTGTTGGGAACTGGTTGTTTACTGATGTTAGCAGGGTTTATTTCTGATCCACTGTTAGTTATGTTTGCAAGCTTGCCAACATAAATATCACATCTTTTTTTTTTTTTTTTTTTCCTCAGGAACATTTCTCCTGGGTCCTTTAGACACAAATGGATCCACAAGAATGCGTGGGAAAGTTCTGGTTTAGGTTGAGCTCATTAAAACATTTAAACTGCTCCACATACTTGCATATGTCAAGACATTAGGACCAAAATGTTGGGCACATTGTCTGGTCCATCTTAGATCATCAGAATATAAAAGCTTAGAGTCAGAATGTTAGAAGATGTCAGACAATATTCAAAATATTCACGAATGACTAATGCTCCACTGCTAAAATTAGATCCTTTTTATGGCATTTGATAATTGTGACCATTTAAATGAGTGGGAATACCACCGTCAGCAGAAATTCATGTTTATCTATCCATACAGATTTTATGGCTCAGATTTAGACACTAAAGATGAACCTCTGTCATAGCCGTACTGATTAATAGTATGGTGCTGCATTAGTCAAAGAGCAGAGGAATTTGAAAACACGAGTTAAACTTTAACTCTGAGGAGTAACTGTGGGTGAACAAGCAAGAGCATATGACTTTCTTCTTCTTACTCATTAGCCCCAGTGCCCTTTGGCCCAAAGGCCAGAAGAAAAATCATCTCTCTTCTTTTCCCCGGCAACACTCAGCCCTCCTCAGGCCTTTGACCTCCACCGAATGACAGAGCAATCTAAAATAAACAAGGCAGTGGAACCAGCCAAGGAAAAACATCTGCTGGGGTTACTCCACAGCAACACACTGTGTCCAATCAATATTTGACCCTCTCCCTTCCCAGGACCTGCTGGAAGTGGTGGGAAACTTCCCATTTGGTGCGTTTTGTTGTCATTCAAATCAGATACCTCGTGTTTACTGTTTGCTAAGCAATTAACTGAACTGTTTACAGTAACAGCAAAGAAAATTTCCGTCCGACCACTATACACATGACATTGATTACTGAATGTTGCCGATTTGAAACTAAGTTGTAAAATAATCCTTTGCTTTGTCCCTCATAAAACACTTGAATCCTGACAACTTTCCTGATTTTTGTTTCTATACTTTTACATAAGACGTATATGAGTATTTATTGCTGTGGTAACACTAGGAATAGAAACTTTCAGAATAACTGTTATTTTTTTTCCTTTGCTGGGAGATACGTAGTAAAATGTTTCCAGTATGTGTAAAGATAAGGAGATATATCATGCATTCATTTAGTTATCTGCAAGTTGAAACACTTTTCTGTTTTGAAAAGCTTCAACCCACCATGCAAACATGAATCTGAATGCAAATCAAACTCATGTACTTTCTTATGCAGTGATAACATGCTTTAAGAGTCCAGGAATGAGGACCTAGCCCGAGAAGCCACACTAACTAAAGGACAAATACGCTTCCCTTGTCTGCAGTCCAGCCGCAGATACTTGGGACTGATTCCTCTTTGCATGCACAATTTTGAGACAAGTCATGCCTCACTAATGGTTTCTAGATCAAGTTCCACACATTATTGGACTTAATATGTTTCTGTTTAAGCGTTTCTTTCTTTTTTCTTTTTTTTTTCTCCTTGTGCTGGTTTGCATGTGTCACCATGACGGCAAGTTTTTTCTCTCGGTACTCCCTTTTCCTCCCGCAGCCAAACTTGAACTTTAAGTTTATTGGTGTTCATAGATGTGACTGTTTGAGCATGCTTGCTTTTCTGTTTTTCTTTATGTTACCTTGTGGAAGACCGTGTCCAGGACGTACCCGCCTCTCACCTGCTGACACCGGTGATGGGCGCCAGCTCCCCATCGACCCTGAGCAGGTAAGTGGATGAAAGGTCGCTCTAAGTGATATCAGCTCATTTCGAACAAAACTACAATAAACTATTGTAGATAGTTTTTGAATCCTTGAGACTCAAAAAAAGCTAAATCCATTTTAGTTTCACCCCAACAAATGTTTCTTCACAGTTAGAGAGGACAGTATTTAACGTTTAACATTTTAACTTGCAAATGTTTCCAATCTTTTGGTCTTTAATATATATATTTAAGGATAATAAAGGATGAATGTTGCATGCATCCAGTGTCTCTGTGAGCTCATTAAAAACATTTGGTTTAATGACTGTGAAGTAGCGTAAGATCATTAAAGCCGTTAACTTCCCCACAATTAAACATAAACACAGACAGCGTTAGTTAACATAAAACTAACTTCAGAAGGACTTCACAACCAAAATGCTTACTGTAGTGACTGTGTGGTAGCCCAGCATTGTTTTGTGTTCAAAACTGTCCAAATGAAGATGTTGTCATGTATGTTTCTGTAAAGATATAAAATATAATTACATTAGCTCGGTCGTTAGCATTAGCCACCTAGCTCATGTCGTAGTAAATTAGATTAAGTTTTATTTCAGTAAATACACCACATGTGCAGCATAACAGCACAATGTTATGGAACTAAGGAAAACAATTCTGGTTTGATGAGCTGGACCTTTCCCCTGTTTTAGATTTATTTAAGCAGCGTGTGTGGCTACGGTAGCACGGTTGGGGCTAAATAAAGATCACACATGCCACGGCCTCATAAAAATGACTTTTACTGAAACTGCTGCAACACGGAAATGAGGGAACAAATGGCATGTTTTACAAGTGAGGATATTGAGTTTGTAATTGAATAAAACATAAGCAATTTACGACACAAACAGGACGTTATTGCATCTCCTTTATGACCAAGACATGTAACCCTGCACTCTTACTACAAATGTCTTACTTTTTTTTTATTCTCATAAAGCACAAGACACATTTTCTATATTTCCCACATCATCTATTATTATCATTAGAGTTCAATCAATACGTGCATAAGAAATATGAATGTAAAAAAACAGCTCACTTTGGAGATCTGACCCCTCCACTTAAGTATTATGCTGAGACTAGTCAGCTGGAAGAGGAAAGAGTACCGGTCATGTATTATGTTGAATATTATATTATATTGAAAGTGGCCCACTGAGCATTTAATCTGACCTCGTAGGACTGAAAGTTTAACTGCCTCTGGCCCTCTTTCTTGGCCGACACTTAATGGCCAAGCAAAGCTTTGAATATCCAAGTCCAGATGTGATTTATGGCGACACAATCGCATAAATCAAAAGCTCTGAGGTCTCCATTGTATCAGCGCTTTGATGTCTAAGTAAGGCCACAGGGGTCAGCACCGCTTTTAGGCTTTGTTATCATGTCATACTGGAATCGCACAAACAACACTTCAAAATAATTACAGCTGTGACCTTCGCAGTTTTTACATATTTGAGCTAACGTGTGTTAAGATCTCGGCTTGTTTTTTAAAGTAAAATGCAACTGTGATGATTTGAACCGTTGTTGCAGTGATAAAATGAGTTTGCAGCAAAGTAGTTGTGGGTTTAAAAAGCCCAATGCGCCCAAACAAGCTATGACTAAAAATGATTTAGCTGCATGTTCTGCCCAAGGTGTAAAATGATTACCGTTGGCAGGCTGTCAATATGTTTCCAGCACATACCGTGTTTGAAAGGTGAACTTCTTCTCTTTGTACCATTTGCAGTGCCTGACATTTTCAGGCAAGGCTTACATAAAAAACTTTCTACAGCCATAACAACCTATTATGTTCCTAATCACCAAGCTTGGTCTGTTGTAAATTCGTGCCCAATCTGTTGCTCCCCGTTGGCGTCCCCAGACACTGCCTGTGAGTCACCTAAGGTTCTTAGGATGACAGAAAATTAACCTAATCAGCTCAGCGTGGACGACTTAAATGCTTTAACAGAATTAGGTCGAGGCCACTCCCCCTTCCATCTTTCCCCTCTGAACACCTCATTTCTGTAATCTACTGCTCTCAAGCTGAGCTGCGTGACCTCATTAGATCTTCTGCTCTGCATGTTGTTGTGATCTGTTGTATGTTTACCTTACTGACCTCTAAGCAGCAGGGAGTCTGCATTGTGCCAGAGCCGTCAGAGCCAAACGCTGGTCTTCAGTCTGGTGGGAATTCACTTCAAATGGTGTGAAACAAACTACCTACAATGTTGACATTGTTTATGTAAATTTTACACTGTTTTTTAATTTTTTTAAAATTATTTTTAACTTTAAATTAATTACATTCTAGGTGACAGATTGACCAGATTAAACCAGTTTCAAATCTTTTTAAACCTTGCTGATTCTTCTTCTCAGGAAAATCTGTTTTATGCTCTGCAACAAGTCCGTCACAGACGTTTCTGCATGTCGTTCCTCACTTCGCTCCTCATTCGCTGCCATGTTTCTACACCATCAGACCGTATTTTAAAGTCAGGAAATGTAAAGGAACAAGGCATATTTAGTGAACCAGTGATTCTTTATGAACTCTCTGTGTGATGACGAGTGCACGTGGCTGACTTTCTTCCTCTCCTGGCCTTTTCACAGACTGGAGACTCGCATCCATGTATTCTGCCTTTCGATGAACGTCAGCTGAGATAAGCTCCACCCCCCTGCAACCTTGAACATGATAACACAGGAACTGAAGCAGATGGATGTACACATGGATGGTTTGTACATCAAGAGGCCTTTTCCGGGCACCTCTGCTTGTAGCAGACCCTGAATGTCTTTCATTAGTCCTTTTGTCCAGTTTGATTAGTGTCATGCTCTTTATTTTTTTTAAACTTTACTGCATCATTTGTAACTTGGTCAGATCGCTGTTGCTCGTCTGTTGACGGGCACGGGGAAACACAACCACGTCACTCCTGTCCGTTATTCTCGACGCTGGCTCACAGTCGAGCTCAGAATCCGTTTTCAGTTGCTCTTGTTTGTTGTTAGTGCTATAAATGGCTTTGCTCCATCACTCTCATACAAGTGTAAAGTTTTTCCCACGAAAGTCTCGGGGTCAAGGTGGAAAAAGTGGGGTGATTATTTTGCGGTCGCTAGTCCCAAACTCTGAAAGACGCTGCCCCTTGAGTTGCATACCCTCACTGATATTTTACTTTACTTTATCATCCCAAAAAATAGTGAACCAGTATTTAATTTAATTAATACCTTGTTAATCAGCAAAACAACATTATATTGCTACAGGTTTACCACAGTAAACATGTCCATAACTGAAGACGCTCTGTTATTTAATCATTCTTTTGTATAGAAGATGTGCAAGAAAGAGTTCTGTTTATATTTAGCACCTTATGCAAGATGTTTTATTTATTTTATTTTTTTATGCAGTCATTTTCAAGGGCTCCAGAACCAACTTTCTCCGTTAGATTGTTCGGCTTACAGAGATGTTGCGCTGACAGATGACTGCAAATTAAATGACTGAAAACAAATAGGACCCGGTGGCCTCTATGATGTCCTCTGTGTGGTTGAAGTGAGTCTTCATCGGGGGGCCACTTAGCTGAGGACCAGGGCTTCTGGTCAGACAAGTACCCTAGGGCCAAACTGTTTTGAAGTGGTGTCGAGATGAAAACCTGGGGTTATCTGACCGAGTTCTAAAGAAGATGTTTCTTTTGACCAAAAGACAGTTACAGCAATAACCAGGATGTATTAGCTGTCCGAGGATACCGGGGTTTTAGTCAGTACCTGGGCAGATGATGGACAGCTTGAAGGTCCCTGCTGTGCAGAAGACGTAATGAAGAACATGCAGTAGCTGCGGGGCAAGCAAAGCGGAAAATCTAACATATGATTCAGATTTAACAGCTGAGGTATCACAGCGATGCCACTGTAACTTAACAACAGACGATCAAATATTTACTACCTTTCCAATCTTCGTAAGTCTCTTAAATGTGTTCTCTCTTTCTTTGTCGCTCTGAAACAGCTTTTTGACACAAACCGCCACTGAGCTTTCACTCCTTAGCTTCTGTTTTGCTGTTACGATTTCAACAGACAGAAAAACAACACGCTTCAATCTCCATTTCAAGTCTTTCTTGTCTCCCTGCAGCCTGGGGGCTTTCTTACAAGTAAGCTTCAGCATCTGAGCCGCGTTGGACAGTGCAGCAGGCCAATATCGCTGGCAGGTTTTAGGGGAATACCAGACAGGCAGTGGACCTATAACCGAACTGTAAAAGGTTGTTTAGCTTGGAGCTTCAAGTCCTGGACTACAAGCGCTTACTGGCTCTCAGAAAATGTAGCTTCAAATAAAACATAGTTAAATTTGTGTGACTGGAGCTACAAAAACATGGATCGACTTTTTTTTAATGTGTTTTCCTAAGTGAATAATAGTTGTTTATATATTAAAGTGATCAGAGTTCAGTTTTAAGTCTGTGTGCACACTGCAGAGAGAAGCGTGACCCCTGGAGTTTCTGCTCCCATCATCTCCTTGATGGCGCTTTTACAGAAACAACACTTAGCAGTGCATTTTTTTACCACAGCATGAGAACTCTAAAACTAAAACTAAAGCGGACAAAAAAATAACCACCCTAGGCACATTTTCTCCTGGCATTTTAAAGCCAAGTTGGATGCACAAAATTAAGGGTGAAATTAATGTAGATATGATCTTAAGCCAAATCATTTGGGCATATTATATGAACTAAATAAATAAATAAAATCTGAGGACTGGAATCCAGAGTCGATGGAAGAGTAAATCATTTATGTACTTAAAAATAAAATTAAATACAGTTTGCATACTATTATAATGACCAAGGTTGCAAGATACACAATCCCAATACATTTACATGTCTATAACTACTTACACAGAACCATATCCTTCCCTTTGATATTTTTGTCAAGAACCCTCTAATCACGTATCTGTCAGAGCAACCAAGGATCTGCCTTTGTCCAATCCTCCATCCAGCCATTAGTGGTACCCGCTTAATCCAACAGATGGTCTCAGGAAGCCTGGAGTATGTCCTGGTTGACATTGAGTTGGAGATGGTCTATACCCTGTTCAGGTCTATATCTAATCTTATTCAGGACTATAGTAATTAATGTCAACAATGATTATATTTGAACAAAACAGCGCTTTACCGCATTTGTTCAGGCCGTTGCAGAGCTGCTTTATTTTAAAAACACTTTTTTTTTTGTTATTCATCAATCTGACAACAACTTTCTCCACTGGCTGACACGCATGCACGCAATCCTGTAACAAGCATGAAAATCACCTTACACAGTCTTGCATGCAGCATGATGGTTTTACTCTTTATCCTTTGCTGTCTAGGGTGATGTGGCCTGTTGGCCTGAGCTGTTTGTTCTCATTATCTGAGGGGGCGAGAGCACAAAGCGGATGTGGTCATGTAATTTGATTTGATTGAGGTCAAAGCTCTTTGGTGCTTCCCCACGCCGCAAGCACCTCTTCCACCCTTCTGGGCTCTTCTTGGGTTGACTGGCATCTGAAAGCTCAGCAAAGAGGTGTCAGGTCAGCGAGGAAGCATCCCACCAGAGAGAACAGAGAATAGAGGGATAAAGAGAGGAGGAGCGGATGAGAAGGGATATAGAGTGGCTGTGACAGGTGAGCTGATGGCTTTGAGAGAGAAAGGTTGTACGGTGTAATCTCTTGATACAGCTTACAGAGGGACGACTTATTAAAATAATGGGATGGATGCAGAGAATAAATGAGTTGACCTAAAACCCATAGGTCACCCCCCTCCTCCTCAGTATGTGCGTATGTGCCTGTGCCTACCCCCACAGTGATTGACAGCTGCTGCCGTTGTCTAATAATGGTTTGGGTATTTTTCCCAGGCACTATAAAACTCCACAGACTCCTGCAGAGGCCTTCATGTGGGGGTAGACGTGAGTCAAGAAATATGGAGCCTAAATGACAACGCATGAGAGTGTTGGAGGCTCTGTAATTGTCCGTGTCTTGTGTGCTTTCTTTGACCCTTTCGCCTTTTTTTCTTCTTTCTCTATTTCAATGCATTTTTTTTGTAAAACTGCATTAAAAAAAGAGCAAAATAAACCATTTATATGCACAGAAGGCATAGATCCCCCTTCTTGACGTCCTCCTCCACGTTGCCCCTCAGTGTTTCTATCAATAACCCAGAACGATTAAAAAAAACACTACACGTATCTTTTTGTTTTAGCACAGTTTCTCCTAAATACTTTAAAAATCAGAGTGTTGAGGAGTATGTGCTTGGTCGCAATCTGTAACTTCAGGTTCAGGGCCAGTGTCAGAACGTCTAGGCAGCTGACATGCAAGATAAACATGCAGTTGGGGGGCAAAGTGCCTCTAGATTTTTGAGAGCAGCTTGACCGACTGTATTTCACACTGTCACTCAAACTGGGACACCAGCCACCTGGTGAACCCCTCTTCCTGCAGCCAGCCTGCCTCACCCTTCTGCCACCGGGGTAGGACTCCAAACTTTGTGGAAGCAATGTAGGGGACGGAATATTGCTGCTTTGTGGGATCACTGTGAATGCACAGCTGGAGAGTGGAGGCGGAATGAAGAGTAGATTTCCAGCTTATCTTTACACCACAACGTCACTATTTCCCTGAGACTGGACATCTTAATTTTAAAATGTATTTCCTTTAAATATAGCATTATATGTAAACTCCTGAGAGAATTAAAAAAAAAAAAATCTGTTCAGCACGACTGACTAACGCTTCAGGAATTTAATTAACTTGTCTTTGCTAGTTTTGTGTCAAAAATCTGAAATTATATCTCAAATATACAGACGACCATGTTCCCAAATCATGGAGATTAAATACGATGGCTTTAAAAAATAAAAGAAAAAAAATGTAGTTTGGGTTAACGCCAACTTATATAACCACAAATTAATGTTAAATAGTGAAATAATAATAATTATAATTTAAAAATCTAAACTTTTTAAGTAACTCACTCTTTTTTTATTTAAAAAAAGGTGAATACATGTCTTTTTTATCACTATAGATGTTTAACTGGAACTGAAGAAAGGCAAAGATTACTCAAGAAAAAAAAGAAATAAATTATTTTTTATCTGCAATAACAGGTTACATCATCACTAAATGATGTACAACTTTATAGCTTTGTTATACACTAAAAACACCTCAGAAAATAATTGTTAAAAGCCTTTTAACTATAATGCTTTCATCCTGATTTTCTTATATATATTAGGACAAAGTTTCAAGATTGTTGTGCTGTTTTTTTTTGTTGCTTTCTCCACTCGAGACGTAGTTATAAAGCTATTTATGACAGAATACCTTCGCTACCAAAGATGAACACAAAGAAGAAGAAGAAGAAGTCATTCAATGGGATATTTTGTCATTATTGTTCTGCCTTTGATTCAAGAGTCAACCAGAGGTTACAACACTCATGTCATTGACAATCCTTTGATGAACTCAGAGGCTTAACATGGATCTTGGAGAGTAGCAACACAAAACTGAATGATAATTGTATCATGTGCTCTAATGGCAGTTATTATAACAATAGCGATAGTGACCCGGAGGGATGGGAAGAGCAGGAGGACAGGCCCGCTGTGCTGACCTCTGCTTGGAGAAAGGGCAACCTCAGGCAACAGTCAGGGTGTCAGGGGCTCGCCACCTTGTCTGGCACTCTTAAACCTCCATTCACAGGCCAACGCAACAGCCAAGCATCGCTGTGACCCTGTGGGTGTGACACTAGACCTTTGCCTTAACCTCCTGACCGCCGGTCACAGCTGCAGCTGACCGCTTTGAGAAGGTCAGGCCGCGGGGCTGACTGGAGGAGGGGAGTGATGGGTGAGGGATGAGCGTAGAGGAGACGAAGAGGAAAGTAATGGAGAGTATAGACAGAAAAATTGACAAATGAGTGAGTGGTAAAGAGCAACGGATGAAGTGAAGAACAGAAAGATGATTAAGATGGGTTTTTAAAGGGCTAGTTAACCCGCCGTGTAGACGCATACATACAAACCTCAGTTACATCACTTTTATTTGTAGTATTTAAGTGTATTACTTAGATTTTCCACCATCATGCCAGAGAAGTTAAATAGCTATGGATTATTTTAAAGACAGTTACAGGATATACAGTTAAAAAGGTAAATATATATTTTAAGAATGTATTAATGTAATAATAATGCCTAAATATTAGGCATTATTACAGTTACTAATGTATCCTATCTTGTACCTTTGACGGTGTCTCTATGTCTCTATTCTTTCTTATTTCTTGCTCTACCCGGCTGGCCTTCGGCAGGAGGGTCCCCCCTCATGAGCCAGGTCCTGCTCAAGGTTTCTTCCCTCTTAAAGGGGAGTTTTTCCTTGCCACTGTTTGGCTTAAGGTTTTTCTTCCACTAGGGGAGTTTTTACCTGCCGCTGTTTATGTAATAATTGCTCGGGGGTCATGTTCTGGGTCTCTGGAAAGCGCCTAGAGACAACTTGTGTTGTAATAGACGCTATATAAATAAAATTGAATTGAATTGAATTGAAATATATTTTCAGTCTGTTGCAATCTCATATTCCAATGTTTTAAGACGAGTCAAAGTCAACCTGTGTTGGCTTTCTTCATTATTTTGTTGTTTTGTCAAATTTTACACCAGTGTTCCATCCACCTTTTTTCATCTAAGGTTTTAGAGAACGTTGTTCTACATCAGTGCCTCACTGCAGCACTTGATACTGTGGACCACTCAGTCCTCCTGAAATGCTTGAATCAGCTTGTTGGACTTCAGGGAGCTGTGCTGCAGAGGTTTAGGTCATAGTTTTCTCTGTCATGATCAATGACCTTCCTTCTTCCTCAGCACCTCTGACCTCTGGCGTGCCACAGGGATCCATTTTGGACCCTGGTCTATTTTCCTTATACATTCTGCCATTAACGTCACTTATTTCACAACATAATGTCTCCTTTCATCTGTATGCAGATGATTTACAAATCTATCTGTCTATTAAACCCAGCTCAGCAAATGCATTCAATTCCATCTACAGTTTTATTCGATGACATCAAACTCTGGCTGTTGCTTAATTTTCTTCGTTTGAACCAGAACAAAACTGAGTGTATAGTGTTTGCACATCCATATTAATGTGAACTTTTACGTCTTCACCATCCCAATAGAGCTCTGCGTTCTGCCAGTATCGGTGGGGTGATCGGTCCTCTGCCGTGACAGATCCTAAACTCTGGACCGCTCTGAGCTCCGTATCATCTCTGACCTGCAACTGTTTAAAGCTAAACTCAAAACTCACTTATTTAAATTGGCTTTTGGCACATAAGAGCATGAAGCCACTTTTCTCGGTTTTAATTTGTTTTGTCTTTTTACATTTCGTATTTACTCTGTTTCAATTTGTTTTAGTTTATATTGTTATTGTATTTATTATTTTAATATTTTACTTGTTTTTAATACTGTAAAGCACTTTGGTCAACTTAGGTTGTTGAAATGTGCTATACAAATAGAGGTTGATTGATTGATTGATTGATTGATTGATTGATTGATTGATTGATTATTTTTATTTTTATTTTGCACTTTCCTTTGAAATCCAAGAATTTTTTTTGTGTTTGCATGTGCCAATAAAAACATAGCTATAATCGGTCTACATGTTATTTTAGGGCTTTAAGTTGTTAATCTTTGAAAACAGGTCACATAAGTTTTATTTTTTAGAATAAATTCCTAAAGCCGCTGGGGGAATTGTACTCCCTAATACTAATGCCACTTCACATTCTCTCTCATTATCTGCAAGTTTAAATACCATTTGACTTCTTTTTTTTTTTTTTTTTTTTTTTACAATTTTATAAACTGACCTTTTAACCCAACTCTTAAGTGTAAAATGTATAGGATATAATACTAGGATATAGTGTCCGGTACACATCATTGACATGACAGCACAGAGTCAGTCAAAAAGGAGGTCTGGTCCCTTAATTATTTGTAGAGATTTATTAGTGTATGACTGCCATGCGGCTCAGTTTTAGTGTAGACTGTGTAAGAGTTAAGCTTCTGTGTTTCCCATGTTTGTAGAGTCTTTCATGAGAGACGATAAAGACTGGCCTGAAAGTCACTAGTGGCTTAGTATTGTAAATATGTACAGAAAAAATAAACAAACAAGCAGATTTTGAAAGAACATTATATATTGATCATATTTGTATATGTGCTGTTGTTGGTATGAATAATGTCTGTCTGTAAGGATGGCCGATGCCTGGGAGAGTGTCTCATAAAACAGTCTCTTCCCGCCTCCACTCCGAGGCTTCTCCAGCTTCTCTGGTTGCTCCACTCTGGTTTTGCTGGCTCTCCATCATGGCAGCCACTTTCTGCTCCAGCCTCCACACCTGCTCCCGATACTTCCTGCAAATCTGCCGATATGAACTCAAGGCTTTACTGGAAGGAAGAGAACCCAGGAGATTCGGTTTAGTACAGATAAAAAAGGTTCTTTGGAGAGCCTGATTGACTGAATGAAAGTTCACCTGTGAGCATGTGTGAGGCGAGCCATCTGCTCTCCGCTTTCTTTCCTGTGTGAGCCACTTTCCTTGAGATTTGCTCCCAGAGAGTCATGCACCAAAGCCAGCCTCTTCTTCAAGGCGTGCTCCCTGGAAAAAGAAAAGGACTAATGAGAAGAACAAATACACTTATTAAGGATGTATACTCACTAAAATCACATGAACTCAATGAAAACACCTTTTTTTTTTTTTTTAATCTTTGGCTTTGAGTATATGTCATCGAGAGAGAAGTCCTGAAGCAGATCTCTGAGTGCCTGTTGAACAACCTCCTCCTTGACCCATACCCATCTGGTTTTAAAAGCGGCCACTCTACAGAAACTGCCCATGTATCTGTGACAGAGGCACTCACAATGGTTCGAGCAACTGCTCAGTCTTCAGTTTTAATTTGCTCGACTTATCAGCTGCGTTTGATAGGTGAACCACCAAATCCTTGTCTCCACTCTCTCTGACATGGGCATAACTGGCAGTGCGCTATCCTGGTTCAAATCTTACCTGTCAGATCATTCATTCAGGGTGTCTTGGCAGAGTCACCTTTCAACTTCTCATCAGCTCTTCACTGGGGTCCCCCATGGATCGGTACTGAGGCCACTGCTATTTTCCATATATATATATATATATGACCTTGCTTGGGCCTGTCATCTGCATGCCACTGCTATGCAGATGATACCTAACTCTATCTGTCATTTACCCCTGATGAGCCCTCAATATCAAATAAGATATAAAACTGTCTCTCGGACATTTTTATAGGGATGCGAGACCATCATGTCCAAATTATTATTGCTAAAACTGAGTTCCTGTTTTTTTTCCAGCAAAACAATCCAGTCTTTACCTTTATAATATTAGAAAAACAAGGCCATTTTTAAACCCAGCATGCTACACAGACGCTGGTACAAGCCACCACTGAACTCCACCACTGACTATTGTAATGCCCTTCTAACAGGTGTGCCGATGTGTATGGTGGAGCCTCTCCAGATGGTTATGGCTGCAGGGGCACGCCTGATTTTCAACCAACCAAAGCATGCCCACATCACTCCGTTGCTCATCAAGCACCGCTGGTTACCTGTAGGCACCCGCATTAAGTTCAGTTCACTTCTGCTGACCTACAGAGTGCTTGCTGGAACTGATCCCTCTTACTTGCACAATCTATTAAAAACTCAGGTCACGACACATCTGTCACGTTCAGCTCACGAGCATCGTCTGGCAAAACCGGCTCCACAGCCACACCAATCCAGACATTTATCCCACCTTATCCCCCAATGGAGGACCATTCAACCATTCAGCTAACATTAGAGCAAGTGTGTCGTTGTTTTCTTATAAGAAGCTCCAACACTTCCAAGAACACCTTGTCTTTAAAGAATATGTTTCATTGCTTGTTTTGTGCTTTTACTGTGAGGTGCTTTGGATAAAAGCTTCTGCAAAATGACTAAATAAATATATATATATATATGTCGTGAATTGTATGAACAGTAGATATTACTTTTTGAACAAAATTGCCACTCAAGGTTAGAAGAGAAAAAGGAAGGTTTCAGAATCACTACATGGAGAGAAAGGACAAAAACTTCTTTATGTTCAATGTCTCCTTTTCTTCTGACAGTTACTAAGCAACACATTAAAACCACAAACCACATGTTATTTCCACCTTCCTTTGCATTTGTCATTTGAAAGGTCTTCATTGTATAGAATAAGGACATGTTTTTTTTTTTTTAACGTTTCATGAATTCACTGTTTACAGAAACTGTCACACTTTAAACGCGGTAGTGCAGTATGCAGACAAAATCTTACCTCTGGAGGACCGCCTGCAGCTCTTTAAGAATAGGTCTGGTTAGAGGACTAGCCACGTCCCCGTCACTGCCAGCTTTGGTTACACTCTCACAGAGCCCCTGAAACATCATTTTTTTGGGAAAATTACACAGAACATTCAGAAAAGCTGTATATATATATATATATATATATATATATATATATATATATATATATATATATATATATATATATATATATATATATATATATATATATATAATCCCAGGTTTCCCCAAAAAGCAGGATAACAGTAGGGCAAAATATTTGTCTGGTGTCTGGTGAAAACGATAAATATGAAAGTGTTTCTAGAAATCGGGGAGTGTGAAGGAAAATAAGCAAAATAAATGAACAAATGAAAGTCGCTGTGTGGAGCTAAAGAAGCCGTCACTTGAAAATGACAAATGAAGCTTGTCATTTGACAATGACGGGGTGAGGGGTTTGGCAAGAAATAGTGCTGCAATGACAGGACAGCCGGCAGAAGACCTTGTGGAACCAAAATATCCTTGTTGGTCTGGAGGGATTCTGCTTTGGTAGATGTGTGATTTCCCATGTGGGACAGCCAGATTTGAATCGGGTCTGTCACAGTAGACCCACCCCCTGCTCCCTCTTGCTCATTTCACCTTGACTTTGTATTTTTTTTTTCCACATTAAAAAAGAAAGAAAGAAAAGAGGCATAAATGTCTGCATTGCTGCTTCGGGAGCCGTGTTACCTGTTGCTCCATCTTCCGATCCTCCACCTCTTCTCGACTCTCCGGGATGAAAACACCGGCTGCTTCTTGGGCCTTCTGGCCCATTAAACTCCACTCCAGACACCTCAGCTCTTTCTCCTTGAGGCGGATTAGACCTCGCAGATCCGACATCTCCTCCTGGAAAATAAATACATACATTTCACCTCACCTTTTCAATATAATTCATCTTGACCATTATAATATCTGTTATTATTTACTGAGGTTTGCGCTCATCTACAACTCTTACATCCCTCTAATGTTGCCTTGAAATATTTTTTGAAGTATTTTGGCGAAGAGCTGCGTCGAAGTCACAGGTGTTAGCGTTCTTATTCCATTTAGGGACATATTTTTGGATCAGTCATGGCTAAAACGTCTCATATTGAAAGAAAAAAAGCTCAAAACTTGTCCATCTCTTCACAGATCTGTTCATGGCAGCTGGAGTCAGACATGCCACCACTCTCCCCTGCAGCATCTACCTTATTAGAGCTCTGTCCTACAGCTTTAGGCTGGTTGCAGCTGAAGTTGTTGGCGGAGATGAAGTCTGGAGAATTCTGCACTGATGTGAGACTGCGATTTCACAGATCCCTTTAAATCTAAATCTGGCTCCAAACAAAGTGACAGGACAGTTTTATGCACCAGCATGAACTCCGTCCATGCTATACCAGTGTGCACTGACCTCAGACACATGTCAACACTGTGTTGTGTAGTCTACACAGACTCTATATATACTCAAAACACTGTGTTTTGGGGCTGCAAGCTGAGTGTAATTTTATACAATGACATGAGGGCAGAAGCCTGTTTTTTTTCTTCTTCGTATCTTTACATGCAGTCAAACAAGCTTAAGGGAGCACAAACATACAGCTCCTACCCTGACTGAAATAAGTTCATAAAACAAGGAGGCTTTCTCCCTCTTCGTATCAGGAGGTTTGCTGGTGTCTTTTGTCACGTGTCCCAGTCTTGTTCCAGCTGGTGGACCGGTGTCAGAGCTCGGTTTGCCCTCTGTTCCCGGCTTGGGCAGGCAAATGGCTGCCCTGTCCCTCTTCAGACGCTCAATTTGTTGACGGAGGACGGTTTCCCGATCCACTGGTTCGGCTGCCCTGTGGGGTTACATAACATACTTGATCCCTGCCATCTCTGATCACTTTTGAGACATGTTTGTATCGCCATCAACACGCATTTCTGCAGACACTGTTTGCATACTTCATCCAACATTAAACATCACCTCTGTCCTGTGTGACTCAGAGTTTGCATCTCCTCTGTGACTCCTGCGGTGGAGAAGGAGGTGGACAGCTCTTCAGTTCCCATTTTCCTGAGCTGATCTGAAGGACTGTCTTTCTGCTGCCCGTCACCGTCTGGTTCTGATGAGAGGAAACATGTATTACTCCTACTGTGCTTGATGTGCGTGAAAGACATTCATACCTGCTGTGTGTTTGGGTGTCTGGGTTCTGCAAACTTGGCGCTCAAACACCTGCTGACTCTGTCTGCAGAGGAAAATTTTGCTGCCTCCTGGAATCACAAAGTGAAAGTAGCTCGCTGTAGGCCTCCTCGCACTTCTCACTGTCACAACACACAGGACAAAGTGCAGCCTCATTAGATGAAAACCCATTTAATGGTCCCACTGTAAGTCTGTAACACTGACACCCAGCATAGCTACATGGACAGGCCTACACTCTGGTGAAAGTGTGTGGGTTTTTCTTGTTTTTTTTGCATACCAGTATTTGAGAGCCATCTGCAGGGAGGAGCAGTCAGACTCAAGTCTGGTTAGAGCGACACTGATCTGCTCCGACTCGCCCTTCTTCCGCTCCAGAGCGGCAGTCAGACGTTCATTTTTGGCTTTAAGCCTCTCTATGTGTCTGCGGTGAAAGAAAGATGGATGATGTGGATTCACAGAATAAAATGAAGACAAAAAGATTCAAACGATGACATTACTGTAAAGGAAGGACCAGAATTATTGTTATATAATAATTATTGTAACCGTCTGCAGTGACACCTCCAGCATGAAGAATAATGGAAAACGTCTTTTGGCTTGTTGTCATTAACAAGATTCCTTTAAAATGAGCTGCAAATGAATTCTTATAGGATAAATATTAAAAGCTTTAAAAAATGACAAAATCTTAACACGTTCCGACTGGGTTCAATTGTTTAACTTTCTACTGCATGTGTTAACGAGATCTTTGACTTTTTGTTTCCTTTGTCCAAACACTTTGAAAGCAGACCAAGTTGAGCCAAAATACCTATTAATCTGTCTGAAAGGTCACATATACAGTCACTAGATTTTAGATGTTATGACTTTAGTAGCAATTCATTGAAAGCTGTGAGACAGGAGATGAGGACAGAGAGAGGGAGAAGGATTATTGTGGATTATTTCTAGCACTCTGAAGCCTCCCGATCTTTTTCATGGACCCACCTGTTCAGTCGCTCGGTCTCAGACTCCAGGCTGATGGGGCTGGGACATGGACTTCCTGAGGTAACAGAGCCCAGAGGAGACCCATCCACACCAACGGAAAGAGGTGTTACAGCTCTACTTGTCCTTCTGTGGAGTAAAGGTGAGCCGGGATATGGAGGAGAGGCCCAGTCTGGACTGAGAGCCCCAGCAGTGGACCGGTAGGAAGGAGAGTGACTCCCAGACCTCCAGGTCTTGTGGAGGCCAACCAGCTGAAGCAGAAGAAACAAACGGTTTCATTTATATAACATCACTATGACTCGGATCTCCAAACGATGTTTTTCTAAAGACTATTTTACTCATCGCTGTCTTCATCAAATGGTGAATCTTCCCACCTTGTTCTTCTCCTCTTCCGCTGAGCTGATGGTGTTTTGTGCTCTCTGTAGCTCCTCCTGGTGACTCTGCAGTATGTTTTGGAGACCAGATTCCTGCTTGTCTGCGTCCAGGACGTTCTCTGGGTTCTGGTCCTTTGGCATGCTCAGTGGACATGAAATCCCAAACTCTTTTTCCATCTCCTCCAGAATCTGCAACCAGGAAACTAAATTATAAGAGGCACTAACAAGAATGTAATAATCAGATCCCCCAACCCCCCTTAAATGAATCTATTAAATGTCATGTATTCATACAAAGTCTTTACACATTGGTTCATTTTACATAAACGATGTATTTTACTAAAGAATAACAGCAGAGAGTAGTAAAACAGCCTAAAAAATGACCTTACTTATTTTCTTACTGAAAATGTTTGTTTGTTTGTCCTGTAAAACAGATATTGTAGCACTCCTGTTAAGAGTAACTGATTTTCGTCCCTTTCTCTACCTGGGAGGATTTATTCCAGTTCTCTTGAGCTGCTTTCAGGTGATCTCTGTGCTTGTCCTGATCAGAGGCTGTGATGGGAGCAGCCCAGGTTCTTCTGCAGCTGATGGAGTCCTCCAGTGACGATAAAACATCCTGCAGTTTTGTCCAGGCGACGCCAGCGCCCCCTAGAGGACAAAACGTAGACGTGCAGGATATAATGTTTATTTCCACGTAAACAATGTCCACACTGAAAAATGTCCTCTGTACATAGTTATCTCTCACGACCTCTGTCAGTAATTGGAGGTTTAGATGTGACTGTGGAGGCTGTGTTCCTCTCTGGACCGTTTCTGACCAGCCGGTGAGACAGGAGGTCTGGAACCAGAGGCCTGGACAGAGCTGGTGGTCTTGTGTCACCTGGTTCACTGCAAGATTATAGAGTTTATGTTGAAATAAGCCATAATCTCAATCCTCACATATCTTCTCAGGCTTCACTCACCTTGGAGCCTTTAGCGACCCCATCTTCTTGTTTAGTTCAGCAATGATGCTGAGCAGTGTGCCCACTTCAGCCTCACACTGAGCCACCTCAGCTGGAGTGGGGTCCAGGTTGATCACGGGATCAGAGCCCTCGGGTTCAAGGGTTGTGTGGTCGCCAGGGTTCAGAACCTCTCTGTCAAACCCCAAACCAGCTTCCAGGCTATCGCATCTGCCCCGCCAGGAGTGCTACAAAAACATACATTTGTATTTGTACATCTTTGAGCTAAATTTGTCTGTATATTCCTAATTTTCCATGATAATTCCGTCAATCATGCTCCCACATGTCATACAACAGCATTTATTATGGTCATTTTGCATGTGAGTAATCCACGTTAAATATCTGTCACGAACCAGATATCAGACTGTTCAGCAGCTATTGTTTTAGGCAGCGGAAAAGGAGGAAACTAAAAACATCCTGAGATCCAGCTTCCTGCCCACCAAATATTTGTGGACCATTCCAACTATTGTTTTCTCAAAGAATGTTGGATAAATGCCTAAAACATGCAACTACAAAAATCATACCTTTGTAATCCAGCTTTATTTTGTTATAAACTATACATATAATCACCTGTAAAAACTCTAAATTGATTTAACCCACACATGTTCACATGGCTTGAATACCAACATAGATGACACAGACACATGCCTGAAATTCCCTGTCCCTGACACTCATCAATTTCCAATCTGTGTCAGTCTGCATGTCTTGGATACTTCACCAGACCAGGCAGTTTAGTGTCTGACACTCTCATAAGGACATGACATAAGGAGGATTATGAGTTTACAAGTTAACAAACTAACAAACTATTAAATAAAACCTGCTCATCAGTCACACTGGTAAAAAAAAATGTAAAAAAGCAAAATGATTCCATCAGGAACAGTCATTATCTTCAAATCTGAAATACTGTGGTCTAATTTTGCAAAGCATTTAAAATTGAGATAGGTTGAAGTGTACAATTCATCACAACTTACCTCCATGGCTCCTGATCTTTACTACTAAAGCAGAAACTCAATTTATGATGCATTCAAATATTTAACAAAATGTGGAGAAATTCCTTCCAGCTGTGTTTTGAGGTTATATTTTCCAATAGAAACTCAGTCGCTGCTCCTCTGTCCACATATTTGTCTAACACTGTTTAGTGTGATGAATGAAGTAAGTGGAAAACACTCAGAAAGTCGTCCCCACCCACTCTGCGTCACTTTGTGTCCTTTCCTGTTTTGTCCAGTAAGTCTCCATAAACATCACACATCTATATACTACACAAACTCATACACACACACACACATGTGTGTGTGTGTATATATATATATATATATATATATATATATATATATATATATATATATACAAATATATATATATATACAAATATATATATATATACAAATATATATATATATATATATACAAATATATATATATATATACAAATATATATATATATATATATACAAATATATATATATATATATACCAAATATATATATATATATATACTATATATATATACCTATCTATATATATATATCTATCATATATATATCTATATCATGATAGCTCTCTACACACATATATATATATACCACATATAGCTCTATACCTCTCCCCTACTCACTCTATCTATCTATCTACCCCTCATCTCATATATCTTCACCTATATATACATATATATATATATATATATACAAATATATATATATATCGTTGAATTTGTCATGGTGTCAGCTGCAAAAAAGAGTTAAAAACAACAACAAAAAAGTCTGCAAAAATCTCAAATGTCTTATAGACACACAATTGAAATATATACACAACAGGATAAAAAGCGATAAATAAGAACAAAATATAAAAAGATAAACAAATAAATGCAAAGTAAAACGGTTTATATAGAACAGTGGGAGAGAGATGAGAGAACTGACATGAAGTGCAAATTAATGTGACAGAATCAACGGGGGGTTGACTTGTTCAGCAGGCTGACTGCACATCCTATGGGAACATATTACAGTTTAGTTATATTAGACAAATAAGAGCCTGAATTAATAATTGCTTTATATTTGTTATAACTGCTGTACTATACTAAAGTAACTTCAGCAGAAACATTAAGAGAAAACCAATAGAAAATGAGATTTTTAAGCTGATTTTGTTCACCTAAGACCTTAAAACTTCATTTCCCACATTGCTGTGCGACCCGTTGTTCCTGTTTGCCTCATTTCCGGGGAGGAAGTTGCCGGTTCAAAACAAACAGCTATTCGACTAAATATTCTCCAACATTTAAAAAGTCTTTGCTGCATACGAATCTTATTCTTGTTTTAATAACTACTCATGTAAGTAGTATTATTTACTCAAATTTGGGGCTTTACATTTCACACTGTGACTAGTTTCATGTATCTTTTAGGGTTAACTGATGCTAATAGCTAAAACTAGTGCGGTGTTATTGAGCATCTTTCTGCTCCTCTAACGTCTTATAACGTCCTCAAACGTCTTATAACGTCCTCAAACGCCCTCTTGACCAATGTCACCCTTTGAAAATGACGTGCTTTTTTAAAATAGAACTCGGTATGAACGTGAAGTTAATGAAACCGGCTGGCAGGTGTGAATGTGAGATTCGTACAAGCGGTGAATTCACGGGTTTTCTTCTTATTATGAATATAAGTAAATAAAAAGACTAGTGGAGTTCATAACGCGTAAAGACTCTCAGTATGGGCTGCTTTTCCGTCCCACTCATCCAGTGACTTGGACTTTGCAGCATCGTCTGTATCCATGGAGACGCCAGAGCCAGGCCCAGCAGATGGAGAGGAACGTCCGGTGGAGCTGCGGCCTCGGACGCGGTCCAACCCCGAGGGTGCCGAGGACCGTCGCAGCAGCACGGGCAGCCTCGGAGGAAACGGCAACCAGAACATATCTCAGCCTGCTGTGGGAAGTCGTGTGGAAGGGGAGGGTGAGGCTTCGACCACCGACAGCCCTCCGAGCTCCATCACTACCACCACCTCAGCAGCTGCGGTTCAGGCTGTAGCTCCTGCAGGTGCCGCAGGTGTCGCACCTGCAGCCAGCAGCACGGTGCAACTGTCCTCTGCTGCTGTGGCAGCCAAAGAGAGGCCAAAGCCCACTCAGCCGCAGCCCACACTCACTATGTCCGTCCCTCCACCAGCAGAGTACCAGCTCAGAGTTCCCCGGGTCAACTGCCCGGAGAAAGTGGTAGGTCCACGTTACACCTCTGATTCATGAAGCAGCGTTTAAAAATTAAAGTTGATTTCACTTTTTTGGCTTGTCCTGTTTGGTATTATTTTCTTCTTGACAGATTATCTGCTTAGATCTTTCTGAAGAGATGTCTTTGCCAAAGTTGGAGTCTTTTAATGGGCATGTAACCACACTTCATTTTCAAAAATCAACTTTGTTTTAGCCTGATATTGGCTTGAATTTGTCCTTTGGCCTAATTTGACTTTTCTTTTGATACAGCGCTAAAACAAATGCTCTAAACATATCCCAGAAGATGATTGAGATGTTTGTGAGAACAAAACATAAGATTGACAAACGGCACGAGTTTGCCCTGGTTGTCATCAATGATGACGCTCTGTGGGTGAGTACAGAAATCACTGATGTCTGTCGAAAATGTTATTTCATAATACAACAATTTCAGTCCTGAGTAGGAAGCTGACTGTTGTGAGTTGATATAAAGTAATTTAATGTGGTTGTGTGTGCTTCAGCTGTCAGGCTTCACATCGGATCCCAGGGAGCTGTGCAGCTGCCTCTATGATCTGGAAACCAATGTGTGCGAGTCTTTCAGTATCCTTTTATCTTAAAACTTAACTGTTAAATAAGTTGTTTGTTTTGGGGTTTTTTTATGATGAAATGGTGAATTTTAGATTTCTAGTTTTATCCTTAACTTACATTTTTAGACCTCGAAGATCTCCTTAATGTCATGTAAGTAGAATTTAGCTATAAAACTTTCGGAAATACCCACAGCATACTGTTTTCAAATTAAAAGTGTGTTGTCTTTTTTTTCTTTTTTGTTTCTTCTCATGTCTCTGTAGTCGTCAGAAGATTGAGCTGCCATCGATGGAGAACGTTCAGACCATCCCCCCTCCGTACGTGGTGCGAACTGTGCTCATTTACAGCCGTCATGCAGGGCCGCTCCAGTTCAACCCCTCAGAGGCTGTTGGTGTAAGTACCTCTTACTGTCTGTATATTTCCGTTGGTACATTTTTATTCTTTATTTATTTATTTCTTTGCCTCTTCTACTTTAGGATATTTGTGGCAGGTTCAAGTGGAACATTTCTGTAATAAACTTGTTTTTTTTCCTGTGTTTTGCTACAGAAAATGCTTCAGTCTCCCTATTTTTTCTTTGATGTGGTGTATTTGCACAATGGAGTGGAAGAACAAGGGGATGAGACCAGCTGGAGGGTGAGTGGGGAGGATGCTGATGGAGGATTATCAGGCTAATTCAAATCATGACAAATGTCATCTCGAGCCTCGTTTAGAATACAATTCAACTCATTCCAGATTAGTCCAATTAATACAAAGCCAACTGAGAAACAACTTTCCAGCCAAGAAAACCAACAGATGACACCAAGACATTTTTCAGTACGATCGCACGTGCTGAGCAAGCACAAGGTGATTGTCGAAAGAAAACTCCCAGTTTAGCAGAAAGAAACCGTTAGCAGAACCAGACTCAGGACGGGCAGCCGTCTGCCTCGACTGGTCGGGGGTTGAGAGGACAAGAACAACAATAGATCAGGAACACGGATGGATAATAACAATAATGTCATTATAGAGTGAGTAAAAGAGAACAGAGTGAGGAGAGGTGTATCATGGGAGGGTCCCCAGCAGGCTGACCTAGAGCAGCATGACTGAGGGATGTGTCACCTGAGCCATGTGATCACCTGAGCTTTACTGAACTTTGTGTCTGGTTCTTCCGGCTATGTCTAGGTGTGTTTGGCAGGTGACACAATTTAAATTCATTTGTTTGCCTTTTTTATTTCTCTTGAAGTGACTGAATATTTTCATTTTCTCCAGGACAACTACACATCTTTCTGTAACTTGGACTCAAAGGGCATGTGTTATCGCTTTGAGGTCTCCTTGAGTGGGCCTGCCATCGAACTGCACAACTGCATGGCCAAACTGCTGGCCCACCCTTTACAAAGACCTTTCCAGAGTCATGCGTCTTACAGCCTGCTGGAGGGGGACGACCCCCAGGACAACGAAGCGACAGTCTAAAACCCCTGCTTCTCCGTAATGTCAGTGCACACTGCAGGTGCAGAAAATGGGCTGGCATCTCTGCAACACATCATTACTTTTTCCCCTTTTACTGACAAAGCAAACAGTTCTCCAAACAGACGTTTCTGACGAGGGTTTGAGCTTTTACCTACGTAGTCACTGGGAATGAATGACGGGGAAGACGCTGTGGAATAACAGGAAATATCGTTTATATCGGCGAGTGTTTACGGCACTGAGATTTGCTAAACTTACACTTTAGATTTGTTTCTTTCCTTTCAAATCAAATACAACCCTGATTTATCTGTAAGTCTTAAAGGAAGAAACAGCCGGCCGTTCAGAGAAAAAAAACAACTTTACTTACATCTACCGTGTCTCAAAGGTGACTTTGATTTATATATAAAGTGATGACTTTCCTTTCGGTTGTTAACGTCTTCATTTGTTGCTTGTTTTGATACATTTCTGTTTTATTATGTTTTTTTTTTAATCCATTTATCACTACGCATGTCACACAAAGATTGTCAATAATGTTTATGTGGTCTGATTGGTTCTTTTCCTTTTCAAGCTTCCCTTGACGGTGGTTTGTGATTGTCCTGCCAGTGTAGATGAACTTAAAATCTATTGTACAGAAAAGCTTTTTAAGGTTGTCTTTTTTTTCTGAGTATTAAAAAACATGCAGCTCTCATGAATGAGTGGAAGTGTTGATATTTCTGTGCCATTGAACGGTTGTCTCAGGAGATGGCAGCAAATCCCCTCTTTTAATAAATTCAGCTGGACTTCCTTCAAGCTGGAAATAGTGAGCGTTCCCTTTGCTGTAGTCAGCAGCAGTAAACCCTCATCTGCTTATCTCCTCTGCTTTAATAGTCCCTGTCTGGGTCGCCTGGGTCACTGCTGCTCCAGTGTGCATAACTGTTGTGAGGTGGCATGACTGAGCAGCTGTCCCATCAAATATAATCTCTCATGCAGCTATTGCATGAATCTCACTTCAGTGCTTCAACATATATCTCCCTGTCTGCTCAGCTATCAAAAAAGATGTCAATCTTTGACGGTTTAGTTTCCTGCTTTTGTTCAGTTGCTATCTGATGTCTCTGTCCTAACTCCTCATTTTCTCTCAATCCATCTTCATAAATTTCCCTTTTTTTATCCAATGAAGATAGGTTGTCAGGGAGACAATGGGGAGCAGGAAAACCTCGGACTCAGAGGACCTTTACCCTTTCACACCCTTCCCAGCAGACCTGACTGTTCCTCACGTCATCGGTCTGATAACAGTGACGGGGGTCGATCCAGAGAGTCTGTCCGGCTGGGTGAATTTGTTATTCCCTCGTCCCTAAAGAATGACAGGTCCCTATTGTTTTCATTGCCTAGGTCCTCCACTGCTATGACTCCTTTCCTTGTTTGCTTTAGACAGGATACGGTGGAAATTTTTGTATTTTTTGGGCATTTTCGCCATTACTCCTTATCTGCATTGTGCAACCAGCATAAGGGAATTTGATCAGTTCTGTAATTGTTTAGTTACACGTAGTGATGGGACACTTTTCCTGATTTCTTTATATATCTACTCCACATTAATTGAATATAACTACGTTTATTTATTTGCATACCAAACTTAATATCTAACAGTTTTAATCCAGTCAATATTTTATGACTTTCATATTAGACGCCTTAATTGGGAGAATAGACTTTTCAGAAGGATCCTCTTTTCCCAGCAGATTGTAAGATTTGTCCTAAAAAGTCGTCATGAAGCATTGTATGTAAGTAAAACCAAAACGCAGTCATTTGGAGACCATTTAAAGTCTATCAAGTTATTCAAAGGCAACACATTAAAAAAAAAATGAAACTCACAAATTACATCTTATTTTAAAAATTATTATTACGTGAGCATGACTTGGGAATCAAAGAGACTAGTTCTGTCATTGTGTCAATAATGTGTGAGATCTAGATGGCAGGAGGGAACGCGTCGTTTTCAGGCGAACAACGTGTTCAGCAGTGCTGTATCATGCACCTACACAGATATGTAAGAGATCCATGACGTTTTTATCAGAGCACGTTTGAGCTGCGTCCTGACAACAAGCCAGAAACTCCATCTGCTCCGTGTCTCTGATCCACTCACATCTTAATTAGGTTCAGGGTTATTGTTTGCAGATTTGTTTCTTCATTTATATTTCCCAGCTGGACCGTTTCTGGGTGTCTTTGCACAACTATATACACAGATTAAATAACCGTATGCTTTTATTTAGTTTTTACCTTGTAAACCTTGTCAATTAGAAGTCTTCAAAAGTGAATGTTACATTATTATTCTTTTTCTTTTAATTGCACATAAAAATTCTAAAATTGTTTTCAGGTTGAGTAGTTCTTTGTGTAACAAATTAATTTTGGTTATAGACTACAACTCTTCCTGTGTTTACATTTCTGGTAAAGCAAATGACAACAAACATTATTAGGATTTTCTTTCATATCAAACAGCTCATTTATACGTGATACAAGTTCATCTGCTTCTTTGCACTTATACTCCTGTGACTGACTTTCTGCAAACAAACAGTTTATTTTTATTTTTCACACTAACCGTTGGAGCTTTACAACAAGCAGAGAAGTAGATCGTTTTTCTGGAAAAATACCAGAAACCAGAATTATATCTTTGGTCTTTAAAGTATCTGGAGAAGATCTTTAAACATGAATCAGTCATTTTTGTTTCTCCAAACTAATCTATGGAAAATTTATGAGCAGCAGTGCAGCTGGAGGCAGAGGTCGGTTAGGGAGGGGAGGGGAGGGCAGGGGAGAAGGGGTGAGGCCAGGATGGACTGGAAGTCTGCCTCCAGAACCCTTTATAAACATGGACCCTTCACAAACCTTAGGGTCAGTGTTTACGAACATCCACGCGTGTCATTTCTCCCTGGATGCTTCTGCATCTTTACACGTGTGCAGATTTTGGAGGACGAACCGAAAAGTGAGGGACAGATGTCTCACCAGCGCGCAGACTTCTTCTGCTTCGCCTCAACAGTGATCGCCTGAGCGCCTCAGCATCTGCTGACACCTCACAAAGGAAATCCTCGTGGATTTTCGCTGACGATTTATCACAGTTTAACGTATCAAAAAGACAAAGAAATCCGCAACCATTTCACCTCCACCAGTCATGTACAGCTCCAACTACTCCCGGGCCAAGTTCGGCCTGGCAGCCAGGGAGCCCCTGCACAAATCCAGAGGGAAGAGCTGCGGCTACTACACGAGGATCATCTTCTTCTTTTCGTCTCTCATCCAGTCGCTCATTATCGTCAGTCTGGTGCTCTTCCTCATCTACGGACAGCCAGAGAAGTCTGCACAGGAGAACAGGGTGAAGGTCTGTGAATTTGTTCAGTGCCACTACTTTGGCTTATTTCATTACACGTTAAAGGCATTTGTTTCATGTATCTTTTATCAAAATATATTTTTGGTCTGCTTTGAACAACAGTTTGTGCAAACAGCATGATGATATGTTCCCTGGTTTGGATTATTATTATTTTTTTTTTTTAACCTATCAATGACACGTGAACGTGCTCAGAGGTTTGGTGCTGATGCTCAGCGATGCTGATGCTGATGCTGCTCTGTGTCTCTCTGAAGGAGCTTCAACTGGGCTACAACAGGCTCAGTGAGAACAACATCAAGCTGAGCAAGGAGAAAGCCGAGCTCGGAGCTCAGCTGGGAGCTCGCATATCTGAGAAAGCTGCTCTGGAGAAAGAGATGGCAAAGCTGAGGGAGGACGCCAACAAGACGGCGCAGGATCTTAAAGTAAAGTTAGTAAGTATGGATGATTCAAAGGAAGGAGATGCGCTTTTTTGCCATGTTATAGTAAAATCTGTGGTTTTGTCCGCTCAAATTCTCTTCAGGAGTAAAATCCTTTACACAAATTGCCCAATTAGGCACATTTGTTATTGTAAATAATTTTAACCAGTTAATAATCATGCATCCTGCATTTTTAAAAATGCGTTTATAGAGCAGCTGTCAGAGAATGGTAACTATGATTCAACGCCCAGCTCCTCCTCCGGTCCAGCACTTCCCCGTGGCCACTTCTAACAGTAAGTCTCGGAATCACATCCCAATCAAACCCTGATCTATGTTTTAAATGTTTACGTGGAACACATGGGGATGACATTTGTACGTCTTCATTTATGGTAAAAAAAAATAAAAAAAAATACAGTAATGTAGTATATATGGTTAAAAAATAGTAAAATAACAGGTTTGGTTCAGAGGTTGACCTTTCTGACTAGCATTTAATCGGTCCTCATGTTTGAATTACTTTTAAAGAACATTTCATCCCAGTATTAGTTACTTAGTTATTCCTTTCTGCTTAATAACACAAAAAAGAATGACTAAATAATGTCTTAATCATTAAAAGTACGATGCATTTCAGATGCAGTAAACTTAAAGGGAAGTGGTGTCTCAAAATGAATATTTTTCTCCGAATTCTCCAGATGAATTAAAGACTTTGCAGACGCGCAACGCCCAGCTCGAAGCTAAGATGAATCTTATCAATTCAAACTTCACTCAGAGGGTTCAGTTCCTGACCCAGGAGAGAGACGAGGCCCTCAGAGACCGAGACATCCACCTGGAGGACGCCATCAGGCTGCGCAGAGACAACACCCTTCTGAACCAGCAGATCACCACGTACACTAGGTGCTGCCTGTCTGTCAGTCAGTCATATTTCTGACTACAAATACAAAGAGCAAACATGTTAAGCTTTTGTTTTTAATCGTTTCAATCACTAGGAAGTGCAAAGAGGACTTTGTGCATTCTTTGGACGGGATCCAGACGGTGACCAGGGATTTCCTGAACCGAATCAACAATCTGTTTCCCCACCAAATGACCTTCTACCTCACCTGCAACGGTCAGAGGGAGCAAATGGAGACGATAAGAAACAGCTGCACGAACCTGTCCAGAGATGTGGAGAATAAGTTCCAGTTGTATTTGGACAACGTCGGCAACAAGGTCTGTTTTTGCTCTTCGTTTTGTGAGAAACAACAATTTTTATTTTGTTTAGTTTTTTTTTTTTTGCCATCAATAACACAGCAGTTACGCAAGGCAGAATTTTAAATCATGCTTATAAGTAAGATCTGCTTTAAGTGACAATATTACGTTTAAATCGTATCTTTTTTTAAATGTATTTTTTTTTTTTTTGTATTTTAAGAGAATTGATTTTGATCATGTTTTTATCTGAAAGGTACAGGGCAATCCCAGCTACCGATCAGCAAAACAATTATTTAGACCAATATCTTAACTTGCATGCTTGTCCTTTTTTACTTTCCATCCATGGTTTATTCCATCTGGACACTTACCTCAAACTTTCCTTAAGAACATTTGTACGTGGGGATTTTCTAAACAGCAAGCCAAATGGAAAGCCAGGTCCTCGTGGGAGGAAGTCTTCTCACACCACCATTCCTGATAAATCCAGCTAAAGAGGCAGACTCAGGGTCACAGCCGAGGCGAAATGTGCCGCTGTGCTGATAAAGCGGCGCTGTGCAGGACAACAGGGCGCATAACCTCAGAAAGTGCTTGTTTTTGTTCTCTAATATTTCATTTGGATGTAACAGCCCACAAGGAGCTAAAAAAAAAGAAAAAAATGAAAAAATGTATGCTGATTAAATAAGTCTACACTGTAGGACACCCACCGGCCAGAAATTAGACACCTTTTGTTTTTTAAAGAATTTTTTTTACAAATAGCACAGACCATCTGTCAATCCATGTGTCATTAATGAAATAAATAAGTTACTTCTGTAAGGGATATATATACATATACATACATGCATATCTATAAACTATGAGCTGCCTGCTGTAGACTCTTAACAGACAAATACTTTTCCCTACAAAGGATACTCATGACAACACATTTAGTGATCACGAAGAATTTTTAAAAATTATTTTCCAGGTGGCTGAGATTCAATCCCTGTCCAGCAAGATGGAAGTGCTGAACTCACAACTGAGGTCTGAACTGAGTCAGTGTAAAATCGACAAGACTGAGATAGCCACCAAGGCGGCCAAGGACCTGGAGCTCAAACAAAAGACTCACGATGATCGTGTAAGTGTGTGCCGTGGAGTCGGGAGAGAGGTAGAAAAAATCTACGTAGCTCTCCCCTGTATCTGGTCATAATGCTGCAACATTAACACTTAATATGCATATTTTTTTAGTTGGAGACTTTATTGATGGATCAGAACCGACTGAGGGATGAGAAGAGAGTTCAAGAGGAGTTGCTGGCCCTGAAGGAGAAGGAGTTGCTGGCTCTGCGGGGAGGCCTGCCCAACAACAAGGTAAGATTACTGCACAATCACAGCCATGCAACAGGCATGTGATGCAGGCATTCATATCTACGAGCAAGTAAAACATTTATATAGGCCATCAGAAGATTCTCAGTGAGCCAGAATATTTCACTTTAAAACCAGAGATTTTGGCAAAAAAAACCCGAAAACAATTCTGGATGCTGCAGGAAGGATGGAACAGCAAGATAACAGAGAAAAACACTTTTTAAGGAGTCACAAGTTCACAAAAAGCTATTTTCACACTCCACAGTGAAACAACGGTCAGAAGAAGCTGCACAAATGTGGTGTCTGTGGCTAAACGCCAGTAATACTGACTGGGTTTGTTTTACAGGCTGGCCCGCCGGTGGGACTCAGGGGCACAGGAAAACTACAGCGGTAAGACCCGTCCCCAGACTCAAACTCACATCTGACTGCTGCTGCTTTGTCCAGACTGCTGTCCTAAATGTCAACTTTGATCTCATCTCATCTTTCTTAACTCCCAACAACTGAAGAAATATTTATCTTGTTCTTCCCTTGCAAAGCAAATCATAGCACAACTAAACTGTCCTCTAATTAAACATGTACTCCAGTAATGTTTGCATCACTGTTGTGTCATAATAACCGCTGATGTGTTGTCTTCCAGGTGAGTGGAAAACCGGCCGCACATTCCCGCCCCTCAGCTGTCGAAGACGAGAGGAACCAACGTCACCTGACAATGTCGCCAGCATTTTCCAAAGGACATGTATATATATCCTATACCAAACACATCAAAACAAACCTGTGAACACTTTGCTGCCTTAATAGTGGCATAAATTCACTGTTGTTTAGCTCTGTTTGTAATTGATGGTTCTTTTGTGTTGTTTTCACCTTTGGGTTTAAATATCAGCTGTGAAAAGTCTCACTATCTTTATGCCCAGGGTAAATGCAAACATCTTAAAAAGCCTGGTGTAAATATTTCCCCCTGTGTGGTTCGTGAAGTGAGAAAAATCAACTCTAGAAGGATCTAAAACACTTGGCACTAATGGGTCGGTGTCTCTCACATGAGGATTGAGGCTGCAGCTCCTCACTAGTCATAAACATAAACAACTCCTAAAATAACTCCATAAAGTTTCCTGCTCCTCACATTGATTTCTAATACGGTGCCGTTAACAATACGGACATCCATCAACATCTAAAGTCAACATCACGTTTGCAGTTGTGAGAAGTCCTTGATATGGTTGGAGTCGGACTCAAGAAGGAATGACAGTGGGACAATTTCGACTCAACGCTGCAGCGTTCATGGGCAGATAGGAGAGAGTTGTTAAGACTCATTAAGAGCCATTTAGATGGCAGTTCTTATAAGAGCAGCGACTATAATATGAGCTATTCTCAAGCTTCACTGCTTCTTCCTCCTTTCAGAAGCACAGGACAGAGAACGTACACAGTTCTGTGGCTGGAAACAGCTGCTCGTCTTTTTAATTATTACTGTAGGTCGAGTCTGGTACAGAAAAAAAACAAAAAAAACATTGAATATGACTTAAGATGTTCCAGATTACAGTTTTATACTGCCTGAAATGATGTGACATGTAAGCATAAGATTTCCTAATCATAACTATTTGTGTAAATATTTTATACTTAATAAAGGAATGCGAGATCCACAGAAACTGCATTACTGCACATCATTGTACTTTACTGTTTATCGTCAATCCTAATTCCTCCAATGTGGATACTAAGGCGTTCCGGGCCAGTTGGGAGGTATAATCCCTCCAGCATGACCTGGATCTGCTCGGGGTTTCATTGGGTTAAGGAGGAATCCAAACCAGTGTTGAGTTGTGTATTAAAAACAAGTCAAAACTCACTTTCTCTGTTCATAGTTCACAAAACAACTCTGTCATGCGAAGTGAAATTATAATAGTTACTGAACTCCAGTTTGTTTGCTTTATTTTTTTACTACTCGTTTCATTATGTTTTAACCTGAATGTGCTGTAGATTTTTATTTATGTAACAGTTCAATTTCTCTTTCTTGTGTCAGAAGAACAAAACTCTTAAATTGTCATCTGCAAAGAGGAGAAATAACATTTCAACAACTTCTACCAGAGTTACTGACATGTAATTGTTTATCTGTGGGGGGTCACAGAGGGTCACAGCATGCAGATGTTTGCAAATGTTGACTCAAAAATGTCTAGTTACTTTTGTAAATAAATTTTGACTTGGCTTTCTTAAAATTTGGTGTTTTTCATCTTTAAGTCCATGTTATTCTGCAATTTCATTGATTATGTATGTATGTATATATATATATATATATATATATATATACATACATACATATATAAAAACATACAACATGAATATATACAAATATATGTACATACATATATATATATATATATATATATATATATATATATATAAATACATAAATATATATATATATATATATATATATATATGCATACATACATATATAGATATATAGATATATAGATATACTTTTTTCTGTCTCATCCAATTTTTTCAGGGCCAGATTAAAAAAAAAAAAATGTCCGTGCGTCATGAGTGACAGCTGACTTCATTATATATCCGAGTTCATGCCTCTTTTTCCCATATCCGTGTGCTAAACCTCTTGTGTATAGGTGGATGCTTTTCTCACTAACCAGAACTTGGCAGTGTCATATAAAAAAAATCAATCGACAACAATGGAGACACGTGACAGTAATGCGGGGAGATGTCAACAACAGCTGCAGTTGCTCCCATTCTGCCTTCATCTACTTCCCACTCCAGTGTGCTCTCACATTATGTTTCCTGTTGTTGTTGACGCAAATGACACGTGCCTGGCGATGTCATGGCATTCACATCAAAGTGTGATGCCAGACGTTTGTAATTTGAAAGTGAACCCTTACATCAATCCCAAACTGCATCAGAATTGGACAGCGTTGCTCGGAGTGGGAATGTGGCATATATCTTACTCAGGGCGACCTTTTACCACTGGATTATCAACAGAACAGTGTAAATTATTTTTGCAATATTTCATCATAAGTAGTGGATGACTCTAAAACATGTTTCACAAGCTCAGTGACTCCTGACCACTGAGTTCTAATCAGTTTAACCTTTAGCTCAAGTAAACATTTGATGCCAAAATTTGAAGGAATTCCTTGAATGAGTTCCCGAGACATTGCATTCACAAAAAATGGATTTGACTGCCGGAAACCGATAGACTTAATACCTCTTCCGGTGCGGAGGGAAGAAAAAAAAAAATCACACCCTCCTAAGACAAATATTTAAACTCCTTTCTTCATTTCAAAAGAAAACATGGAAGAACAAACTTCCCAAAGCTCACTGATGGATGTGGGTGTTACAGGTGAGTTTGCCTTCCTTTTGGAAGCAGGAAATCCTTTGTTTAGCATTAAGTGTTTTCAATTCCATGTATAGCCCCAGACATTCACACACCAAGTCAAAAGGGTGGAACTGGTTGGGCCCGTTCACTTCAGGCCCTGGGCGGCCTCTCACCGCCACAGGAAGCGTACCGACAAGTCCCCGTGATCCGTCAACCGTAAACCCAAATGAAACTGAAATCTGGAGCAAAGTCACAAAAAAACAAATTGATGACTATTTTCAGTTTATCGGTGGATTCATTCTAAAGCCTACTGAAAATGTGGCATTATTCTTATCACCTATCAGGTTTAGTCTTTTCTCTTATTTTAGGGAAACGGATGGGATGACGTCAATGTCAGGCAGTTGTCAAACAGGGTTCTGCACAAGTAATGCGCGGCAACACCACATCCCAAAAAAGTTGGAACTAGGTGATGTTTACCACCGTGCAGCATCCCCTTTTCTTTTATTAACTGTCTGTATACGTCTGGGAAGTGAGGAAACCGGTAGTTGAGGTTTTAGGAGAGGAATTTTATCCCATTCTTGTCTAAAAGCAGGATTCTAGCTGCGCAACAATCCTGATCATTTGTTTCATGATGCACCAAATCTACTCTACTGATGAACCGTCTGGACTGCAGGCAGGCCAGTTCAGCAGCCTGACTCTTCTGTCTGCAGCCATGCTGGTGTGATGGATGCAGCGTGAGGTTTAGCATTGTCTTGATGAAATATGCAAGGCCTTCTCTGAAAGAGAGTCTTTTTCCGGATGTGTAAGCCGCCAATGCCGTACACACTGATGCAAACAGGTTAAAACGTTGAGGTTCTCTTTGGGATGACGATGATCCACTGGATCAGGAATGAGTATATCAGAGTGACAGCGCATAGTCGATGCTTTGGAGAAGATGTAGGAGACGGAGATGGTTTCAACATGTACCGAGGAGGTACAGTGAATATATTAGTATAAGGATGATGAGGTTTAACATTTAACATGTTAGATTTGGTAACGCTTCATTAGTAAGCACCACTGCGCTGATTTTCTTTTTTTGCCATGTTAGTAGTAAACAGTGCACTCACCAACATTTATTGAGACTTAGGTGCACTAAACAGTTTTAAACCTTTTAAAAGAAGATTTTGAAGGAAATATAATAATTTTGTCATCAATATCCGAAACACAGGCCCTGTAGAGTCCGGCTGATTTCCACAGCTGTAGTCTGAAGGACATTAAACACAAGTTTCAGCCCTTTAAAGACAAAGCTCAGAAATGTGCTACCACAAATCTTTATGACAGCAGCTCCCGCTTTTAGCTTAAACTTCACTTGTGCTGCAATTAATCAGGGAGAACATGAAAGGGGACAAAAAGGCTGACAGAGCAGAGCGGGAAGAGGAAGGGTCAGGTGGGACGGCCGGAGAGGAGAGTCAGACAGACGCAGATGCAGCAGTTATGCTGCACCCAGCAGGACGACTGTCGTCAGAGACTGGGAGAAGAGAAGCCATCTGAGGAAGAAAGGCCACCAGTTCAACGTGGAAACATAAATATTTGATCAAGGTCAGATCGACAAGTAAACAACGGGCACAAAGAGCATCGCCTCCTGAAATGACCTTTTCCCACAGAGCTGAGCAGGTTTACTCTTAATTGTAGAAATGGGACTAAAAAGGAATTTTACATAAACGCAACTGCACGCGATGGAGTATTTCAACAAATGCAATAAAATCATACTTGTTTGTAAAACCATAAAGTATTTAGTGTTGCATGTAAAAATGAAATACTTTACGTCTTTAAAATGCATCATACAGTGTGTGAAAACAATTATAAGCTTTTGCCTCTTCAATCCACAAACTGAAAAAAGAAAAATGTGAAGCATTTTGCACATCCTTGCAAAAGTTTAGCCACACATGCTTCAAATGTGATTCTTTAAATATCCAGGCGAGTTAACCCATCATGACCTGATGTGCTTTTTACCTCTCAAGCCTGAGGCGATGCGCACGTTGCATCATGTAGGAATTCTTTTCTATTCTTCTCGCAAAAGCCTCAAATTCTTGGATTATTATTTTCCTGATATCTAACATATCTCCACATAGCCAATGACTGTCAAAGCAAACGGCTATGAGACCCATAGAAAAATGTTCAGCTTGTGCATCTTGAGGTTTAGGTTCTGATCTGGGGGTAGAGGCTTCATCTGTTCGGTTTCAGAACCTCTGCTCATGTTGGTGTCTCTCTTCACGATGCTTTTTTGATTTCCTACTGAGCTTTTTCCCCATTAAAACAGAAGCTTTCTCTGCAAGTTTGGAACCTGAGCTGTTGAGAGGGTTTCTCCTGCAAATGTTCTTGTTATTTAATTCAGCATCTGATTTCTTCAAAAGCACCTTTGAAAACTGACCTTCTAAATACCTTCATCAGTCCACTGGACCGATATAAAGACGCCTCCGCATTGTTCAGACGTTGTCCTGCAAATGTATGACACAGATTCTTCTAAATCTTTGTAAAGGTGTAAGATTTCTTGATCTTTCGAACATTTACTTGGCTTTTACTGCTTTTGTTCATTGCAATTTCTTTACTGTTTTAAATGCTTTTTAACAAGTTGAGAAGAAACTGCCTGAAAATGTTGCAATTATCTTGTAATGTTTTAAAAAAAAAAAAAAAATCTTAAAAATGCATTCGATTTTGAAAGCAGCTTCGTAAATATCAAAATAATTTTGCTTAAAACAGAAAATTAAAACAGGAGATGTGAAACATCATCCAAATATTTGTTTAAAAAACTAAAACAGATAACCCCATGTAACCCAGATAACCACACTAATCAATTATGTGTGACTGTCAAACATTACAAGTAATAAATGATTAAAATACTCCCAGTTACTCCCAGTATCTCATGTTCCCATCGCCACAAAAGAAACAAAAAACATGCATGTAGTTTTCCAGAGTTATAAATAACCACCCAAACCTTCAGTTTTTGACCTTGGGGAGGCCTGCAGCTGGTTTTATTTTAAAAAAGAAAACTCTTGGCTATTATGTTGGAACCCCAGAGGCCAATATTCACCCAACAAAGACTTTTGAAATCTATTTTAAATTATGATTTAACACTTGCCAAACATGTTTTCAGTATTCTGGGCCTCTGAGGCACCGTCGTCATGCAAAACTATTTCTGCCCGATAAAAATGGCCAACAGTAAAGAGACGTTTCTATATCATGGGAGTAGACGTATCCCACAGCCAGCAACAAACGTTTCACTCTCTGTACGCTGACCGTGCCATCAGGCCCGTGCAGTGCCGAGGTCGTGCCCTTTGTGTCCGACCCGTCTTAACTGATGCTGTGGGACGGGGAGAAAGCAGCCCTCCTCTCTGAGTGGTCCATGATTCTCCGTATTTCCATCTTTTCTATCCTACTTTGCTATTTTCCAATGCAGAAGTCTTTGAAGATGATATCCAGGATCTCCTCCGCCCCGACCCGTCCAGTGATCCTCCCCAGGCTGGTGAGGGCTAACCGGACACCTTCAGCTGCCAAAGCGAGGTCAGTGTCCCGGTACCGCTGGTACTGAGCCAGAGCGGCCACACAGTGCTGCAGGTGGGCCCTGTGGCGAGCCTGGGTCAGGGTGGGGGCACCAGACAAAGGGTCACCACACCTAGAGAGGAAGTTAAGGGTACAAAATGAACCAGATCAGCAAAACACATGTTAAAGCTCGCACTTCAATCTGTGGAAATAAAACAAAGCCAAGAAAAGCAAACAGACTATAAAACAAGTTTTGTAACACATCAGGTGAAAATACAAGACAGTACAAATAAGCACAGCATCTAGTGTAAATACCAGTGATTCATCTGCATAAAAAATAAATGCAACTGCATAATGGAGTCATTTCGGCTTTTGTGGACGTATCACAGGTCCCAAAGAGGAAATTGGGCTCTCTCATAAACCAAAAAAAAAAGATAAATGAGAGAAACTCACAGAGTCTTGACACTGCTGTGCAGGATTGCGAGGAAGTCCGCCAGCCCTTCGTTAGTCTGACAGGAGATCAGACACACAGGCGGGAGTTCAGACATCCGTCTCAGGCCTCTGTCCAGCTTCTCTCTTTGAGACTCAGGCAGCAGATCCGTCTTATTCAGCACCAGGAGACACCCGTCTGCAAGAAATCATGTGGTAAGTAAGCGCCCAAGTACTGAGAACTACGTTTCTTTCGTTTCAGTGATACTTTTTCTAGATGACGCCTCTAATTTCCAACCACCACGATAATAAATGAAACATAAATCTACCTTGTAAATAAAATCCCCAAAAAGTATAAATTTGGAAAAAGTCTCCTCCTCTTATTTGAGATTGGCCCAAATCACTGTTGCCCAGTTCTGGGCGTCGAGGACCACTGCCTGCACGGTGTGGATGTTTCTCTGCTTCAACACGCCTGGCACAAATGAATGTGTCATTACGGACTCGTGCAGACCTGGACCTCAACAGTCCTAACATGGAAGCACGGCTGAGGCAGCATCATACTTGGAGGCTGCTTTACCACATCAGGGCTCGGCAGCCTTCCTATCACTGAAAGAATGATTATTTTAAAATTATATATTTTAAAATGATATATTTTAAAAGAGACTGTCGACCTCACTGCTAAAAATTGACAGAGGATTTTAACTGTGCAGGTAACTTTAACAGGCAGGGTGTTAAATCAGGCACCTATGAAAATCAGACATCTGTTTAATTGTGCTTAAAATACAATTCACTGAGGTGGTGATTTCATACTTGCGTCAGGCTGCTCTTGGGAGGGCAGTACGTGCCTCAGGTGCTCCTGAAGGAGCGCTGCAGCTTGCGGCACCTCAGAGGGGAGGCGGACCGAGTCCACGACCAGCAGAGTCAGATCGGCCTGCTGCAACCTGGAGGAACGAAAGCAGCCTCAACCTCAACCTGGAAGCCACTGCTGACATTTTCAAATAACCTATTTAAAGTTTATGTGTGTTGGGAACCCTTTGGAACCTATTTTACAGTCATTGCTGTGAAATCAGATACACAAATACATTTCCAGCATGTTGAATTCCCCAGCGGGATTCTCTGTTGCTTTGCTTCACATATGAACTTTAAGGCCCACGGTCAGGAGTATCTTTAACACGCTCTGTTATATGGTGCTCGTTTCAAATACTGCTGCCTTGCATCTATCCCACTGTAAGGTAGCAGCAGGAGTGGCAGCGGATGCTTGTACTTACCATATCCTTCCTGTAGTGACCTAGGTCACGAGCCTCTGTCCTGCTCTCCACAAACAAAGTTTCTTATAGAACACGAAGTGCTCGCCCTTCCTACACAGCCATCATACCCCAAATGTTCATATGTCTTTTGTTACAGGGTCTTCCTCTGGACTTATTTTCATTTGACTGCTTAATAAAGTTCCAAGCAAAACTAGTTAAAACATATCCTTTCACACCAAATTTGAAGGTCAGTTCCACTAAATCTTTTGCATCTTGTTATTTGCGGTTGCTGCCAATGTAGCTCTGCAAAAGCTGCTGCCTCCTGCCAAGAGCACAAGTACTTTGGGAAACACTTAACTTTTATGTTTTTTGGCAAGAAAACTGCCATATTTTATAACAAATATAACGTCCCTAAATTAACTGTCAATTAAATATTTTAGCTGTTAAACACTTCTTCAACCTCTGTTCGCCTGTTTGTGTGTCATAAATCAGCAATGAAGAATGGCGCGAGCACGGCTATTCTTCTGTAACGTAAACAGTGGATGTGGACGTCAGAGAACATCCACATGCATTGGATGTCCAATCTGTCCACCACACATGAAATATGTCTTAATGGTCAGATCTCTGCAACATGCACAAGTTTCTCTTTATTATGCAACCTCCTGAGTGTGTGGCCCAAGTATTTATAACAATGTCTCACTAATAACATAAACTCTTGCGGTTCCACAGACATTACAGAAATGACTGATTTCTTCCTTTCTTTGTTTTCCAGAGCACTGGTCTCCAGACCAATTTGTTCTGTTAAATTGCACACATGTGAACAGTTGCTGAAGCAGCAAAGCAGTAATTCACATACTGTCATGTGAAAAAGAAAATGAATCCACTTTTAACTCTAATCATTCATCACAACCTGACTATTCAATCTTGAGCTTCTTATAACCAGGTAAAAACAATATTAAATAAAGAACAAAATGTAATGCACTGCACTTAGCCTGTGTTTGAAACTAAACCCAAATTCAAGTACTACTAAGTGTGAGTACCACTACATCCTTACCGCTAGAGATGAAGATGTAAGATGCAACCAGGTGCTACTCATCAGACCTAATGACTCAAAGCATCACCAGCAGGTTTGACTTATGATTTAAATAATTTGTTGGGTCTGGACATTTGAGTGTGTTAAGACAATGCCAATGAAGAAAGACATCAGCAATGATTTTAGTGAAGCAACGGTTACTGTCCATAAATCTGGGAGGGGTTATAAGGTAATTCCTAAACAAGTAAGAGTCCATCATTCCACTAATGTTCTCAGGAGTGGAAGTCTGAGACAGCCGAGAGGGAGGTCAGCATGCATTTTAGTGAGAAATGCATGCTGAAACAACAACAACAACAACAACAAAAACAACATGAGCTGGGCCCAAATTCCCTCACAACAATGCAAGAGACTGATTAAGTCATGCAAAATGATGAATTAATCTTACTGCTGCTGAAGGTGGTTCTAAAAACTATTAAAACATCAACAGTTTGGCTTTAGTTTTGTTAAATGAAAAGGTGATTTATTAACCTGAGTAATGACCCGAAGATGTTTTATGATGTGTAAAAGCTTAGAAAGTATATTTTCAGTCTCAGATGTTTGTACGACTGCCGTCTCATTTTCTAAAGTCAAACACTAGACAAGTCTTAAATTTCTCAGAACGCTGGTGTGGTTTTTATTAACTTGAAAGACGTCACATAACTTTATTTAAACATCTTTTTTTTCCCCTACCTTTCCCGAGCCCGGCGAACCCCCTCTAGCTCCACCGGGTCCGAGCTGTCTCTGAGGCCAGCTGTGTCACTCAAGAGGACTGGGAAGCCACCAATGTCCAGCGCCGTTTCCACCACATCTCTGGTAGTCCCAGCAATGGGAGACACAATGGCTGCGGGTCTTTGGCCTGGATTTCAAAAAAGGTTGAACAGTTAAACTGTTGGCATTTTTAAAAACCCTTTGTTGTCACAAGCCTGATCTTTCTTACAAAGGAAAACACTAATAATGCTGCGTTGTATGTAAATCCACCAACAGCATGAATCCGCGTGTGTAATGCGTCCTCATGTGCTCCGTCCGTGCTGTTTGGACGTGAGCCCTGACCATGGAGATGACTAAAAGAACAGGAAATGATAACAGGATTGTACCTGTAAATCGAAAAATATGCTCATTATTCTGTTAGGAAGCTCTGACGAGTCCCTGCCAAGCTTCTGGTTTGGAGAGTTTAGAAAAACTAATTGTAAATGGCTTCAGGAAGCAAAATCATAGGAAACAATATGATAAACATAAAGCCATGAAAACACAAAGGTCCCATTAGGTTGACACCACTTGTGTAAACACAAGCAGAAAAGTGAACAGATGTGATTTACAAGTACAAATATTGAGTATTTACTCATGTCCATGTACGTTATTCTTTACTTTTCTTTAGTATATCATCTACTGCACTGTGTTGCTGAAATCCTGTGACATGTTTGTCCATAAGCAAAAAACAAAGCTCATATTGGAAAAATGTAAACTTATCAGCTGCTCCTCGGAAACAGCAGTTATGACTTAGCTGTTCATTGTGCAACACAAAACGTCCATTGAAGGAACCTGAAATGCAGCAGATGAGGAGGATATTGTGCAGTGATCAAACTGGTGACAGACTGAAGTGGTCACTGATTATTTTAACAAAAACAGAATTCCGGTTAAGAACAAGTCTGCTGTGGATCGGTGCAGACCGGCATATCGGCCAAAAAAAAAAAACAACAACATACATGACATCAGCCACAAGCGCGGGCTGTCATTTACCCTCGACAATCAGCATTAGTCACTAAAAATCCCACATCTGTTGACGAAGAGATCAGAGGCTCCTCATCAGCTACCCATGAACAGGACCTGAGACTGCTTCGTTAAAAGGAAAGAAAAACAACTTCTGATAAAAATGTAAAGTTTTCGACTGGCTTTCAGATGAGCTCCTGGTGACACCCTCGACTTTTCCCGTATATTTAAGTCAGACTGCTGCTCCTGTCCGGGTTTATTCCAGGATGATTCCAGGATGATATATACCTTGCTCTTTCTTCTTGCAAACACTGATTGACAAAACTGTAATTCAAAACTAAGATCTGTATTTCGATGATGACGAACATCATCGAAATCGCTTCGGCGTGTGGGTGTGGGTGTGCGTGCACGTGCACGTGCATGTGCTGGTTTTCTAAGCTCTTACAGAGTGTGTTGAGGAGGCTACTCTTCCCTGCATTGGTGGCTCCTGCGATGACCACCTGGACTCCACTGCGAAGCCGCTCGCCTCTTCTCTCGTCTGTTAGGTGTCCCACAATCTCTGCTCGCAGTTCACACACCGAGCTGTCCACTGTTGACAGAAGACGCGCATCACAGGGAACAAGAAACGACAAATATGTTGTGTTACATTTCATGGCCTTGACAAAAGGGATTTCTGTCCTGCATCTGGTTGAAACATGGGTCAAATTACTAAAATGTAAAAAAGAAATGATTTGAACAGCTTCAACTAATTCTTCCAAACATTAATGACAGCATTTGCTGCATTATAAGAAAAAATGAAATCAAAGACAGCTTGAAATAGGTCTGCAAAAGGAAATGGTGTATGTTTATGCCAGCTTTTCTATCTCTGGACACAAGTCTATTATTATTCGCGGCTCTGAGATGTGAGACAATGTTCTGTGGCACCAAAACAAACAGTTGTTCCCAGACATTGTTTGGAAACGTCACAACATTTGAGGTTTCTGAAGAGCACTGGCAGTACCAGACAGCAGGCGACGGACTCGGGGGGGGGGATTCCATCTCGCTCTCTCACACACACGTGAATACCAAAAATGGGAAGTCTGGGCATTGGGAGAATGGCAATGCTACTGTCAGAACCATTCCTGACAGGTTTTCTTTGAAGGCAACACAACTGCCACCCGTCTGGTCGTCTTCTCTCTCGTCTTCTGTCCACACACAGTCTTTTGAGGAGATTCATGTCAGTGATTTCTCCCTGTGCAGAAAACTGCTGGCCAGTTGAAAATCCAAACAGGAAAACCAGCCGGATTTTTCTCCCTTCAAAGAGCAAAAGAAAAAACAAAAAAACCCTCCTCACTTCCCTCTAAAACCCAGAGAATGACAGAGCTGTTGACAGAGCTCTTACCTTGGTCTAAGACCCCACCCTCAATGAGCTCATCCTCGCTGAAGTCTATGAAGGCCTCGACATGAGCCAGGCTCTGGGACAAAACGGAGAAAGAGGAAGTCACGTGACTGAAAACAGTGTGGAACAAATACACATATACATGTTCCGGTCGACGCTGAAGCCTTGCGAGGCAACAAGTTTCACAAGTGTAACTTGGGAAGCGTTACAAACTTGTGATGTAAATAGTATATAATTAATAATTAGCTTGATCATCCATTAAAAAAAAAAAAAAAAAGCCTTCAAAATAGAAGAACCACTTGGTTTGTGACCTGTATGGTGTGTCATGACTCTCATGATGCATCATGATCACATAAACGACAGGTCAAAACAGATTTGATGTTCCTAGAAACCTGTGCTGGCGGCAAAACACTGGTTGGGCTCTACCAATTCAATTTTACTTTCCTCTTTTCAAACTTATGTTTTTAAATGTTCACACATGGATGTACAAGGTGTATCTATGATACTAAATTTAAAACACTGAAATTAAAGTCTTTCCCTTTATTGAAGCCTCAAATCCCATCAGATCTAGTTAAAGTCTTGCTGAACTTTGACCTCGCTTCCACATATTTGTAAATTTATAAAGTTGTAAAGAAGCGCCTCAATATCTTCACCTCAGCATCTGTATCTTGATTAACACTGCGGAACATAAACATAATAGCCGTAAAGCTGCACAAACACAGGAAACATCCGATTCCCAGACTTTACCTGATGCACAAATGCAGGAGGCCGGTAGCTGAAAAAAGCAGCATTGTTTAGGTGTCAAATCAGAACGCAACCCCTGCTGTCGTATAGATTTCATAGCGATTAGGTGGGTTCTCAGAAACCCGAGTCCAAGAAAATGAAATGGCTTTACTGGTTCTGGGAAACAATCTGCTGACATGCAGCTCAGCGAAGTTTTCACGGGAGAGTATTTGGATTGGCTGGTAAGTTCTGGTGCCAGTGTTTTACTCCACAGAACAGCTCACAGGAAGGAGGCTCTGACCTGCTTCCACTGACATGAAGTATTCACCTGCGGCCAGCGACCTCCTGCTCTGAGCTGCGTTGGCAGGGTGTGTGTGTGCGTGTGTGTGTGTGTGTGTGCGTGTGTGTGTGAGTAACTGTGAAAAGGCTGATCATTGGCAATTTTTTCTTAAAGTTGGCACCTGCCACAGAACAACCCAAAACATAACAGAAGACACATGTACTACATGTGCTGGCAACATAAAAAACAGGAAGTTTCCGATTCCTTCAAAAGCAGCTGTACGATTTAAAAAAAAAAGAAAAAAGGAAGAAAACATTGTGTGGGAGGTGTGACCTACAGCCCAGTACAGACTGGTTCTTTCCAAAGTCTCTTCAGGGAAAGCTCCCAGAGTTCAGCTTGTTTCTGCTTTGTTGCTCTATTGTCGTTTTGACAGAAATCTTTAAAAGCGTGTACTTCAGTTGTAACAATGGGCAACATTAAACTCCTTCTGTATAAGACACAAGTCAAATGAAAGAGGTTTTTGTGTCAGAGGACGATTCGGCTCCATTGTGATAAGTACATATACAGGAAGTCATTCATGTCTGTTACAACTTGTACTTCTTTTCTTGATGACGAATATAATAAACAGAAAATAACAAACACATAAAGCACAACTGAATGTGTTTATTGTGTCAGGCACTATGATAAATACAAATAAGTAATTAAAAAAGAAAGTCTGAGGTCTGGCAGGACTTGCATTCGTATAAATTAAAATTCAAAATAATTCATTGATCCCCAAAGTGAAGATAATTGTTGCAGAAGTCACTTCAGAATCATTGTAGAGGTTTGTTGCTGTGGGCTGGAAGGATCTGCTGCAGCGGTCTGTGTTGCAGCGCATCTGAAGAAACCTCCGACTGAAGTCACTCCGTTGTGGAATCACTGTGTTGTGAAGAGGATTTTCATGGTTTTCCATGATCTTTTGTAGTTCATGAAGTATCCTCCTTCACACAATCAGCTCCAGAACCGAGCCGGCCCTCTTTATCACCTTGTTCAGATCTTTAAGTCACTGGCTCTGATGCTGCTCCCCAACAGATGACGGCAGATGTGATTGAACTCTTCACAACAGACTAATAGAAGATATTCAACATCTTGCTGCAAAACGCTGAAAGACCTCAGCTTCCTTAGGTCTGCTCTGTCCTTTCCTATAACCAGCATCCGTCCAGTCTGTCGTCCAGGTGAACACTGAGGTATTTAAACTCGTCCACCACCTCCACTTCTTCTCTCATGATTGAAATACTGCTCAACTTAATCCCGTCTCTTCTATATTTTAGGGTCATATTGGGAGACTCCCCCTGGTTCGTCCAAAAATGGTGTAAAGAGCAGAACAAACAAGCATGACAGCTGGTTGGGACACGCCCACCGAACCTCAGTCCCCACAAACTAGCCATTTTAACTTATTTCATGGTAATATACACTGTATTGCCAAAACCATTCGCTCACCCATCCAAATAACCAGAATCAGGTGTTCCAACCACTTCCATGGCCTCAGGTGTATAAAATCAAGCACCTCGGCATGCAGACTTTTTTTACAACTATTTGAACGGGTCGCTGTCAGGAGCTCAGTATATTCTGGTGTGGAACTGTGATAGGATGACACCTGTGCAACAAATCCAGTCGTGAAATCTCCTCGCTCCTAAATATTCCAATCAAAAGTCAGCTGTGTTATAAGAACATGGAAGTGTTTGGGAACAACAGAAGGGTCAAAGGATGCTGAGGGTGATAGTGTGAAGAAGTCTCAACGTTCTGCAGGGTCAGTCGCTACTGACAACTTCTGAAACAAAACAACCCCCGTGCAGCGGTGACGAATCTAACAATGGAAACCAAAACTGTTTCCTGCATAAAGCCATAAACGTGTTTATTTCTGCTGTTAAGTTGGATATTTCAACATTTCAATGAAACCGATTCCCTTTTGGATCCAGTCCTTAGCGTTCCTTAATTGCCCTAGACGTCATCTGAGGAACTGGCTTTGGCATCAGATCTGACAAACAGATGTTGCCCCTCTCACACACTACAGCTGCCCGTTTGTCCGTACAGGATGGAAACGTGCACATCTGGGTCATGAGGAGCCCTACCTGCTTCAGTCTGTGGCTCCAGTCCTGATAGAGGAGTCCCAGGCCTCCTGACATCTGTCTAAGAGCCTGTCTCCGCTGGGCCTCCGTCTCTGCGTGGATCAGATCCCCGAGCCCTTCCACCTTCAGAGAGAATTGTAATGTAGATCAGAACCTTCCAACTTAATTTTATATCTACTTTTACTTAACTATTTCCTAATATATCACTTTAAACATACTAATGACATTAAAGTAACCACTTTCCTGTACAGATTACATGATCGTGGAGGCATGATACTTTGGATAAAGTGTATGCTGCCTCTGTTACCTGCTATTATTTAGAAAAAAGCTTCATTAACTTTAGTTAAATTAATGTTTTTTGTATCTCCCAGTTCCATCCATATCTAGGGTGAGAAAATGGTGTTATCACGTCTACTCAAAGAAGACACTAATGGTTAAAAAAAGATGCTTATCTACAGCGCTGTGATTGTTGGATTTATCAAAAATACCAAAGGACAAAAGATGTAAAAAGATGGGTTTTTTTGTTGTTTTTTTAAACTATTAACATTGTATAGATATGAAATCCCTGTGCTAACATATCTCTGAAAAGTTCATGACACACAAATATACAAAGATCTGATTCAATGCATTTTACAAGTTCCTCTTGACCTGCCTCAGTTAAACCCAGTTTTCCTGCTTGAAAAGCCCTCCGAGTGAACTCCCCAGCTTCAGCAGGCCTCACGCCAGGCATGCTTCCTGTAAAACACACACACACACACGAATAAACGGCAAGACGTGCGCATACATCACACACAAAACAGAGAAGGATCAAACACAGGCTCTGCATGTCACTCAGGGTTCACTAGGAATGAAAACAATCACACCTGCAGGTTATCATAGGTTATGTGTGCATTGTTCTCTGCAATGTATTTTACATGTCATCTTGTGATAATGGTGAGCACAAAACCATCTGGGACATCTGGGCTGTGGTGAGCTACATTAAATATCGTATACTATTCTGACTGGATGCTACCAACATGATCATATTCTCTCTTTTAGCTTAGACATAATTATTTAAAATGCATTACCCAAGTGTTTCTTAACTGTAAAAATCTCAAGCAACAAGCGTTCCTCTTTACGCTGTACAACACTGCCCTCTAGGCGCCAGTAGAGGAACTGCGGTTGGATAATCCCTGTCAATAAAAGGAGGATTTCCATGCTTGCCAAAGTATTTTAAGCATCTTAGAAATAGGAATGCACATATAAAATTTCTCTTTCAAGTCACATTGATGGCCAACCACATGACACAATCATATATTCTGTTGAGAATTATTTTGAAAAGCTTTGAGCTTGAGAAGTTGAGGTTCTTCAACACACATATCATGGACACCCTCTGAAAGCGGCGTTGCATCTCATGATAGTTTGTATTTGTGAGTTGTGCTGCATAAAGTCGAGTGGTAAAATTTTTAGGTGTTACCTAAAGCCTGCAAGACAGCCGTGATGACAGCAGGACCTCCGTGGATGTGGAACTCCACACTGTCTTCTCCTGTGAAACTATGAGGGGCTGATGATAAGAAAGGAAAAAGAAAACAGCTTCATATGTTGAATATTGGTCACCAGCCACTTTTACAGCATATTCTTGTGATTGCGACAAATCAGAGGAATTTCCCTTTTAGGCAGGCAAGTGGAAGGCCAGCGGGACATTTTAAACACCAGAGATGGGGCTTAACATACTCATTTGGATAAGAGGATTTTGCATGGCACACTTCTGTATTCTCCCAACAAAAAACAAATGTCTGCATCGTGACATATGTTTTATATAGTATCCATATTTTATTCAGAATGATACTCAGAAAAATAACAACGTGTGTAATGTTAATATATATTTTCCTTTAAAATACTTATATGATTTGCCAGATGAATACAAGGAAAAAGAAAATTACATTAATTCAATGATTGTTTTGAGAGAAAAAAAAAAAATCACAGAAATCTGTAAAAGAAACTAAACGTTAAAGTTAAAGGTTGGCACACCTGGGAACCAGAGGACGAGTCCACGATCCAGCACTTCTTTGGAGCGCGGGTCTGTGATGCTACGTAACAGGGCCGTTCGTGGAGAAGGCAGGCGTTGCGTGAGTCCAGCCATGAACCTCAGCGCTGTGACTGAAGCGGGACCACTGACACGAACCACAGCCACCCCACACCTGCCGTGACCTGACGACAACGCAAAGATGGTGTCAGCATCTCCCAACCCAGCTGAGTCTCCATCACAGGTGGACAAGAGTTGATAAGACGAGACTCTTCCCCTAAAGAACAAACACGGAAATAATAATGAGAAAATAAAATAAAACATCTGAGAATCTTATGTTTACTTTGACTTTTCTTTGCAGACAGTGTGACCCCAAGAAATACATATGATGAAACATAAATGTTTGCATTTTAGGCCTGAAAACATTAAAAAAAAAAAGGTTGGTATTGGGAAAATTTAGTTCGTCACCTGAATTGTAATGATTATTTTGTAACCATGAAATACTCTCTGAGGACCAACGATGTGTAGACGAGCTCAACTTTGTGAATGTATGTGTAAGAAAACGTGACATTTGTTAAAACAAGGTTCCTTGAAGAAAGACTCATTTTAAACTGAATACACACGAATGTCATTTGTGCGAGGATGTAAGGTTAAACGTGCGAACCAACCTCGTCCTGCGTGCGTGTGCCGCGGATCTCCATAAGCCCCGACAGACAGGCGGCAGTGCCAACATGATAACGGGACGTTTAACTTAAAAGATGAATAAATGTGTCGTTACTGCGCAGACTGACGTCTCATCTGTCCGCCGCTACAAAGATCACGAAGCAGCCTTAAAGGTGACTCGGGAACGCAGCGACAGGCTGGGAAAAGTGAAAGTCCATCATCTGAGACTAACATTCATGTCTCGTTGATCTTTTAACACATTTCAATAAAGTAACTACTAATAATTTAATTAACTAACTCAGCACGTTGGTGTCGGTTTGTTTTGGCTCTGTGCTGTATGTGATTGGTCAAAGGTCTTCATGACGCAGCCTGGTGCTAAACTCTCATTTGCTCAGAAATTGTCAATCTTAACATAGTCCCGCCTTTTGTGCGTCGTGAAATATAGTCCGTAATGCCATACCAGTGATAACCCCATGGTTCCAACCGGTTCATATCTATCTATCTATCTATCTATCTATCTATCTATCTATCTATCTATCTATCTATCTATCTATCTATCTATCTATCTATCTATCTATCTATCTATCTATCTATCTATCTATCTATCTATCTATCTATCTATCTATCTATCTATCTATCTATCTATCTATCTATCTATCTATCTATCTATCTATCTATCTATCTATCTATCTATCTATCTATCTATCTATCTATCTATCTATCTATCTATCTATCTATCTACATTTTGTTTTTTTAATGTTTTTCTCTACCCCTAACATAGTTAATCAAATTTGATCATAATAATCACCTAATTTCTATTTATAAATGTTACATTTGGATCAGTGTGTACAGGTGATCGTCCTCTGACTGGAGCACGGGTGGATCGATCCCTACCTCTTTCACCTCTCATCACCTCTGTGCTCTGTGGGGTATGAGCATCAAAATCAAAGAGTTGATTTCTGTTTAGAGTGCCATATCTGAGCATAAAATAAAATTAAAATCTATCAATGTCTAACTGAATCTGATGTTTGTACTAGTTGATACTTCAAAAATATGCAATCAATTTTATGATCAATTTGCTTAAATATTTCTTCAGGTCTTGAACTAACTGCAGCCTCTGAGCATTTGCATAACAGAATGCAAACACACAGTACAGATTACATGTGCACTGATGTGTGAGCCCCAATGAAATGCCTTGCAGCCGTCAGCCCAGAGGGCCGTGAATAAGCAGAATATCTGCTCACACACGAGGTTCTCTGGTAATGTTGCCATTCGAGGGGGAGGGCTGCCCGTGTAGCTGCACGGAGCAACAACACATCCAAGAGGGGTGGCCAAGAAGAAAGAGATTGTGCATATCCTGAAAAGACATGGTCTTAAACACAGGAGCAATCTCCAATCTTAGATTTTAATAATTTACAAATTACACGTGACAGCTGCCACCCTACAGCTGATCATTGCCACGAACACACAGCAAAAAACTGCCAGTCAGGCCAGATACCTGATTACGAGTGATGAAATTCTTTTAAGGACAGATATGTGCTCGCTCACAAGTGCACGTGTCACATACATTTTAACAACTCCCCCAGCTGATTGTGAAACTGCTCAGACTGTACCAGGCGCACATCATCTGACTGAGTCTGAACCATAAATGTTTGTTTTTTAAAAAAAAAACAAGTGTGTGTGTGTTCAGGGTGTGGGCTACCCTTGAGATTGTCTGCTCATTTTCAAAGCAAACAACACAAGTGGCAAATATTACGGCTCAAACTGCTGTGTAAATAGCCTTTACTGCTTGCTGTCACTGAATGACACAAGTGAAACAAGCAGTATACAGCAGCTGGATCAAACTGTAATATGTGAGTGACAGAGGATTGGCATTTCTCATGCATGTACCTGAATATAAAAAAATTAATTTACAAGGATATTTTTTGCATTTATAAATAAATGGCAGTTATTTTTAAGCTTGCAACACAGGATGGTGCAGCCACTTTCACACGGAGTAACACCCTACTTGCTCTGCTGCACATAACACCTGTCTGGTTGAAGATGGTCTTTTTTTTTTATTATAACCATAATTTTTTTGTTTCTTTTCTTTTGTTAACCTCAGCATAATGCAAAATGCCGTTTGCAGCAGTTACTGAAAGTGATACATTTCACTGGGAGGTGGAAATCCAAGGTCATGCATGTTTAAACTCGCTATTAAGATATTAAAAGGTTAATAGGGGGATGGAGGGTTTGTAAAAAGAGCTATTTTACATGACTTTGGGGTTGATTCCTCAATTAGCTGTGCAATTTGCTGCTGTGATCTAGGACAATTAATCAATTATCAAGCTACTCTTGTTAGACCTTGTAAGGTGAATGAATGCATGTGATGTGTGTGCTCAGGATTGTTTGCATGTCTGCCGTCCACCTCCCTCCCTCCCTCCCTCCCTGCCTCCCGCTCTTTGTCCCTCCTCTCGTCGGCCGTGGACCGCGCTCCATCCATCCAGGCAGCCACGCATCCTGCTTCAGACGAACCACCAGGATGTTACACCGTCACATCGACAACCTTCACTTCACTTTCATACACATTTAACCCTTCCCCTGGACACCCATGCTCGGCTCTCCTCCTGAGATGCGACACCTCTGCACAATTTCCCGGAGAATATCTTCATCCTGCGTCGCTCCTCCTCGCTGATAGAGAGCATGCCCGACACGGGGACGGCCGCGGCGGGCGCCGCTAGTGCGGCAGCGGGCGCCGCTGGTGCCGCCGCCTCCGGAGACGGCTCCGAGAGCTCCCGGCACCGACACCGACCACAGCAGGGGGACGCCGAGAGGCCAGACCCGGGCGCTGCGGCTCCGCAAAGCTCCTCCGGGGTGCTTGGTGAGTCTGGCGGGCTTCTTTTTGCTCCGGACGATGCGGTGTCGTGTGGGAGGAGAGGACCGGACAGGTGAACGTGATGTTCAGCGCAGCTCTTTTGTCTCCAGCAGCGCGCCCTGAAATATTGAGATGTTCACACTGCAGGCTTGTAAATAACGCTTTTGACTTGTGTGGTTTATTTAAACGGTGGCAGCTTTTCCTAATGATTGATGCGTTTTCATCTGAGCTAGTTTTGACCTTATTGTTGATTATTGCATGGCCTATTAGCCATATCATGCTTTAAGCTTATTTTACACATTGACTATAATATTTTAAATGGAGCTTTATTTGCTTTACAGCACTATTAAGGACCAGCAATGCTATGAATGGCTGCTAGGTTTTTTTTTTGTTTTTTTTTAGTTGTTTGCCATTTCTTGTGGTAAACAAATGTTCCCTAACCTCAACCCCAGTGATATGAGGACTACTGTAACTAGATTACAGGTAATAGTGGTTTTCAGGTTAGTGGATGGACCATACACAGCCGGGTCATGGTTTTGCTATATTAATAAAGACTAAGCCATCTTAACCCTGTATTAGATCAAGATGATAGTGTGATCATTATATTTCTGTTTTTATAAAGTAGAATCAAGGTGGTCTCTGTTAACGTTCAATGACATGGACTTATTGCAAGATTTGAAAGTGAAGCTATTTTTGGATCAGACTACAATATTAGCTCCTGCTGGGAGCCTCAGCTGTGAGCAGGATTGTTTTCCTGCATGTAGGGTGCAGAGACGGCCTCTGTGCTCCCTGTGAGCACTGCTGCAGAGTGATGCAGTGGAGTAGTGGGCTGTCAGCACAGGAACACTCCTCTCCACACTTGGCCGAGGTAACCCGAGCAGGCAGCGGCTGACTGGAACAGCACACTGATGTCATCCTCGTAAGACGCTGGCACCACTGGGTGTTTCAGTGGGCCGCAGTCACACTGGGGGGGGGGGTCACTGGAGTAGTTTAGTTCAGTTTTACTGAAACTTCATTAGTTGGGCACGATAATGGGACAAAGAGGAGGTCTGGGAAGTCTGAACTTTTGAGGACAAATGCAGTGATGTTAGTTAACTTCTGATTTTACAGGTACAAGTTAAAGTTAGTGGTCTATATTGAAGGACGGTTCTCAGTGGTCGCTCTACTGCAGATGAAATCCTGGATGCTGGCCCCAGGTTTTAAGATCTTATCTCCATGTTCTTTAATAAATAATGTTAAGTCAGAACTTGTGCTGCATATGTTTTAGTAATAAAAAAATGAAAAAGCATTTGTTTTTTGTTTTACGCATAGAAAAATGGGTGTGTGGAAAATCATGTCTGTAGTTGTGACAGAATGACATCAGTAATGCGTTGCTTGCCTGTCAATGGTGAAAAACCAGAGTCTTTGTTGGGCCAACAAACTGAGTGGTGCTTAAACTCTAGAAAACCTCAATGTGGTATTAAAATTGTCAAGGAAACAAGAAGGCGTAGAGTCATGCAGGTCTTCAGATTTACTGTAATTCAGTGTCAAAATATCAGTTTCAGTTGAATTTAAAGGAATATTTGTTTACTTTAAGGACGAGTTGTTTAGTTCTCACGGTATCCTGTCTCTGCTATCGACGACCAACCATAGCCTGTATCTAACAATGGACGAAGCGTTTGGTCACGTAACATGTGTCATGGGTGTGAAATCAAACGACTGAGACCAAGAAATCTTGGTTCTGCATGAGCGTCAATGTGGAAGTTAGATGGTTGGCGCATGGCAACCATCCCAAGTAACTTTGGATTCCTGTTTCCTCTGGTTGCCAACGGCATATCGCTTTAAGGCACCGTGTCACACATCAACAGGATGAAACAGTGAACATCACGGCAGATGATAATAACAGAAACAAATGAGAGTAAGAGCAATCAAGAGACCAAATGAGTGCACGTTTCGGACAGTTGTGTAAATTGTACTTAACTTCCCTGCCTGTAGGGGGACCCACTGAGAAAGAAATTATAAAGTTCCTTCATGATTATTTGAATTATATAAAAGGATGCTCAGCACTGTCCACAGTTTTTTTGTTTGTTTTTTTACTACAAGGTATATGCCAGTAATACATGAAGTTTGTCATTTTTGTATTTGCATTCCTTCAAATGATGAGCGCATATGTTGGATCATACTTTTTTCACCGGTCGGTATTTATTGTCTCCTTACAGACATACGAGTTACCTCGACCATGTGCAGTAATGCGCCCTCCTAGGTTGTTGAGCATGTTTGTTCACAAATTATGCAACATCCCTACTTTCTTTGGAAATAGGTTTGTAGAAAAGTTTCCTTTAAGCAGCGCTTAACTAACTAGCGCTTAACTAACTAAAAGCAAAAGAATATTCATCCTGAATATACACTATATGGACTACAGTGTTCACTCACCTGCCTTGACTCGCATATAAACTTCAGTGATCTCCCATTCCTGATCCAGAGTGTTCAATATGACGTCAATTCACCCTTTGCAGCTATAACAGCTTCAACTTATCTGGGAAGGCTGTCCACAAGGTTTAGGAGTGTGTTTATGGGAATTTTTGACCATTCTTCCAGAAGCACATTTGTGAGGTCACACTGATGTTGGACGAGATGGTCTGGCTCTCAGTTTCCGCTCTAATTTATCCCAAAGGTGTTCTATCAGGTTCATTCACACCAGACTCTGTCATCCAGGTCTTCATGGACCTGCTTTGTGCACTGGTTCACAGTCATGTTGGAGGAGGAAGGAGCCAACTCCAAATTGTTCCAACAAAGTTGGGAGCATGGAATTGTCCAAAATGTGTTGGTATGCCGAAACATTCAGAGTTCGTTTCACTGGAACTAAGGAGCCAAGCCCAGGTCCTGAAGAACAACCCCACACCATAATCCCCCCTCCACCAAACTTTACACTTGACACAATGCAGTCAGACAAGTACCGTTGTCCTGGCAACCACCAAACCCAGACTTGTCCATCAGATGCCAGAAAAGTGTGATTCGTCACTCCAGAGAACGTCTCTCCACTGTTCTAGAGTCCAGTGGTGGCTTTACAACAATGCAGCCAACACTTTGCATTGCACTTGGTGATGTCTGGCTTGGATGCAGCTGCTCGTCCATGGAATCTTATTCATAAAGTTCTCTGCACACTGATCTTGAGCTGATCTGAAGACCACATGAAGTTTGGACGTCTGTAGCGACTGATTCTGTAGGAAGTTGGCGACCTCTTCGCACTATGAGCCTCAACATCCTCTGACCCCGCTCCATCAGTTTACGTGACCTACCACTTCATGGCTGAGTTTCTCTCGTTCCCAAACACTTCCATGTTCTTATAATACAGCTGACAGTTGACTGGAATATTTAGGAGTGAGGAAATTTCATGACTGGCTTTGTTGCACAGGTGGCTTCTTATCACAGTTCCACGCTGGAATTCTCTGAGCTCCTGACAGCGACTCATTCTTTCACAAATAGTTGTAAAAACAGTCTGCATGCCGAGGTGCTTGATTTTACACACCTGTGGCCACGGAAGTGACTGGAACACCTGATTCCCATTATTTGGATGGGTGAGCGAATGCTTTTGGCAATATAGTGTATGTATATATACATACATATATATAATATAGTGCAGCTATATAATAAAACGTGAATCGTAAAATAAGAAAATAAATGTAAACAGAAGCCACTACATTATTTAAGGACCCGGACTCCTTCTTTTTAAGTTTGGCAATTAAACATAAAGCAGGACCACCTGTTAGGACAGAATGTAGTCCTCCTTATTTTTTTTTTCTTTTTAATGAGAAAACCTTTATCAAATATTGAAAAAATGAAGTACGGAGATGATAATATGAGTGATAAAAAGGCCCGCATCTGTTCAAGACATTCTGCTTTAAAAACGTATCAGAGATATCAGATTTAGTATTTCCGATAGAGACTGTGTCGCTCTCTTGAAACCTCCTGCTCCTGCTAGTCTGAACGGTTCCTTGCATGGTTTATGAGCGATTGGACCTCAGCGGGATTACCATGATGCCTCATAACCACACACGCGTCTGTGTCAGTCAGCCGGCACAGTGGATGGCAGGCAGGCAGGGTTTCTTCTCCACGAAGCTGAGACTTTGGTGGCAGTCTGGAAGGATTTTCCTCTCCGGAGGCTTGGATGCTCAATTGTCTCTGTGCCTCTTCCATATTTACCTAATCCCTCCACAGCAGACCGCAATGACTTTGATCCTCTCAGCCATCTGAGCCATCATCCTTTGTAGCTATACGGCACTTGCAAGTCTGTGTTTCAAGGATTAATTAAGAGCCTGTCATTAGAAAATGCAACATAAAAGTCACACCAATTAGACCACATTCCCTGTGAGGCCAGCGTTGATAAGATTCTGTGTTGTGGAAATTAGGTCATATATTTTCTGGTTGCTCTGTCAGCCAGCTCAGTTGTGTGGGACATACAGTGAGATTCAGCTCTGATTTGGAAAAAGATGCAAATAATGCAGTGAAGACGTATGAATGGATGTTCTTGATAAAAGATCTGACCTTCAAAATATTTAGGAATTAAAAATGTGCGTGACACTGTGATTAATAGGCAGTCAGTGTCATGGACTAATTTTCGGTTTTGCTCTGTTCTGCTTTACCGTATAAATGTTGGCGATTCCATGCTCCACGACTGTCGAGGAGTAAGCAGATTTTGCTTTTAAAGCTGTGGTATGAAACCCTCTTCTCACCCCTGTTCTGATCTGAAAGCACAAGGCTTTTGTGAGGCACGCCGGTATTTTGAGAGTCTTTTATCCTCCATGTAAACTCGTTTAACTCCATCCTTGATTCTTGACATTTATACGTCCTCTTTACGGTCTGCAAAATGCATGAGGAAAATGCATGGACAGGGATGTGCACTTTCAGTTCTCGCGGTTTCTGCTGCTCTCTCTCTGCCTCTTAAGCCAGTCAAATACGTTAGCGCTGCCTCGGACAGATTTAGTCAGATTCAGTGTCTCAGCTGTTGTTTTTTTTATTTTTCTGATGCAGTGAGGACTGTGAGGATAGCACTGAAAAGGGAAACATCATGAACTGAAGAGTTGTTTTTCTCTGCAGCAGACGGGCCGAGCCGATGGTTTGCCCTCCCAGTGCTTTATAAATTAGGGAGCTGATGAATGCTATGCAGTTTGATGTAATGCCAGCGGCGCGTTGTGCCTAATAACTCTAAGCCTAATGCCTGTCTTGCTGTTAGTGATTGAAAGATCAACAGTTACATTGCCTGTCCTTTTCCTCTTATGGGACAGATGCTGAGCTTATAAGCAGCTGCAGGAGAAGAGGAGAAAAATCTCCTCTTTTTTCCCAGGTCTTCTTTCTGGTCTCTTTTCTTAGCCTCACCTGTAGGACCAAACATACTTAAAAGAAGGTTACTTTTAGTAAGTAAGTAGTAGTTAAGCCTGCTATATCCACATAAAGTGTCCATTTATGGGTTGAGAGACCTTTGATTCATCAGCTTGTGCTCTAAAGAGGAACAGCAAAGCATTCGTTTAATGTGCCGTATTGGTATCGATGCCAATGTGACCTTATTAGGCATATCATGTTCTGGATATGACCTCACAAAGACGCATGAATTGTTTTCTCCGTCACAATTCTGTGCTTCTATCCGTTACGGCCGTTCAGTCTCACCGAGCTGTCAACTCTGTTTTTTTTATTTTGTTTTAGTTCTCTAAAGGGCTTCAAGAGATCATTCTTATGAGTTCAAGAAGGTAAAGTGTAGGCGTACAGAAAGTGTATAAAAAAGGCTGTTTGGACATTCGTCTCCTTCCGGTTTGCCGCCGTCTTGTTATACCGTCGTCCTTTTACAGTAGTTACTGGACGGAGGCCTTTTTATACACTTTCTGTCACATACGAGGTTACGATTACTTCAGTTTGTCTGCATGGACACTATCCACAATATCACTTAAGTGGAAGGATATTTTCGAGTGTATTTCATCCATATGTAGCCGTGCATGTAAACATATCATTGCAACGTTGATTTGCTCCATGTTAGTTAAAATAAATGTACATGATGTAGATTTTGTATTCCAGCTGCGTTTCAAAAAGGTTTTGCTGAATAAGGGTTAATTACACAATGTATTTGTATAACATTGAATGATCATGCACCGAAGAAGAAAAAACATCCAAGTCCTTTCCTCTCCGTTAGTTTCCAATCCTTCTTTGAGGACATTGCTTTTTAACCTTTTTATCATTTCCTCGGCTTTTGCGTATCTGACTTCCTCGCTTCACCACCCTGTTAGTCCCCTTCAACAAACCTCATGCTTTTGTTACTCTGCGGCTAAATAGGTGCCTTTTTCCAGGTCCATTAGATATGCAGATATGTTGTAGGAAGTTACAGACAATTTCCCTGAGATGTGATTAACCATCTGTCTTGCCAGTAGTGGTTTACTCGCCCTAGATTCTCCAGTTTTTAATGGCTTAATCATATCATCCGTAATGCCTCTTTGCCTCTAGCCTCCCAACTTCTAAATCCCTTTTTCTACCCTCTGGAAGTTTACGCTTTTCCATTTATAGAAATGAAGATTACCAAACTGTATGGAGGGAATGATAATGCACACCCCGGAGCTTCGAGCTGTTTAGAGAGCGGTGCCGCTGGTGTTGCCCGTCTCCTGCCGTACGGGCGTGTTTCAGAGACTTTTATCAGTGACGTTAGCCCCCCTTCTCTGGGATCAAAACGCACTCTGTGACCAGCCTTTTCCTGTCCTACGGATATTGCATTACAGAAAGGAAAAGTGAGATTGAAGTAGGCTCGGTCACCCTGTCCTTTACCGTCTGTGGCTGCCCTGACTTGCCTTGGATTTGATTTCTTTTTTCTTTTCTTAGTTGCTAAGCACAGCCAGGAGAAATACAATGACCATGGCGAAGAATTCTTTTTTTGAGCTTTGTTAATAGGGAATTGCTTTTTAGCTGCTCTGCTGTCCTGAACAGTTTAAAAGGCAGTGAGGTTAATATGGAGGAGTGACACGCGTTCTCCTGCAGCTCACCAATGGACATGTTATCCATGTCAATCAGTGAAAAGCAGGAGTTTAAATCACATGCTGAAGGTTATCTGTATGTTTTATTCTGTACTGATACCGGCCATTATTCTTTGAGACGTGTTTGATAGAGGTGAAGTCAGTCCACACTCTCTTCTCCTCATTACTTGCTAAATTTCAAAATTAAACTTCAATACAAAGCAGCTTTTTATGTTAATTTTCAGGCTGATTATGACTGAATATTACAGAATTCTTCTCTTGCTTCCCTCTTTTCTACTTTTCACCCTAATTGTCTCGCTTTTTTTCCTTTTTTTCTTTTTCTTGGGCTTTGTCAGGAAGGGAGCTGGATTACTGTAAATGAGGAAGACAAATCAGTTTCAGAGAAATCCGAAATCATCCTTGTTCATCCCTGTAAACTTAAAGAAAGTAGTTCATGCGCAGCCTTGTAAAGTGTGTAAAGGAAATCTCTTTTTTTTTTTGCTTGTATATTAACATAAAACCCACAGCTGTAGATGACAGATAAGAGTTTAGCTGTGTCCTTTCTCGAGATGTCACCTTGGCAGAAGTCCTGCTGTTTCAGCTCCTCCTGTTTAAATTAGTTTTATTTTACTAGTATACATAATAGCATAATGCATGTAGGAGAATATCTCTCACAGTTTTGCACTATCCTCCCCAGATGTCACATCCGTCACCGGGAGACGGCATTATTTTTATAGATTTGTCCTCGTTGGCCTTTACAGGGCTACAGACTGTGACCGTTTTGTCCTTACATTGGAAAAATACAGCCCTAGTGCTGGATACGGTCAGTGGACCAAATAAATCCAGCTCTCCTAAGATGAGAAGGAAACGACACTTGCATTTATAAAAACTGCATTTAGATAATTGAGAACAGATTCTACGCGGTTGTAGAAAAGTAGTAAAAGAAAACTTTTGTGAAGTGAACGAGTATAGCTTGCTGGGCTCTGTTTAGTCGCATTTTATAAGCATTTCTTTCAACACCGCAACTAAATTTTACAACTAGTTGCACCAAAAAACCAGCAATCGAACCTCTGGATTGTGGCCAATGCGGTTGCAGTTCATTGGCTGACCACCAGGGGCTGGCTTTAAAGTGAGTCTCTCTCCACTGACGCCAAAGTTAAAGAAGAAATAAACATATTGACTTTCTGGAGTCGATGAACACGTCGGAGAGTCAATTTACAATGTCATAGCAGCGAGCGGCTGCCTCGTCGATTGTCTGTTTCAACATGGCTCAAAAGTGCAGACTTCAAACTGTGTGTCAGGTTTAAATAATGTTCATAGGCCAAATAAAACCAGAGTTATGATAACTAATTTTCAGCATGGTTTTTTCTGCATATTGCAAGAAGAAATGGTAATAAAGCTCTTGCAAGCACAAGAGGTAAAAAAAGACAAGAGAACAAACATGACAGCCCGTTTCCACTGTGGTTAGCACTGTTGCCTCACAGCAAGAAGAACTTACACATTTATAAATTGGGTAAATTTTAACTTTGTGTCATACATGTGTTGTAAGAAGCAGTCGATGCAGTAGTTATGAACACACAACTGATAAGATCACCTTAAAAAAACCAGAAAAAAACAATCATATTCTAGAAATATTAGAAATTCTGGCTTTATGAAGTAAAGATTTCTGCCTTTTTTTTATTTAAATTTAACCACCTAATCTTATCTACCATTCTTATAGACCATCATATGTGATGGTGTATTATTATGGTCTGTGTTATTATCGCCTGGGTGCCGATGCAGAGACGAGGCGAAGTAAAGCAGATATTATGAGCGGAGGAAGCGCAGCTGTACCATCAGGTCATATTAGTTGGTGGTTATGGGATTTTGCGTTAATGGGTGAAGGAAAAAACACATTGTAAAGTGCTTTGTTGAACAAAGACAAGGTTAAAAGACATTATTAAGTGTAGAGCATTTCCATGTTGTTACATGATCAGAGCATGAGTTCTGTCTGCGGCAGCTTTTAGCTCTTTTCCTTCGGCAGCGTGCACAGAGAAGGCTTGGTTTGCGTGCTGCTGCTCGAGGGAGAGTAAATTGTGTTACCACTGCTGTCCTCACGCGTACGTCCATTCGAGAGAGGAAGATTTCGCAGTTTGTTACTTTTCCTATGATCATTATTCACTGGTGCTTCAGGGTTGCGTTTTCTTGCACACGGGACTTTGAGTGTGACTGTGACCAGCCCAAAGATGATTAGTTACTCTAGTTTAATGCACTTGAACGTCGTCTCATGTTGAGCAGTTCCTTTTCTTTTGGAAAGGCACAAGAAATCAAACCCAGGGCATTAAAATGTCGTCTTTTGTTTGTCATCGAGTCTAGTAATGGTGTAATGTGTATAATGTATAGTTGGAGTAAAGTGCAGTAATTGCTGGTTCTTTTGAAGTATTGATCTGACTGAGTCTGCATTTTTCTTCTCAGAATAGATCGCGCAGATTAATTGGTTAAGCCATCAGACTGCTCGGTGCTATTGTTTTTTTTCCTGAAACACGTCTTTCTATTGATTGTTTTATTATTATTATGAAAATGGAAGAGTTCCTGGGACATCGGCATCAACTGGATCCGCTCAGACTTGCTGACATATTCCACTATCCCCTGCAATAATTAAGTTAACATCCACAAAAAACTTTTCAAGCCCAACTATTGCAGACAAAGGACATTTAGTACTTAAATGATTGGCTTGCGCTTTTTGTTGTGAGGCAGGTGGGAGCAACACCAGCCTTACATTGAATTAATGCTCTGTATTACAGCCACCTTGTGCAGAAATACCACGTCTGACTCCAGGGGAGCATAGACAACATAGAGGTAAATGTTGGATTTCACAGCATAAGCGAACATCTGGTTCAGAAATACATCAGTGAAACTGCTCTCTCCCAACAACATGAGACTGACTGACCATATTTCATGTCAGCTATAAAGACGAAGCGGTATCAGATCATCTGTGGAGTGAACCACAGTGTGTTTTTAGGGCTCTTTTATTTCTTTTTTCATATCGTTATAAAGATAAACTGATGATAAAGTGACACACTTCTGTACACAGAGGTGTAAAACTAGTTAGGATTAAGACTGAACAGGACACGACAATCTCCAACAATTCACAGTCAATTGTTTTCATGGTTCGTTGTCTCCAGATTTTTACGAGGCATTTGTCTTATGTCATTTTGAAGCCATCTCTTTGGTCAGTTTACATCCCTTCATGCTTGTTTGGTCTTTGACAATTGGTTGTTTTTGCATCTCTCGTTTAAATTGGGGTTATTTTGTGTCAGACTGTGGTTGTCGTTGCATCTCTGTATCGATGATCCTGTGACATCGTTTTGTATCACATATACTTCTTTATTTTTAATCGACATCTGTTTTTTATTTCTTCTGTCAGTTCGTCAGTCCTTGCAGCCATTCTGTATCTTTGGATGAAGTTTCTGTAGAGAAATGTGAGGTTTTCGTGAATCTGTTGTTAGGACGTACATTATATTTCTAGGGTTAGAGCACTGGCCCGCAGTCATTGGACCCCCGGGCTTCTGCTCCGTAGAAGTGTCTACGAATATGAATATAAAGGTAAACAGCTGCTTACTTCGTTTGAAGACAGATGCAGGACAGTACAGCCAGCTTTGCTCTCAATAACCTGAATCTCACACAAGAATGACAGACAAACAGCTTTCTGTCTGTATCCCAAGTTAAGATGACGTTGCTTCTTGTGATTTGGACCGTTGTTATCAAACTAACATTGTAACACAAGCATAAATATTTTTGCACCGCAGGGACTCAAAACCTGCTCCTTCCGACACACAAATGACAGCTTGCATGTGTTTGCATTGTTGCAGGGTGTAATCCATGGCCCTTTGTTCCGGGTTCATCAGAAAGCCATTCTTCCACGCTGGCAGTTGTCCGTTGCCCAACAAGGAGGTCATTTTTGCTCTACAATGGCTCCCTTTCATTTCTCCACATTCATCATCACCACTCGATTATTTATAATTCCTAATCCCCCTTCCCCCGACAATGTTCAATTCAGCCAGTTAGATAACCGGCCAGTGGATGTGTGAGGGAGTACTCCGCACTAACGGGGCCTGAAACTGGCTGCTTTTTCACCATTGTTACCTGACTGAATGGCGCGCAGCTTTGTTTTCCCTCATTTAACCTCAGCTTTGTCACACATTTGTCAGCACAATCTGCACCGGGAAGCTTGTCTAAATTTGTCAGTGAACTTAGAATAAACCACCTATTAGCCTACTTGGCAGAAATAAAAAACATTGTGGGAAACGAAGGAGGCAGAGAGTACAGACAAAACGGGACATAAAAGCGGGGATAAGTTGGGGTAGGAGAGGGAAAAGTGATACTTGAACCGTTTTGCTGTGTGAGCACTGTGGCTCCTCTCTCCGTACACGCTCCTCGCTCGTCCCCTCTTGGCTCTCAGCCACGGTCGTCTCCGGTGTCACATGCAGTCATTGTTATTTTGAAGCCAAGGACGAACCCCTATTATCCTCCTTGCCATGTTTATTGAGGAAACCAGAGTCCTGACATCCAAGAACATTGACATCTTTATCCCATTTGTCACAAAGTTGGAACAGACCTCCCATCTTTCTGCAATAGAGACAAACCCTTATCTCTACTGGATTACCTGCAAGCTCTTTTAAACGCAAACTTAAGCTTCTGTAATGATTCATTAGTCACCACGTTGGTCTACAGTGATATATTTCATTAAAAGATTTGATTGATTGTCTTAAACATGGCATTTTTAACTCCCAAAGACTTCAGAGTGCTTTAGACTTTTCCTGTAGCTCCATCGGCAGGTTAAAATAGATTTTTTTAAGTTACATGTCTTAGCAGCAGTTGAAGAAAGACTAAAACATTTGTCTATTCCTGCTGCTTGCAGAATAAATAGTGCTGATGTTGTTATTACTCTGACCCTTTTCTCCAGTGTTCAATCATCATTAGCTTTTCTTCTTGTTTTTACAAGTCTTCTCCTATTTCTCAATGACTTTTGACCTTCTCTTGCTTGTCTTGTGTCTCTTCTGTGTATGAATTTAATTTGATCATTTGCATTGGGTGATGATTATTTTGAGAGGCCAGTAAAAACAAATTAATGTCACACATCTGCTGTGCAGGCAGTGTCAGTGTGTCTGTGGAAAAAGGGTTTTTGATGAGCTGTGGACAGCGATTATGAAATCCATTAAAAAAATAAGATATGTATGAAAGCATTGAATTAAATAATACTTTATTAATCCCCAAATGAAAGTTGTATTATTGCAGTGTTACTGCAATTTAGGATTATATACAAGAAAGCTGAACAAAAAAAAAAAAGAGGTAAATTAACCTCCTAAGACCCAGTGCAATTGTTTTCTTGTTGCTTTGGGCCCCTGTAAAGGAATTAAGATATTCTGATATAGACAACATGTGCGTCTTAGGAGATTAAAATGCTTCACATTGGACTGTTGTGTTTGTTGCCTGTTAATAGCTATAGTGATGATGTCACATGCAGCATCGGCGGATAACTCAGGTGAACTCTCAGTAGACATCTTGGTCGGAAATTTACTTCCAACATTTCAACATCTGGGGTGCAGAGGTGCTCCTTCACAGTCACTTGCCTTAGATTACACCATCTGTTACTGACAAGCACATCTAAAAAAAACTCAACACTCCTGCTGCATCCCATCAGTGCTACGGTCTCATCCGTCACACCTCCCAGAGGCCTCACTCGCCTCCTGATGATCAAGGGGGACAAAAATGGTTCAAATCTCTCCCTCTTTGCTCTTTACTTTTCTTGTGTTCAATAATCTTGACCTCTATACATATAATACAAAAAAATAAAATTCTGAGAAAAAAGTCAGAATTCTGAGATGAAAAATCAAGTCAAGTCTGACTTTTTTCTCAGAGTTTTATTTTATTTTTTTCAATGGCCCTAATACTCTTCCGTACTATTCAAAGGGGACATAAAACATTATTGTCCATGAGAACTTATATTTGGGTGTCAGAAGAAGAGACTACCAAAACCAAAACTCAGACTCCACACACCCCTGTCTCGTTGTTTGGGACCATCTAGGTCTAAAATATGTTGTTCGTAGATGAGTTCAGAGCTGCAGTGTAGAGGAGAGGAGCAGGCTAAGGTCAAATGAAGTGAGGAGAGCCAGCAGGAGCGCTCTGCTACATGTCCTCTACAACAATCTGTTTATACAGCTTCCAGTCAAAAGAGGAATTCAGTTTTGAATTGGCTGTGGATTTAGTGTCTGTTTAAATGAGTCCAGACTGTGCACACAGTGCAGGCTGCTGCACTCGCTGACCGTTGCAGCAAGCAATAAAGTGAGTCAGTGCCTGGAAGCTGGAGAAAGAAAGACGGAGGGTAGAGGAGAAGGTGTGTTATAGTTTGCATTTCTTCCCTTCAGTCATGGAGACAGCACTGACAGGGTCCATGGCTTGATTGACATTGCACAGGTGCTGTGGTTTAATGTTTTATTCATGTCATCTCAGCTTCATGACTAGATTTGATAATTCAGTATAAGCTGTTGCATCCATAGTCATATAATTCTGTATACACCCCCATCCCGATTTGTATGAATGTGTGTGATTGTATTGTCGTCTTTGAGTTTATAGTGTTTGTGTAGACAGTCGGAGTGTTTCAGGCGTGTTTGAACAGATGCTGAACATCACCAGTGGGATCAGGTGTGGATGCAAGTGGGCTTGTGCACAGGATGGTGACAGACACAGTTAGGATGGAGATAATTATAATAAAGGAAATTGGGGAGTGTTTGTACCTGATTAGGCTCTCTGTCCAACATACTGATGTTATTTTCAATGCCATATGGTTATTTGTTCATCCATGCACATAGTAGATACATTGTTTTTCTTCTTTTTTCGTTTGGTATCATCAAGCGTCTATAGGTAGTAAAGTCTGTCTTTCTGCGTGTATGCACATGTGTATTAACGAGATTAAAAATTCAATGTCACAAATGTCTCTACATTCCCTATTGCCAGGCTTTTTGTAAAAAAACAACATCCTTTTCAATAGATCTTTTGATGGGTTTGTATTAGCAGTGTTTTGGGATAAAACCTTGGAGATTTGGACCGTAAAAGTGCTGACCTTCTCTTTGGTCCTGTCAACTGTCGCGTCTCCATTACAGTGTTGGCCCCGGTAGGATCCACTGATATCAAACTCAACACCCCATCCCACTACGTGGCAGCAATGCAAGACTTGTGCCAGACTAAGCTAAACTATTTTATTATTTATCCATCCATCCTTTTTCTATACCCATTTATCCTGTATAAGGTCACTGAGATTTTATTATTAAAAAAAAAAAAAAAAGATAGACCTCTATTGTCTCATAAATTGAAAATGTAAATATTAGAATTATTTGCGACTCTATCTGAACACCTAATATGCATGTGCTTTCTATTCATTTCAATTACTTATACTTCCAAATATTGTTTAAACTGGTATTCAACCTGTCCTCTCGGTAGTCACGTTCCTCCTGACTAATTTTGTGGTCAGCTGTGTCTATTGTTCTTTTGAAAATTATTCCGCAGTGTCATGCATTAGGCGGCAATACCTTCCCGTATATTTGTTTTGATACATGAGCTTTTCAACGCTTGAGCAAATATTTACACTGTCTACTTTATCCTTTTTGAAAACACTCTCAAAAACCCTTAAATATGGATTAAAAGAATGTAAAGTCAGACTGTTTGGGTTCAGTCACCTTTGGGAATTGGGAAAGGGAGAATTTCCTCTGTTAAAATGAAGTATCCATCTGAGCTGTTGCAGTCCTGACTTTGTGCAGTCATGAAGTGTAATAAGTGGAGCAGATTAAGTGGTATAATGACAGTCAAACTGCCCCTTTTTCTGTTTTTTTTTTTTCCACTGACTGGAGCAGCAGCCCAGCTGCATTGTGGTCCACCAGGAATTCTTCTGATCGGCCGGTCTAGATGTGAAGCCAGGCTGACAGGGAACACATTGAACGCATCATCAACTTTGTTAAAGTCTTTGACCTTCATTTTAGCGCTTGGCTTGAAAACTGACTTGCACTCAATTAATCTGGCGCTTTCTATCAAAGGAGCCACACACACACACACATGCATATAGACAAGTGTCTGTGTGGTCGCACACTTTACACATAAATGTCCCGCAGAAATGCTTCAGAGAGCGGCTCAGATCACAGACAGCCACCCTGTGTGCTCGTCCTGCCTGGCTGCCGTCTGATAAGCATGAACTGTGGAACAGTCATCTCACTATGAAGGCTGTGAGTAACACCAGCGTTATCTGAACCACCGCTAGTCCTGGTGTATCCTGCTCTGCAGTGACCTGGTTGCTGTTACAGGCCCAAAGGGGCTTAGAAATTATCTGTTGCTTTTTCTGAAAAAAAAAAAAAAGTATGAAAACAAAATCCCTGGGTACATCCCATTTTGAGGAAGAGAGTTTTTGAGTTGAGTTGTACTGTTTGGTTCAGGAGCTGCTTTAGGATGTACCTCAGGACGTCTGTTGGACAGAACTGGAGGAGCTGTTGCAACATCCAGCTCCAAGGGTGAAGAAGCAGAGGCGTGACTTCAGAGAGCTCATGGTTAGCCATCTGCCTGAGGAATAATCGTATTTGTTTCTTCACTGTTTCAAAATCCTAATGGTTTGTCAACGGCTTTGGACCTTTGGAAAAACCGGCCTCGACTGTATTGTCTGTATCATCACCCACTGAAATGATGCCGCTGAGCCTGCATTGATTTGACGTAGGTTTGGAAAAAGAAGCTTAAAGTGTAAAGGAGTTGTATCAAAAGAATAAAATGCATCTTGTGTGCAAAGGCCTTTAGTTACCAACGTTGCTGAATTGTGCAGCTTACTCTCGTTTAACAAGCGTGTCCTGCTGACCAGGTATCACAGGTGCCAGTATGAGTCCAGCGCACCGAACTGCAGCGGGCCTGTTTTTACCAGCAGTCTCAGGTGAACGTGTAATAGCAGGTAAAAAATGAGGCAGACGTTGGCAGCGACCCGTAACTTTCTATCATGGCTCATTGTATAATCAGTAAACTAGTTTCTCCTGCAACGGTGGTTCTCGGAGTATATGTTCAACTTTTTAATCTCTGCGGTGCAGTGTTGGCTCTTCACAAAATGTATCCACAGGATGCAGTAAGTGCCAGCACATACAGGACGCTAAAAACTATGGAACAATGCCGCGTACTTCCCCCATGAATCCACCAAGTGTAAACTCAGTTTCTGAGCCCATGTACATCCCCTCCATCATATGAGATACCAGAGTTCAATGTCGTCACAGAATTAATCCAAATTAGTCACATTGTTCCTCAACAGTTTAAGCAGAAAGTTCAGAGTTCAGAGTCAAGTTTATTGTCAATTCTACCACATGTGAGATACATACAGAGAATCGAAATTGCGTTACCCTCAAACCCTCGGTGCTACACAATAAATACATTTTAAACACAAAGTGCAGGTTAAAAAGAGACAAGAAACAAGTTGTGACATGACAACAACAGTTTTTCGGTTTGTTTAAAGTGACATGGTGCAAAGCAGGCGGTCCAGATCTGCCAAAATACAGATACTGAGATCAGAGTGAGTGAGGGGGGGGCAAGGCGGGAAACGGTGGAAGAGAAGGGAGAGTGTTAAGTGTCCTGACAGCCTGGAGGACGAAGCTGTCCTTCAGTCGGCTGGTTCTGGCTCGGAGGGTCCGCAGCCTCCTCCCTGAAGGCAGCAGACTGAAGAGGCTGTGTGACGGGTGGGTGGGGTCTCTCACAATGCTGAGGGCTTTGCGAGTCAGACGGCTGCTGTAAATGTCAGTGAGGGGAGTGAGGGGAGAGAGACACCAACGATCTTCTCAGCTGCTCTCACGACGCGTTGGAGAGACTTGCGGCAGGTTGCGGTGCAGGATCCGTACCACACGGTGATGCAGCTGGTCAGGATGCTCTCGATGGTGCCTCTGTAGAAGGTGTACCTGATGGGGGCCGGGGCTCTGGCTCTTCGCAGTTTGCGGAGGAAGTAGAGGCGCTGCTGTGCCTTCTTGGCGAGTGATGCGGTGTTAACAGTCCAGGAGAGGTCCTCTGAGATGTGGACACCCAGGAACTTGGTGCTGCTCACCCTCTCCACAGCAGCACCGTTGATGGTCAGAGGAGCATGCTGGGTGTGTTGTCTCCTGAAGTCAACAACAATCTCCTTGGTCTTCTCCACGTTCAGGGAGAGATTGTTGTCGCTGCACCACTCAGCCAGGCGGCTCACTTCGCTTCTGTAGTATGACTCATCGTTGTTGTTGATGAGACCCACCACAGTCGTGTTGTCCGCAAACTTTACGAAGAGGTTGGAGCTGTGAATCGGTGTGCAGTCGTGGGTCAGCAGGGTGAAGAGGAGGGGGCTCAGCACACATCCCTGGGGGGCCCCTGTGCTCAGTGTGATGGTGCTGGATGTGTTGCTGCCGACCCGTACTGCCTGTGGTCTCCCAGTCAGGAAGTCCAACAGCCAGTTGCACATTGAGGTGCTGATCCCCAGCTGGTCCAGTTTGTGAACGAGCTGCTGGGGGATGATGGTGTTGAATGCTGAACTGAAGTCGATGAAAAGCATTCTTACATAAGCGTTTCTGGTGTCCATATGTGTGAGGGCTGTGTGGAGGGCAGTGGAGATGGCGTCGTCAGTGGACCGGTTGGAGCGATGAAAGCCCAAGTTTAGAAAATTCTGGCAACCAGGGAAGATGGATTTCCGTGATAAAGGAGGAATCATGAGCTAGATGGTTGTGACCATCTGACCTTTGAAGTAATTGAGGGATAATATATTAATCAAAACCTATTTATAGGTCTTCTTTAAGGCTTGCAAAGAGGCGTTAAAACCCTGCTTCTGTCATTTCCGACAGTCTAGCTCCAAAATTAGGTGTAAGATACTTTTCAATCTTCTGTAATTGCTGTCTAATTTGTATAACATGATCAGATGATCCCTCAATGTCATTCGTCATATATTCAACCATTTAAACTTTGCATTTACTTTTTAGTACCTCGTGGCCCCAGATGACCTAAACGTTATTTATTTTATTTTTTTGAATAGTTTCCAAAGGTTTATGTGAAATAAAATTACCTGACGCTCATTACACTTTTTAAATTTGAGTGCATCAATAATTTCTGATGTGCTGCTGCAACTGAATCCAAAAGATGCGGTTGGCGGCGATCTCTGGTGTACTGCCTCGAGCAAAGTATTGCTTTTGAAAGTGGCAACAACCACTTTCCTGGAGCTTAGTGGTTTATTCTAATAGGGCACCAACACAATTACACAAACCTGTGGGACAGGCCTCGTCCGTGCAGTGAAACCTCCAACATTTAAAAATGCATGAAAAGTGCGCACGCTCACAGAGAGATGTATATGGTGAGGCTTCATAGAAGAGATTAAACCAATCTGCTGGCTGTTCCAGGAGTGTGTCTTTGTGTGTGTCGGTTGCCCCCAGTGATGAATAACAGGACTCATTAGAATTGCTGTCATGTCGCAGCAGTGCCTGCAGCGTTTCATCTTAAGCACAGCTGAGCGACCAGTCAGACTTCAGTATCTAGGAGAAGATACTCCAGATTAAAAACGTCAAAAACATCTTGCTCTGCTTCCTATCCAGCCTTTTGCCATGTTTGAAAATGTTCTTCAGAGGGGAAAAGCAACATGGAATAAGATGACATTGTCACAGTCTCTTTGTAAGTGCTTGAGATTTTCTTTAAATGGTAAACGCTTTCTCAGAGTGACGTTCTCTGAAGGTACTAGTTTGTAACGCCAGTGTATTCCCATTTATCTTGACGGATAACATCATCCTCAGCTACACGCTGTACACACTTTTTTTAAGAAAGGTAGATTAGTCTTGATATTTGTTTCAAAGTTTCATTTTTATTTTGTTGGCATTTCTATGGTGCTTTTTAGTTTGCAATTAATTATCATATTTCCATCTATTACCTATAACTGCTTATCCATATCGGGGGTGTCAGCAGTCTGGGGTGTGTCCCATTAATAAACCATTTAAAGTCTTCCATGTGTGAGTTGACTGGTTCAACTGTGACACGACACTAAAACTGTGAGATAATAATAATAAAATGTTATTTTGGAGACAATTTCTTTGACTGCACATTCAAATCAGCACTAGCTTTTATTTTCTGTGGCATATCCGCCCGACACGTCCTCCTTTGCTTAATTCTTTTTGGTCTCTACAGAAAATATGCAAATAAATTCAGTACTCCATTACATTCACAAGGAGCAACTATTTCTCTTCGTGTACAGACAGCTTACAGCTGGAATTGTACGTCATTTTGTCTGGTATTTGGATAATAATTGGCTGGGTAGAAAACCATAAAATTACTCCAAAAAGGATGAAATTGGATTAAACCAGTAGATCTGCAATGCAAAAGGCAAAAAAAAAAAAAAAAAAAGAGAAGACTTTTTTGGAAATAAGAAAGAAAGAAGAAAGCATCTTTATGATTCATAGTGGCTCAGTGTTGACGTGCATACACCATGTAAATATAGTCTTTAGAGAAGTGTGCGCTGCTTTTATCTCTGAAGCCTTCCATTTCCAGGAAGTAAAGGGACACTGAGCAGCAGCTCAAAGATTATTTGACAGGTGTTTATTTTTTTTACTGGTCGCAGAGCTGCTGAGGGACAAGCGCATTCTCTCCAGGATGCTGTCATTACTATTCAGCTGCCAGTTTTCAGGGTTTGGCCTCCTCTTATCAAACATAGCTCGGTTCTATTTAAACTATTTAAACTGGCATACTGGCGTGCCCTGCAGGGTCAGAAATGACTGAAAGAGGGGTCAGTATGGTAATAAAATGGAGTGATGTCCCGATCCGAATCTTAAATATTCTATATCCTCAAAATATATATTCTAAATACTTAAAATTCAATGACTCAGACTTGGGAGAAGAAAACTGTAATCAGTACAACCTGATTAGTGTGTATTATTTTCATGAGGTTAAAATATTCCTTCAGATTGTGGCCTTAAGGTGACTGTGTTATAAAGTTAAAGCACTCCGTGGCCTCTGTAAATCTATTTTTGTGTTCTCTTGACTTCAGAAATAGAGACAAAGTCATTCTGTTCACAGTCTGAATTCATGGCAATTCAGCAAGCTGGTGTTTCCCTTTTGTGCTGTAAGCCTGGAGGAGAAGTCTTTCATCGTGGTAGCTGGATCTCGCTGGGACTCAGGATACATACAGCACATAAATGCAGTTTTCTGCTCGCTTAATAGTGGCATGTGTGTGAGACGATTCAAACAGTGCAGACAATTTGTGGCGTGCGGTTTTGGCAGAGCAGGATCATTTCTGTCAGTCTTATGAAGCAAAGGGGCGTGACATTTAACTCTGTCCCACTGAGAAGGACGGTCATGCTTGTGTGTGTGTTGGGACAGCAGGGGGAAGAGTTTCTGAGGGGGTTTGACACAGATGTTAGAAATGTCATTGCTCCTTATGCTGCTTGGGTTTGAAAAGGTGACTGTCTCCCCCTGTTCTTTTCCTCCCCTCTTCCCTGTCTTTCAGATAAGCTGTTTGGAAAGCGGCTGCTGCAGGCTGGGAGACACATCATGTCTCATAAGTCTTGGATGAAGACGGTGCCCACGGAGAACTGTGATGTCCTCATGACGTTTGCAGGTCAGGCACTCGAAGACACCCACAGATGTTTTCATTTCCCAAGTATACTGTCTCTCTGAGAATACTCAATGAGATGCATCTCTGCCCAAAGCCTTTAGCTAGATGGCCTTGTATGTAGAAGTGTTTATATTTGTATTTTGGATGATATCAATCTTTAGTAATATGTTTTAATAGATAAATTCATTGCTTGGTTTGAAAGCTGCACTGAAATGTGGACAGGAGATCGAGAGTGACGTGCAGTAAATGGCCAGAGGTCCAAAGTGATGATTCACACACAGCAAAATGCATACGAGACTTACTTTGTTCTGCTGTTAAAGTTTGTACCTTTTGTTGCTTGTTTTGTGTTTGCAGAAAGTAGAATTCTGATAAACTAGTAGTTGATATTAACTATAGATCCACTCTTCAACAAACTAACCAAAATTAGCTGATGGTGGTATTTTAATAGTACGAAATAATATCCATTCACTCTATGAAATGAGGGATGGAGCGGCGCCCAGCAGGGCACACTACTAGGCAATCTTTTTTTTTAATTTTAATTTTTATTACTTTAAGATGCCCAATCTTTTTTTAAGTGTACTCAAGATCTCAAAGTCACATATTTGCAGAAATAGTTCAAGCAAAACATTGGGCTAGTTTGCAAGTTGTTTCTTTTGATTTGTCAGTTTTGATAATAGTATCAAACCCTGCTGGGTTGGTATCGAGGCTTAAAGGCAGAGTAAGCAGGAAAACCTCAAGTTAATATTGAAACATGGACATGGAGAGCTAGCCCCTCCCTCCCCAGCCCTCTAGTGCTTCCTGGGAAAACACACCCATGAACTCATGAACCCTCCCAAGCCCCTCCTCCACCTCATGTACACAAGCACGAGCCCTCCCCCATCAGGGTTGTGAGGGTTTGTTAGGGTTTCAACTCCGTTTCAGTTTGCGGAGTGTACTCAGGAGTTGGGCAGCTCACGGATGGTAAGGAGATGCTCAATGTGATGCTCAATGTTTAGGAATGAGGTAGAATCACTTACCCTGCCTTGAACCACATATACATGAAGATTTGACTCTGATTCCTTCCAGTCTCCACCTTCTTTTTCAAAATATATTCACATAAATTACGCCTTGTTCTGATAAAGAAAAACAGCTATGCTCAACTACTCACTGATGTGATCGGTTGTTACACTTTTACCTGTTATTTTGATTTTCTCTCAGGTGACGGATTGATCCCCCCACAGAGATAGTAATACGTTTGCAAAATCGACTACATTTGCATTTTGTCAGATGTAGCTGAGGTTAAGAGTTGGGCTGTTCCCTACTATTGGGAATGATGCTGAAATAGCGCTCAAGCTTTAGTCTTTAGTCTCTTTTTACTTTGCTGGCTTTTGGGAATAACAACCACACTAAGATGAAGCAAGCCAAACCTAAGACTTCACAGCATTATGTCCATCTCATGCATGCAGTCTTTATATCAGAGTTAATAAAATAGTTTTATGTTTTTATATGAATTTGTTTAGCATAATTTAGACCTAAAGCGTTTTTACTTTTTAACTATTAGTTAATACTAATTTTCCAGTATTTTCCCTGTTAAACTCTTGTGTTTCCCATCAAAAACACAATTACGCACATGTTCATAAACACAAAACTGAAAATATAATCTCGTCTTATTTAATAGCTATGTAAAACTGTATAGAAACTTTATTTTGCCTTGCTCCCAAACTAAAGTAAGCAATGTATATCTGTAATATCTTCCATTATTTCAGCTGTAGGAGGTAAAGAATGAAAAGTTATTCCCGATCTGCAGCTGCTTCACAGGAATAAATAGTAAACGACTGTGGGAGTACCCTGCTGATGCTGCATGCAGCAGTGTGTGGGTGTGGAAAGAAAATGTTTTTTTGTCTTTCATTTCCTGCCACAGACACTACAGATGACCACACGTTACTATGGCTACTGAATCACATCCGGCTGGGAATCCCAGAGCTCATCATCCAAATCCGGCATCATAAACACACCAGAGTCTACGCATTCTTCATCACGGCTACATATGAAAAGTAAGAAATATCCCCTGATGTGAGCTTGTTTATACGTCAGCTGCAGTGTCATTTCACTCGTTTACCTTTTATATCGTACATTGTTCATCTGCGGGGCGGACACTTTCATTTCGTTTTTGGTTGGAGCTGTTGTGAAAAATGTTAGAAAACGTTGTTTTTCTTTTGTACATATGTACGTATTCGTTTATCATCCACCCCCATCAAGACCTTCAGCTGACAGTAACATAAAGAAGAGAAAAGCTGCTTAACTTCACAGGATAAAAAACATGATTAATCAATCAAAACTGGTATATCAATATCATACAGTACTTTTGTTTCTCAGTGTTGTTAATACTCAAAAGATTGGGGATGTTTGGAAAAGGCTTGTTCATGTCAATTCATGCAGTTAGTTAAGAAAATCAATGACACTCATGTGTGTGTGCGTGTGGCTCTGCTCACTGCGGATTATACCATGAATATATCTAATATCTTAAACCCACTGGCATCTACGCAAAAACTTGCTTTTAGTTAAACTGATTTAACAAACTAATTGTAAAAGCTTTATATTGAGTAGTAGTATTGATTGGGTAAAATGACCACGCATTCCCTTTAAATTCACATTATTGACATATTTCCATATGCTTCCATTTGATTATTAACTTCCACCTATCCAAGTTCGGATTACGGTGGCAGCTGAGGCCCTGAACTTCCTTCCCCTGCCCTGTTCTCTTCCAAGGAAACACAGAGGTGTTCCCAAGCAAGCAGAGAGATATCATCTCTCCGTTGTGCCCTGGCTCTGCCTCAGGAGCTCCTCCTGTTCGGGCATGTTTAATATACCTCCCCATGGAGGTGGGATAATCAGGTCCGAACCATCTCACCGGATGTAGAGGAGCAGTGACTCCACTCCCGGTCCCTCCCGGATGACTGAACCTCCCACTATCTCTGTGGGACAGTTCAGCCCAGCAGAGGACATTTATTTCAACCACTTGTAACCAGAATCTCGTTCTTTCAGTTTTCCATCTATGAGAATATGTGAAATTCGATTTTTCCTTTAGGCTCGGCTCTTTCTTCAGCACCATAGGCCGGAACAGAGTCGGTGGAAAAGTGCAACGCTGATGGAGTCCAACTCCCACCTGAAACTAAATAATATATTTACCCTGAGCAGAACTACAGTCCAACCTCGCTGCAGCAGGCAGTGCTGTAACTGTTGTCTAACTGTAGCTGTCTGAATTCATCACCTCATCACCTTGTAAGAAATGTACGCAAGAAGCTTCAGAAATAAACAAAAAAAATAGAAAAAAAAGAAAGAAAATCCAGCAAGCTCCTCCTCCCGTAGTTTGAGGTCTAGTTATTTTGAAAGTCCTAGAAATGCAGTTGGAATGTAAAAGACAAAAATATCTCAGCTGTTCTGACTTGGTTTGAAGTAGAAGTTCAGTTTTTCATATTTAGATTTATCTGCAGCTGTAGTAGGCGCAGCAGTTTAGCTCATGCGTGGTGAATCATTGATGAAACAGCCCTGACGCCCTGACGCCCTGTGCACTGCTCTGCCACCGGCTGCAGGGCTGCAGGTTCAAGTTTTGTTGATGGTTTGGAGTCCAGCTTAATTGTCTGAACTGTAATTACTCCAATTATGCTCTAATTATGGCCAGCCTCTTTTGAAACAAAGCCTTGAGAAAATTGGGGATCAGCCTGGGGTCATTTTAATTTCCGCAGCTGACTGATATGTACAAAAACTGAGAGACACAGTTTGGGGGATCAAGGTGCCAGTTGCTCTGCACCTCATTTCTTCTCCTGACAAATGCCGAGCATCACTTTGCTGATTGCACATTTAACAATACGCCTCTCGAAAAAGACCTTTTGGCCCGCAAACAGATTAGGAACAGATGGATGGCCTGGAGGCAAGGAGAGAGAGAAAAGGAGTAATAGAGAAAGACAAAGCTTGTAAAAGAAGAGATATATATTGAGGGGAACAATTGGTGAGTGGATGGACAGAGTGCTTTCTGAAACTGTGCCAGTGGGTTTTAGATAAAACGCTCAAGGAAATTGATTGCTGTGTGACCCAGTCGCTCTCTACACACACACACACACACACACACGCACACACACACACCTGCTGTAGGTAGCCTGACCCACATTTCACGAGATTGAAATGATAACCCAGAAAGTATTTCATCATCTCAGCTTCACCATGGCCTTTTGGGTACCAAAGCTTGGAGTTTTCCTTTCTTCTCCTGTTTTATTTGTTGTGTACTAGTATATGCTAGATACATATATATTTATATATATATATTATATATGTATATATCATAACAGCCAGGATTTTGCTTGCCTTTGCTTTAAAAAAAAAAAAAAAACAACTTTAGCAGAACACACAAGTTGAGCTGGTAACATAGTCAGTGTTACAAAAAAAGAACCTCGACCCATTTTTCTTACCCAGCACCCCATCCATTACTCGTTCCTGTTTTGTGACTGGCCACCTTGTTGTTCTGTCCTGTTCTGCTGACTTTCATTATAACACACCATGTTTGATATACATTTGCCAGGTTGGCATAAACCTTGAACCTGCTCTTTTACAAGGTTATCTTTGTCCACACGTTGCTTGTGACCGCATCTCTGCATCCACGTCACTGGAATTTGAGGGACCAGAATAAAAGGCAATGGTTTTAATAAAATAAGAGGGTGGGGATTCTCACTTAGACTCCTGGCCACGGCAGGAGCTTCTCACGTTTGAAAAGGCCTTGAAAGTAACCAAAGATTTGGTTTGTTTTTACCTCAGCGGGAAGCCTTTATTGTGATGATGTTGCCCACCAAGCACAGAAGCTGGCAGCTCAGATATCTGCTGTAATGCATCGTGAGGCTGTCTGCACTTTACTGCACTGCCCATCCATGGATGCATGTTTCAAGCCCGCCTGAGCTGCACTCCCGTGCGCGTGTGCGTTGACTATATATACAAGTACACTTGAGAGCAGGGAGAACTGTTGGTCTGTAGGGAACGTTGGGTGCGGTGCGGTATTAGTATTGTGATTTCAGCACAAGGCCGCTGGGAAGGACGGGAAGAGAGGAGAAAGGAAGGATAGGATATGGACGGAGAAGGAAAGCAGAGGTAAGATGTCTGACAGACAGAAGGTGAAGACTGTGCAGCGACAGAAGCAGGATAGAGCAAAAAAAATGAATTCTTAACGGGAAAAATGTTCAAATTCTGGTTTAGACCTGAGATCATCAAATGTTTAACATCTTATCTGGTTAATTCAAGAGTTAGTACAATTTCTGAAAACTTATTTATCTTGCAGAATTCAAATTTTGCAGCATTTTGTTTTTTCTTCCTAACTGAAGGAAAACGTTTGTGCTGCTATTTCTGCTATTTCCACAAATATTTTCTGTTAAACCCACTAGCAGAACCTTTTGCCCGAGGGCCGTTGCAGTGTGTGAGTTCTAGGATTTGAAGGCGATCAATAAGCAAAAGGAGACATAGCAGAAGAGGTGGAGTTGATTCAATACACCCCAGACTCATGCCACAGATTAGAAACATATAATGAACGAAAACTGTGCAGTTTGCTTCGAGGTGCTGAGGAGATGGGACTGAGGAAGGCGGTGAAGCCTGAGTTCGGTGGAGGAACACGGAGCTTCTCCTGTGAGGAGGACTACATCTACGAGAACATCGAGAGTGAGCTCTGCTTCTTCACCTCACAGGTCTGTGTGTTACACACACACACACGCGCACACACATGCACACACACAAATATCCTCATCTGTGTCATTTTCCTATCTTTGCAGGAGAGGCAGAGCATCATTAAGTACTGGTTGGACAATCTACGTGCCAAACATGGGGAGGCTCTTCATAATATCAACTTCCTAGAGGGTCAGCCAATCAGTAGGTGGCCTCCTCTATCGGCAAGGTGTATCTACACAACCGATGTTTATCTTTATTCTAAAACAGGCACATCTTTGACCAGCCACAGTTCCACCATGCTTTTTAGATATTTATTTCAGATTTAAAATATTTTGTGCTTTTGCTTGACTCTGCAGTTCCAGAGCTCAGTGCAAGAGGTGTAATCCAGCAGGTATTTCCTCTCCACGAGCAGAGGATCCTCAGTCAGCTGATGAAGTCTTGGGTCCAGGCCGTTTGTGAGAAACAACCTTTAGGTCAGTTTCTCACAGATTGCGTGCATAAACACTTGCAGTTATAATAAAATGTTATTAATGCAACTTGCACAACAAATTGTGTTTACAGATGATATCTGTGACTACTTTGGGGTGAAAATTGCTATGTATTTTGCCTGGCTGGGTTTCTACACCACTTCTATGTTGTATCCTGCTGTGATTGGCTTCGTGCTCTGGATGCTCACCGAGTCCGATCAGGTGAGGAGAGACCCTTTTCCCGCCTAAATTGCGAACAAGGGACCTGATCATAGTTGGAGTCATCTGCATGTTTGTGTTTCAGACGAGCCGTGACATCTGCTGCGTGGTGTTTGCGCTGTTCAACGTGGTGTGGGCCACGCTGTTTCTGGAGAGGTGGAAGAGGAGGGGCGCCGAGCTGGCGTACAAGTGGGGAACGCTGGATGCGCCCGCCGAGTCCCTGGAGGAGCCACGGCCTCAGTTCCGGGTGAGGGCAACTGCAGTTCTGATTCCTCTTAACTTTCTTCCCTCCTGTCTCCTCTGTAATGTTGCTTCATGCTGTCTGTCTGCAGGGCGTAAAACGCTGCAGTCCCATCACAGGATGTGAGGAGTTCTACTATCCTCCATGGCGGAGGCGTGTTTTCAGGTGGCTGGTCAGCCTGCCCATCTGTATCCTCTGCCTCTGCTTTGTGTTCCTGGTGATGCTCATCTGCTTTGAACTGCAGGTAAAACAACAGTCAACATCTGTCCTGGTGGTTTGTCCCAGTCGTGGCACTGTTAATGGTCAGAAACTGACTCTGTAATCTATAAGAAGCTTCTTGAGGGAAACATAAATTCATATGCCCTTTTCATCACAAGATGACAATTTCCTAACCCTAACCCTGACATCCTTTGGGCAAAATGACATCAAGATGCAGAACAAAAACACATATCTGTTTCTAGAAGCCAGTTTTTGCCTCCTTTCCTGCAGATAATTCAAGTAGATTCCCTCCCTTTCGCATAAGTTGATGGATAGTTTTCAAAGAATTGAAAACTGAGTCAAAACTTCTTTTGTGTCTCTGCAGGAATTTGTGATGGGGATCAAGGAAATGCCTCGGCTGGCTCGCTTCATCCCCAAAATCATGCTGGCTATCACTGTGACTGCATGTGACGAGGTGTACAGGAAGATTGCTTGCTGGCTCAATGACATGGGTGAGAGTCGAGCTCACGACTGATCCAAGTCCCCACTCACGGCAGAACGCCTCCTGTCGAGGTTGCTTTCATAAGAGAACCCTTAACGACCTCTTTAATTAAACTCTTCTGTGTCGTCGTCAGAAGTCAAGTTATGCAATGAGCGACAGTTTTTGAGTATTTGTTGGTTCATGTTTCCACAGAAAACTACAGACTCCAGAGTGCCTATGAGAAAAATCTCATCATCAAAATGGTTCTTGTAAGCCAAATTGTATCTTTTGTTGAAAATAAAATCCAACAACTCCATTTCCATTTGTGACACGGTATTTCTTTTCTCTTGCAGTTTCAGTTTGTAAATTCTTATCTCAGCCTTTTTTACATTGGATTCTACCTCAAAGACATGGAGCGCCTGAAGGAGGTATGAAACGACCCAGTTCAACTGCTTTTCCCTCATAGTTCTGCTTATCAAACTTGTAGTCGGCGTCTCCCGCCATGAAATGCTTTGCATACTTGTGCATTGGTCTCCGTACCCGTACATCCACACATCCATCCACTTGCCCATCTGTGAAAGATGCTGCAGGTGTTGTTCCTGCTACGAAGTCTGCAGCGGCAGGTCCGGACCAATTTGCTGCCATCCCTCGTCTTCCAGCTCCAGATGCTTGTGGTGTCTGTTCCCTGGCTCTTCAGCGCTTTAGTCAGGTCCAAAGTATGAGTCTGGTTGAGCCTGTGTGGGTGGGACCAAAGGGCCTGTTTATTTTGGCCATCTTGTCTTAATTAAACCTCTGCATGTAAATAAACAACCAATTAATTTGGTTTGGTTTGAATAATGCGGGCCACTACATTAATTTAGCTGCGTCATCTCCGAGTGTACGGAGACTATCCTTTGTCTGATTTTGCTATACTGATCTTCATACCTGTGAAAGCAGTCGGTTCTTGGTCTTCTCCTGCCGCGCTGTTTGTGTGAATCATTGTGTTCAAAGGCACTTCTCACTGCTCGTAGTTGAACTTCACACAGTCTCAGTTTGTGTTGCACGCTCAGCTTGAGTGGGACCTTGCTGAGTTAGTCATTATCTGTTAACATCACCCGACTTTATAGGTTTCCCTCGTCTAACCACAACAGCTCAGCATTCTCAGATATTTGTCCAAGTTTATTTACTTTTGGGGAGGTCAGTCAGTTCATACACGACAGCTACCGCACGAAGAGTAAAATAACTTTGAATATATGAGGAGGCTTTAACCGTTTCCAAATTAAACAGACAAAGCATAACAAGTCTTTCATCAGCTGCTTAGTTGACTGTTAATTCAACCTTTTTAAAGGGTAACGTGTTTAGTATGGCTGGTCGAGAGAGTTTGTGCCTCAGATGCGTCTCTGCTGACTCCTCCCGCTGGCAGCAGCAGGAGAACAACATCTCTTTTCACTCTCCTAAAATAAAAAAAATCTGCACGTTTAAAAGTTGTATTTATTCAGATTTTATTGTTGCTTTCCATTTGACTCCGCCTCACGTGCACAATTATGTGTCAGCAAAGTTTGACCTGAAAACAATCCCTCACAGGTTCAAGTCAGTCATGGAGCTAAAGTTTATGATGCCTCCGGTTGTACTGATATTAAACAAATTAAAAAATGAATACTGCTGCATTTTAAATGTTGAAGCACATTTCTGGTTTGCAGGACCTTTTACTTGCATTGCCATGATTTCTGCTGACATCCCCAGCTTTAGGCTTTTGCATAAATGTTACATTCCTCGTTGCTGAGATGAGAAACTCTTATCACAGGAAAACTTAATGCAGAGGCCTGGGAGTCGAAGCTGTCCAGCCACACAACCTTTAGACACCACGGTTTAATTAGAGCTAAAAATACATTTGGTGTAAATTAGTTTACTCCGGGGAGCTGACTGTACTCTTGTAAATTAACTTCTGGTAAAAACTGTCTAACGTCTCTTCAATAAAATGTGATTAGATATTTATTGTACGTCAACGCCGAGCCAAGACGTCAGTCCGTAAATTGACAGATGGCTGCGAACAGTCGGAGTGTATTGTGCCACGTCAGTTCTTGGGGTTCGTTTAAAACGTTGTATTTATGCTGACTGTGTGTATTTATTACCCGTCAGGCTGTGAGTGGAAACGACTCCAACTACAATATTACTGCAGACGCGCTGTGTCATTGAACCCAAAGCGGTTCGAAGTACAACCCTGTTCTAATGGAGTCAAATGGACTTTATTTTTCTTCTACAAGTTTAATATTTCTAAAAGTGCCATATTTTAAAACAGTACGCAATGCAGATAGTTAGTTATCAACAGTAACTAAGTGGGGCGGAGCTTAGAGGTCAACGCATCACTCATGTTACTCACCACTGTTGTACTTAGTACTGCAATACGTTTAACATTATATTAATTATTTTAACTCTAATTTTAAGTTGGTGAGATGAATCTTAAAACTGTGGCTGGCGGTAGAGCTTGTTTTTGATACGTTAAAATATGCTACACTCTTGGACGCACCTCAAGCAGACAGATTCAGCGCCTAATGAACAAGAAACCACGCGGCTGCTTTTATTTTCCATCTTGGGATTTTGTGATTTTTCAGGGATTGAATTTCTTTGAGGGGTAATCTTTTTTCTTGTGATGTTGTCCTCTTCACCTAGCTCCTTCCTTTTCACGATGATATGAAGGCATTTTGCGTGCTGATGTCTTTTCTTCCTCAGTGTGGTGACGGTTGTCCTCTCTCTGTCAGATGCTTGCCACTCTGCTCATCATCCGTCAGTTCCTTCAAAATGTGAAGGAGGTGCTGCAGCCTTATCTGTATGAGCGCCATAAGCTGGGGGAGCTGACACTGAGAGCCGTGTGGGACCTGCTGATCTCCGTGCTGCTAAAATATGGCCGGCTGGCAGCTGGAAAGGCCCAGGCCTCTCCCACTGACCAGACCATGCCAGGACCTGGACTGAGGGGCACCAGGCCTGGAGTGGGGCAGCCAGAACGAAGGTCAATCTCTAAAAATGATGCAGTGAAACGAAATTATGATGTGCAATGGGATCTGTAGCTGCAGACGTGGAGTGCCGTAGATAATTTACACAAACATTCACATTATTAGTCACAACTAACAACTCTCTAGGGTTCAAATAGAAAGCCACTTTATCTTCATCCTCCACTGTCATTGTGCTGCATGCAGTTATGATATGTGTCAGTCAGACTGTAGACGCGCACACACACTTTATCTGACTTGTCGCTGTCCCTTTAACTCCCATCAGAGAAAAGAAGTGTTTGAATGGCGGGTGTGGAGTGCCTGATGAGGAGGAGGGCGGTGAGAGGGACGAGGCAGACAGCGGGAGGTTCAGTGAAGGAGAGACAGAGGAGGAAAGTCTGATTGACTGCGGTTTGAAGCTGAGGAAAGTCAGCTTCATAGAGAAGGTACAGCACCGTGTGAAGACATGCAGAAAAAATGTGAATGTGAATTGCAACAGTTTCTATAAAGTAAAGTGGTGTCGTGTTATCAAGGTGGACAAAAGACCCGTCTGTGGTGGACCCCCCTTGGAAAACAGCTTCATGGAAGAGGGAAGCCCCACTATGGTGGAAAAGGGCATGGACCCCTCCTCTATGTTTGAAATGTGCGATGATGACGACGATAATGGGATCCATGATGTGAAGGACTCTGGAGGGGGCGGGGCTGAGGGAATCACTGCTGCCGCCGGCGCCGCGGTTGCCAGCAGCGCGGCCTCGCTGCCCTCCAGCTCTGAGAGCAGCACGTCGCTGCGTCACCGAAGAAGAGGGCGGAGCGTAGAGAGGGCGGAGCCTAAAACCAAACGGGAGTCGTGGATAGATCCCCCAGAGGAGAGGGAGAGCAACACGCTCACTCAGGCGGAGATGGAGAGCTGCATGCAGACATACGCCGTAAGACGGACTCTACGCTAACCTCAACTTGCAAACATTCCAGTTCAGACAAACGTGGTTTTTATAATTAAATGTAGTGGGAACCGTCGACCTATCGTCTGTCCTCAGCCAAACTCCGAAAGGCAACCAGCCACAAATCTCTAAAAACCTGACACTCGTCCTCGAGCTTGTTGGTCAGAGGGTCAGAGAGTTGGTCAGTCTTTCACTTTTGCTGTTCAAAAACATTCAAATTATTATTTCTCAATCACTACTGCTTTGATTACACGTTCACGTGTGCACGAACACAAACTGACCATGAAATTGACACAAGTTCACAGCAACAGCAACAGAAATAGGAGATGACCCCTCCGTCTGTTTAGTGTCTTAAAAGAATTACCATAAGATTGTTTCTCTTGCTTTCCTGTCCTTGTTTTGGCTTAAAAAACATGAGACTAAAGGTTATGCAACTTGTTCTTTTAAGGCTTTCAATCAGAACTGACTCATAGCTGAATAATGTGAAACAACCCACTGGAGTTTTGTATTATTGTCCTCAGCTTTCATACATGAAGCTCTGCACATGAATCTTAAACCCTTACAAGTGTGTGCGTGGTTTGATGCATCACCTTGTTCCTCTCAGGACACTTTCCAGGACTATCAAGAGATGTTTGTCCAGTTTGGCTACGTGGTGCTTTTCTCCTCCGCCTTTCCTCTGGCTGCCATGTGCGCGCTCATAAACAACATCATCGAGATCCGCAGCGATGCCTTTAAGCTGTGCACCGGGCTGCAGAGGCCTTTCGGAGTCCGAGTGGAGAGCATCGGCCAGTGGCAGGTCAGATGAGAACCCTGAAAGTTGTCACCAGAAGGGGATTTTCTTTTTACATGCTTTTTTTACTCTTTGAAAGAAAGGGATGGTACTGAAAGGTACTGTCTTTAAATATCAGAGGTACTTTATAGTTAAGTTTAACAGTATGTGACGATGACATTTCATTTAATCTAGTTGCAGAAATCTGGACAAAAGAGAAGAATATGCACTTAATTAAACATTCCCACCTGTTCTCCACAAATCCAAAAGTCAAACAACTATTTAATTAAATGAACTTATTCATTTTCAGACTGCAATGGAAGTCATGGGCTTAATTGCCATCATCGTGAACTGCTACCTGATCGGTCAGTGCGGTCAGCTGCAGCGACTCTTTCCTTGGCTCAGCCCCGAGATGGCCATCGTCTCCATCGTCATCCTCGAGGTACCGCAGCTCACTCCCGCTTGTCACTCCGAAGTGCTTAGGGCAGTACTTTTCCAAACTCTTTCCCCTGGGTACAACCATTTTCAAACTAAGCCTCTTTCTTATACGTCAGCACAAAATGCATATTTATTTGAAAACATGTTTTGCAAAAAAAAAAAGAAAACATGCCATGTTGTTGGGCTGCGCACTTGACTGTCGACTGCAAAAAGGTAGGGATCTAAGGTACTTAAATCAACTTATTAGAAACGACACAGTCTTTTTAAAACTTCTTTTACACAGAAATACATTGGTCCCAGTGTCTCCTCTGAACTTTGTCTTGAAGCCTCAGCTCAATGATTTTATCTCCCTAAATGTTGCACTGGAACTTAAATTGATGTTAATATCAATATCACGGCTGTTCGGATCTCTTACTTGATGATCTTTTGGAAAAATGTGAGGGATAAAAATGAACCGTCGCTCTGTGTGACTGTTATATTTAGATACTTGTCCGGCCACGTCTGCGCTCTTTGGCTTGTCATGGGGAGGTAAACCGCTTGCAGCCCGGTCTTGGCCTGAAAAGGAAATCAGGCATATCAGGAGTACAATTTTACAGCCCAAATGTTTTATTCCAAGAAATCCTGGCCTAATTCTGATTTTCAATTCAGACTTTATTCATTCATCACAGGCCTTTATTGTTTAATACATTTCTTTATTTTCACGTTCCATGCCTGCATGTCTGTTGCAGCACTTTGCAATCCTCCTGAAGTACATCATCCATGTGGCTATTCCCGACATTCCTACATGGGTCAGAGAAGAGATGGCTAAACTGGATTATCAGCGCCGGGAGGCCTTTAAGGTAAGGAAGAAAATAGTGAAGAGATGGGACAGAGAGGATGAAGAACGGGGAGAGGAGAGGCAAGCTGAGGAGACCAGCTGGTGAAGTTTGGAAAGATGAAAGTTGTCCATTTCTTTTCGTTGATTTGATTTGGGCTGCTCAGTGGTCCTGGCTCATCTATCGCATGTGTTTCAGTTCAGAATGCACCAAATAGGTTCATCTGGTGAAAGGCAGGATTTAACGGTTGCAGTATGCTGAGTACTGATGTCTTGACGTTAGACCCAACACCTTTTTTTATCAGGATGGGCACATACCACCTACCGTCTCTAAAGGGAATTTCAGATTTCTATTAATCTGACCACAAGACAGTTTCTTTTGTGCCTCTTCTACTGTTCAAATAAGCAGCATGTCTGCGTCATGTTCTCATGTGGTTTCTATGCGTGATAACCTGCATTTGCAGACGGTGAACTTTGTACTGAGACTGTCATTCCCAGCATTCCTGAGCTTGTGCAGTGATTTCCACTGCAGAATCACACTGGTTTTTAAACCAGTGAGATTCTCTGATTATACACAGGAGATGATGACGCTGAGGAACGCAGGTCTGAAACTGCGTTGTACTTTGTTGATGCAGTGTTTCACAGATTGGTGCAACTCTGCCCATCTTTACTTTAGAGAGACTCTTTGAGATGTTTTTTATGAAACTGTCGTTTCAAAGCACCTTGACATTTTTTGCCAAAAGTGCCGATGTGAAAAAGAAAAAACTAAATTACTTGTAATTTCCACTGATAATAAATGAATAAAGGTTCATGAGACTGTCTAGCCAGAGTGAATAGTTTTTATTTACTATTCACTCTGATTCTTAAAGGTTTTATTGTACTCTTCAGCGTGTGTGCGATTGAGCCGGCCCGAAGATAATCAGTACGCTGCTCTGTGTAAGTCATCAGCCTGTAGGGTCCCTGCAGTGCAGCTGCAGGATTGTACTGTAGTAAGGCATTTGTTAGATTGGTACCTTTGCACTATTGAATCCCTTTGCAGGTTTAGTGCTGATTCTTGTGAACACACTATGTGAATGTTTTTTGTCTTTTTTTTTTTTTTTAACCTTCCTCTGCAGAAGCATGAACGGCAGGCGCAGCAGCATTACCAGCAGCTGCAGAGGAGGAAGAGGGAGGAGGAAGAGCGGCAGAGGCAGGCAGAGCATGCAGCCCGCAGAGAAAGGGAGCGGGACGACAGCAAAGGCGATTCCTCTGGGGATCACCACCACGACAAAGGTCATGGCAGCAAATCTCGTTCTGGAGGTGGAGGAGGCGGAGCCAGCGGCTCTGACAAACCCAAGAGGCCCAGCTCTCTGCTGGCCAACAATAACGTGATGAAGCTGAAACAGATCATCCCGCTGCAGAGTAAGTTCTCGGGTGGCGCCCGCTCCCCTCAGTCGCCCACTGGCAGTGAACCGAAACTGCCCGGGTTCTTGAGCTTTAAATTCCTCAAGTCACCTGAGAATAAGAAGGAGGGTGCCGCGGCCTCTTCTGCCGCGGCCACCAGCGCCGCAGCGGCAGCATCGTCATCTTCATTATCAGGTAGCAGCTCTCAGGAGCGTTCTCAGTCACCCAGTAAAGCCTTCAACCCTGGGAAATTGTTTAACTTTGGGAAGTCTGAAGGAGGAACATGCGTGAATGGGGCTCCGTTGCCCAGATCTGGGGAGGGATCATCATTACATACATCCGAAAGACAGGCGTCCCGGGCGGACTTGAATGGCATTCCTGATGAGATCCCGTCGCCAGGAGGAGAAGGGTCTGAGAATGGACACGCCGCAGACTTGGACCCAGGCAGCTCTAAAATCTAGTGACTCGCGTGGAGGACAACGTGCATTTGGTTCAATCTCAACTGAAGAGTTGACGTGCTTACTGTGAGGAAAGGCCTGACCTGCCTGCTGCGCTGTCAGAGGCCACTAGTAGACGTACTTTGAGAGGAAAAAATGAAAATGGTCAGAAATTACTGTTTAGTTTAGCTTTTTTTGCAGAGAGACAAAAAAAAGAAAAGAAACTAGGCTTTGTACGACAGACGTAAGCCCTTCTATCGTGACCGAATAAAACCACACACGCTCCCTTACACACAACACACCAATTCTTCCTTGTCTGCAATACATAAAGAAATGCATGAGCTGCGTTTCTGCTGTTTTAAGCCTTTAAATCAGAGAGCTTTGTTTCTTGATTTCTTTTAGTCAGAAATTGTAAGCATCTCAGTGGCCTCCTACTAGGAAGGAAGAACCTGTGGAGGAAATGGATTATAAAACGTACACGGTGATACGAAGGACTCACCGGTTATATATGAATAACAGAGTTTTTTTTTTTTTTTTTTTTTTTTTACTTTAACGCAACACAAGAGATGAGTAGATATCCTTCTCATTTTTAATTGTGAGGATTTCTTGGGCCCTTCACTTTTGTAACAAAGTGGAAAACTGTAAAAGCAATATTTGTCCGCGTTTCAGTGATCTCCATCAGACATCGCATTAGCCCTCCATTCGTTATCATCCCTGACATATCACCGACTTTGTTTCAAAGCAGAGGTGACGTCTGAGCTTTGGGCTCATCTCCCCCGCTGCAGCGCGTTTGTGTTCAAAAGAAAGCAGGGCTCGGTCAGTCAAGTTGTCAGGAGAAGCCAAAGTCGAAAATAGAAATGATACAAAAGAAGTAGATGATTGTGATGTTTAAAAATGTGCAGCATGGACGCCTGTTGCCCGCCGTTCTCCATCCAAGCCTGCAGAGCGCCTTGTAAACACAGATGGTGCTTCATTCCTCAAACTCCAGCCAAACTTGGCGAAAGCATAGCAAGTTACTAAAGTAACTCTTGCACTAATCCCTGGCGACCTGCACAGAGAGACGTCTCTCTCTTCAGGGGAGCAGCCCGACACCAGCCTGCCTCATTATATTATGCAAGAAATAGTTGTTTTTTTTAAATTATCGTTTTAATTTCCTTTTTTAAACTCTTCACTTGTCCCAGCTCTTGGCAAGTATCTGATTTTAGGCTTTTCAAACGGGCTTCTCTTTCTGTTTTTAATATGCACCTTTTAGAGGTTCCTCTTTAAACAAAACAGTATTTTTTTATATTATACTGTTAACCCAAGATGTACAGTATTGTACAAAAGATTTAGGCACAAAAAAGTGATCATTTAATCTCATACAAGAGCAGGATAGGTAATAGCTGAAAAAAATAAAAAAAATAAATAAAGCAGCAGAAGCTTTTCACATGCCATGGAGTCCCTGACACATTATTTTAGTGGATTCAGGCCGATTTGTTTTTTGGTTCAGATAATCTCCAACCGGACGGCTATAAGAACACAATGTCTCATGAGGGTAAAAGCTGCTGCTGATTTTTTTTTTTTTTTTTTTTTTTTTTTTTGCAGCTTTAACTAAAAATTCAAAACTGTAGAAGTGCCTAAAGCTTTTGCACAGTACTGTATTGTCATTATATTATTTTGTATGTCAACTGTCTTTATGATAAGAAGTACCTGCCTTCCAAGAAAGCTCATCATCTCCGGTTAACCAGTATTTCACCTCTGCAGGATCTCCAGACGGTGGCGCCAGCTTATCAGTTAAAATAACGTTGTTAAGCTGCTTCTTTCATTTCAGGATTTAGCATTTACCCGTAAAATCGGCTACTAGTGATCAGAATACAGCAGAGGCAGCAAAGTTTGCGCTTCTGGCTGCAGTTTGGGTGCACTTTTAAAGGGAAATACATTATAAAGTCATTAGATGACAATGGGGATTAAACAAATGAGGCCGTTGCACTGCACTGTGGGTTGAGAAACAGAAACATGAACTATGCATTTCCACACTTTCACCTGTTGCAAACACTGGCAATAACTCTCAGTTATGTCCCGTCAGATAGTCAATGTGACCCAAAACTAACACGTCATCCACTGATCGGTTTGTGTTAATAGCGGGGTTTTTTAAACAAGCTTTTTGTATTTTGTTGCTTTTTTTTTAGTGTGGAGGCTATAAAGGTTTTGTCCATTTCTCAATTACCTACTTAAAAAAAGGAGACAACAAAAGTACTTTCACAGATGGGCAAAAAGATCTAATGCAATACAGAAGCAGATAAGACATCAGTTAATGTGGTCACAATATAATTTTACTGTAACCCTACAGTGTGTCCTTTTTCTGAATTTGGAGGTCACTGTTTATTATAATGTAAAATAAGAATTGCAATGCTGAGAAACTTAATATCATCAGTGTCATTGTGTTTTGTTCTCATAGGCTGGCGTTAAAGGGATTCAGAACGACAGCATACCAGGTGTAGATGGTAGATTGTAGCTGAGCTCAGTCTCATGAATAACCTCTATTCTTGCAGTATTTGGATTTCAGGGATGAATGACATCACGATGCAATAGAGTCCATCCATCACCATTAATACGTTTGTGGAGAGGCTGTATTAATATTCTGAGGAAGAGGACAGACAGGTGGGTAGTTGCTGATGCCGCTGCATCAAGGTGCATTGGAGTTTAGTCACGACTTCATGTGTTGTTCCACCTAATTCAGGTAAAGAATTTTAAACTACGTAGACATAAGGATAGACCAATTCATTTGTACTTTTGGCAGCTGCAAAATATTTGGAATTAAAGCAACAATTTTGAGTTTTTACAGCGTCTGAAACAGCAGCATCAGTTTCACCGGGCCGAGACTCGACATACGTTTGTTGTTAAGCATCAAAGCAGCTGTGGTTCTTTACAAAAGTCAGTTACTACATGAAAGCGGTGCAAGAACGTATTGTGTCCTGGATGTCAACAGCTACATTAAAACCCGACCATAACCTCAAAATTGAAACATTTTCATGAAAGCTTCACTGACAAAACATCCAATGCTCTTCCAATGTACCACTGTACAAAAAAACAAAAAAAAACAAAAAACAAAAAAACTTGGAGATGGGATTATTTATTTCTTTTGTCATATTTTTGTAAAATCTGAAAAATAGTTAATAAAACTCTTTCAAATGCATTAAATGTGTTGAGCAGTTTGTTCTTTTAAAAACACAAATATACATGTTTTTTTACTCCCTGACCTCACAAATGTCATCAAAATTTAAATGTACATATAAAATCATGAATGCTGATTGATTCGGTCATAAAGCTACAGCACTGAATAAGCGTATTTCTAATATCTTATTTTGTCTAGTGGCAATAAAATTTAGCACGTTTTAAGAATTTTAGTCGAGAACAATTCTCTTACCCTTTTTGCAGAAATGTTTTTGACAGTTTGAGTAGATTTAGGCTCATCTTTCTGCAGCGACAGGCTGCACTGAACATGCTGGCTCTCGCCTCAGTGGAGGAAACGTGCATCTTAGGCACCACAGGACAAAAATCCAGTTTAAATAGAGGTTTATTTGAGCAAAGCTAAAAAGAACATCTGATCTAACACACAAAACATGGCAAGGCTTAGGGTGTAGTTGAACAGTCTATCAGAGCAGAAGCATAACATCTTTGTATAATTTAAAAAACAAAAAAAAAAAAAACGGGGTATTTACACTGTAGGTAGAAACCACACTGTCAACCCTCACTGAACCATCGGCTGTCGAAACAACAGCAGGCTTCTATGCGACTTTGCTGGGCAGTGATAAGAACTTCAAAAGAAATTAAATATACTGTGTTGCATTTTGACAGATACAAACTGAAACTGAGAAACAAGGTTGTGCATGCTGACTGCATTCTACGGAGGAAAATATGACACCCCTCTAAACCCCTGCGTTGGGTGATCTACGCCGACTCGGACTAAAATGTTGCAGGATTGTCGCACACACTACGATGAACATGCAGCTAACCCAGCAACAGCTGTGGAGGGAGAAGAGTCCAAACCATGATGACATGTTGTAAGGCCTCTAGACTGATACCTTCTAAAGTCACACAAGACAACAGAGGCTTGAAGCCGACTCAGAAACGTCACAATCAGATGTGACAAGGTTAACTAAGGTTAAGTCGCAGAGTGGTACTGGGGGTGCTCGTCTTTATTGTCATTAAAGTCTTCTTTAATTGTATCCACCAGGATATAACTTTAGACAACGGTCTGTAATAAATGTGCCGTTCCTAACTGAAAATTCATTCTTTCATCGTCTAGTTTTCCCAATATCTTTTTCCTTCTTTTTTTCTTAATTATATATTTTGCTGACATCTAAAACTTTGAGAGAATCCCAAATTTGCTAACCTGGGTGAGCCAGAGGATGGTGAGAGATATAAAGTCGGATTCTCAGACAGACCAACACAACATTTATCCTACTGGCTACTAAAGTCCCAGTATTAAATGTTGATGTGAATATTCACCTTGAACTCGCATGTCGGTGGGGTAGGTTCGTGGGGTTCTGCAGGAGCTGGCTCTACTTTGTGCTCTTCATCACAGTGCACTCTTGTTCTGTAGATTCAGTATAGAGAAATGTTGCGGTGCCCCCTTGTGGCTGCAGGGTGGGCAGTGAAACTGAGAGGGTGGGCACTGTGGCTGGCAGGAAGCTCGTCGCAATACATAAACAACAACAGTTATAATAAAATTAAAACAGTAACAAAAATGTTTCAACAGATCAGAGCGGGCTCTCCAGATCACAGAAGGCTACACAAGTTATAGTTTGTTTGTGTGTGTTATCGGACTCTCTCCGTCAGGCCAGTCTCTACTCACGTTGACTGTTCACTCACCTCACACACACGATGCAAACTCACAGCTCAGCATGCTTACAAACATATACAAGTATAGTGACACAGGGAATAGTCAACACCTGGATAAAACTTCCATCCATGACAGCATCTGTGTCCTGTCAGTGTCACTTACTGACAAAGGCGTAAAGATTGTGTTTGTTTTCTTTTTTTTTTTTACTAACTCTTTAGCTTTGTTGATGGAATTTCCCCCAAATCTCTAAGAATGACTTCCCTCCCTCCATGCCAGGAAATCCATCCTGCTATTGTGCAGACAGCTATAACTTTTTATTCAGGTGGGATTATCCATTGTTTTTGTTATTTTACATTGGCTACACCCTGTGCATCCAGATACACAATGTAATCTCTCATACAAGCACATACACACATGTTTTTATGAATCCTCGTTCATTTCTTGGCTATCTGTCCTGGCGATCTTCCTTGGGGGAGCCGGGCTGTCACCCTCACCTTGTTCCTGTTCCCTTTTCTTTGCTGCGTTCTGTTGAACACAGAAATATATTATATTAAGCAAAAGTCCCTCGGTTTCTTCATTCATACTTCAACTGCTATGCCAAAAATGAATGATTCTTTTACAAAACCTGTGATTCATTCAGATCTAACAGACTTATTTTAATCTCAACGACTGGGAGCAAATGACAGCAGAAATTAAGCGTTCAGAAAAGCCACGGTTCACCTTTTTGTCCCACTGCTGATGGAGGTAACGCAGGAGGATGTTTGTTTTCTCTGTTACAATAACTGTAAGCAGAGAAGGAAGCAAATCAGTTTCAAATGATGCTTAAACTTTATGTATTAAGATCCAGATGATGTTCATTTAACTATCAGCAGCTACTTAATTAACATCTCAAAAACATCACGCATTTAACACTTTTAACAATCATATTAAAGTATTTGGTAAAAACATTCCCATGACACCTGAGGATTTCCCAAATATATATTTACAAGTTTAACCCCCCCCCTTCCCCCCAGCTATTCTATTTACCATACTCACTCTGTTCAGAGGGGTATTCACGTGTTGGAAGGTACACGGAGGGCCTTCGATTCTGTACAACAAATCAGACACGGGTTAGAAACAGTGAATGAATGTTCTCCTTCTGCATCAGGTCACAATAACATTTTGAAATGTTTAGACAGTGACAACTTTTCATAGTCTGACTGTCTACCAAAATCTATCCAAAACAGTGCATGTTGTATAAATCTTTTAACAGATTATATCATTTTGGGATGAACAGAGCTAAAAAGCGAAGACTGTCAGCCTAATCTTCAGGGCAGATGGTGATTGTCACCATCTTGTTCCATCTATTCTCACATTATGAGTTAAAATTGATGACCCAATGCCACTAGAACCCATGCCAACAGCACCGCGTCAATGTATTTTACTGATAATGTTACATGATCCGCATCGCGAGCTCCCCGTTTTCTATCAATTATTCTAATAAAGCTTTATCTTTGTTCATTCTGTCCAAATAATGCTGTTTCATTTTATTGTCCTGAGTCTAGTGAACGGTTTATATTTTATTTCCATTTGCTTTAGTCAAATCTTCTCTTCATGTCGGACTGAGAGAATGAGCATATATTTAAAAGGTAATGACAGGATATTACAATAAATAATAATTAAGTGTTTAAAAAAAAACAAACATCCCCTATTCCTTTTTAAACAAAACGGTAACAGTGTTTTGATTAAAGAACATTCAGAAATCAGTATTTGGTGGCATAACCCTGGACTTTCAATCACAGCTGTCATGCCTTTTGAATGCTCTGGTCTGCGACCGTCTATCTTCCTCTCATACTCAGGGAAGATGACTTAGTCTTACATTTAACAACGGATGACAGTTGCCTCTTAATTTTTCCCAGAGCTGTATGAAAGGGTTTAAAGAGATGATTCCCCAACTGGGTATTTCTGCGTGATGGCACAAAACTGTTCATTTGGATCCCCACAATGCCGCCTCTATTTCTGTGAATAACTGGTTTTGTTTTTGCAACCTAGAGATGACCCTTGTTGCTTCCTCTGGGTGCTCGTTTGTCTGCATGCTGTGGGTTTGTTGCAACAGCCACAAAATGCAACACTTGGCCAACACCTGACATTTTACCTGTTGAATTTATTTAGAAATAAACAGCCCACATCCGGCTATGGAACATAAACTTAAATAAGTCCCAGGCAAACTTTTGTGCCCTGGGCAAAAACAATCAAATATAACCACTAATGTGATCTCTCAACCCAATTTCTGCATTTTATGGTTAAATTCATTTTTTAACTGCAATTAAAGCATGTTATAATTACCAGCTGAAAAAAAAGATATCATGATGCATATATGAATGAACTTAACTGTAGTTTCGATATAGAGCAAAGTTTATATTTGCTTTCGATCTTGTTGTGAAGTACCTCGTGCTTTACAAAAACACAAATGGCAGGCTACTCACAGATGCTTTACAAACGGAGTCTGCATGGAACCTGCTGAAGTTGCTTTTGTTGTAGACTGGAAGTCCTTTTAAGAAATCGGCCTGAGGGAAGAAAACAGTTATTTTTATCATCAATATTTTATTATTATTAGACCCAGCAAGTCATGTTTGCCTTTGCTTTTGCAACATTTCAAACACAAACTCTGGAGGTTTATCATCATCAGTCGGTCTTATCCATCATAAACCTTATAAACCTTCCTCTTTTGGCAAGTAAACTAATGCTTTTTACACATTGTTATAGTACAAGTTTAACAAATGCAGACATCCTCAGATAACTGCAGACAATCAACAAAGATCACTGGGCGTGACTTCATCTTAACAAAACAGACAAGCCTCCTGCTCACAGAACCACTCAGTTCTGGACGTGGAACCACGCCAGTTTAAATGAACCACAGGTTCTGGTCAGAGAACCACGCCAGTTTAAATAAAGCACAGGTTCTGGTCAGAGAACCACGCCAGTTTAAATGAACCACAGGTTCTGGTCACAGAACCAAGCCGGTTTAAATGAGCCACACAGTTCTAGTCCCAGAACCACACAATTCTGGTCACAGAACCACGCCGGTTTAAAAGAACCACAGGTTCGGGTCACGGAACCACGCCGGTTTAAAATAATTACAGGTTCGGGTCACGGAACCACGCCGGTTTAGATGAACCACAGGTTCTGGTCACGGAACCCCTTCGGTTTAGATGAACCTTAGGTTCGGGTCACGGAACCACTCCAGTTTAAACGAACAGACAGTTTCTGGTCACGGAACCACGCCGGCTTATATGAACCACAGGTTCTGGTCCCAGAACCGCACCGGCTCGGCCCGGTCAGGAGAGCAGGTGTGGCGTCCAACCAACACTCAGCCCGGCTGCCGCCACCACAGCCCCCGCGGAGGCCGCGGCGTGTTAAAAGGGTTCAGAAAGTACCTTCTCCATGACGACGGCAGAAATGTCCGCGTGGGAACTCGACGTCTCGCGCTGCCGTTTGTTGCTGCTCGCGCTCGTGATGGCCGCGCTAGCTCCCGGGCTAGTTCACCGAGTAGCACACCCAGCGGCTGCTTTTGGCAAAGAAAACAGCGTTCCTCAAGCAATAGTTTTTACATCCATTATATGTATCGGTGTCTGCCAGAACAATAGACGACACTCTGTAAAAGAAGCCCTTTCTTTTCACGCCATGAGCTCCCAACACTGTTTACACCGGACTTCTTCAGTTAGCATGGTGGCTAGTGTTAGGCGATCCCTAAGTGGCCACGCCCCGACAGAAGCTATTGGCTTGTTGTCGTTCCCACGTGGTAGCAGCTTGCTAAATCAGCCAATCGTTCATCATTACGCAATTTAGCCCCTCCGTAAACTGGTGACAGCCTTCTTCCACGTGATTCAGTCAGTTGCTGATCTCACTGCGTGTAAAGTAAATTATAAACATCTATTTTCTGCACAAATACGACGGTTAAAGCAAGCGTTAGGCTTTAAATTTTTATTGTAAAGAAACATAATATAATAACACGAATGTATATTTCTCTCACTGCTTTGCCGTGATGTGAGTTTATATTCTGATGACAAATAACTGATGCACTGACGTTTGGTTCACGATTTTAAAGTGCGGGGTTTATTTTATTTTGTCAATAGTTTTTCTGTTTTTCTGTCTGTCTTTGTGAGTAAACAATATACATCCAGTATGCACATTTAGACAAGTCACCATATAACACAAACGCGTGCTCTCTCTTGCTCAAAGCTATTTCACAGATGGAAACGTGTAGTAAGACTTACTTAGTGAGTTTGCTGATAATTAATTCCTGTGCCTCATCTAACTCCTCTGGATGCTCCTTATAACTTCTATTTATAATTATTTATTCCTTTTTTGTTATGTTTTCGTGGGCAACATGAGCATTCTGGTAGTCTGATAAATCAGACCCACAGCTAGAAAGCTGAAAGATTCAAAATTATTGAGCATTTTTATGATTATCCTAAATCTTCTGTTCAACAAGTGAGTTACATATGCTCTGGCCACGTAGTTCTTGGTGCATTTTACAACCCATGTCCAGTGACTTTCTGTGATGAGTTCATGTGCTGAGACTGGTGGCCCCATGCAGTTTAGACGGGCTTCCTTGTGAAGTATATTTTTAATTTACACTCCAGGACTCAGCAGAACACATACACTAACCTATAATGTTGTTTCACATGAAAGTGTTGGTGACACCAGCTTCACGGTTTCCTAGGCAGCACCGCCTGAGGGTTTGAAGATCGTGTGCATCCATCTGTGGTTTCTGGCCTTTGTCCCAATGCACTGAGATTTCTCAGGACCTGTAATCTTTTCACAATCTTAGGATAGACCTAAGTTCTGGTAATTTTACATAGACAAATATACATTATTTTAAAAAGCTGAGTGATGGGTTTCTGATGAAGTTAAAAGTCAGTAAGACATGAGTCATTCTTACTCAGAAAGACTGAGACCACTTACTTATTTTGCCAAAATGTGGTACATAGTTTATGGTAAGCAAACAACTGAACAATGGCTTGCTACTTCCAGGCAAATATGCAGTTTGCAAATGACCAGTTATCGTGCATGCTATTTCCCATGATGCAATGCACAACAACAACAGGTCAGAGCAGTCACGTGACTGGCTTCAGTTTTTCTGAACATCTTCAATGGTCCACACCTTTTGAATGATGATGTGTTTGTATCCAATAATATCACACGCATTTTATAGTTTACATTATATATATATATATATATATATATATATATATATATATATATATATATATATATATATATATATATATATATATATATATATATATATATATATATATATATATATACACACACACACACACAAGTTATGCTGTGCATATGTGCATAACTCAAAAATATCACTGTCTATAACCTATAACACAATTTTATACTACCTTTAATAAAACATATACAATTATTTATTAATTATCAAATAATTGAATGAAATATTATATTAATGTATGATATTAATAATAATATAAATGCAACTTAGTAAACGTGCACATCTATAAAGTTGTAAACAGCCAGGCTCTCGTTTTGCACTGGGACACGCGTCTCACGGTAAAGCGGGTTCACGCCGCATGGCAGCAGGGGACCGCGCTTCCCATCCACAGCAGGGTCCAGGAGGCTGCGGTGGTTCAGTCCCAGCAGCACTAATGGACCAGAAAGACCCCGCAGCGTCTCCAGACGCCGTCCCCACGCTTCCAGCTGGAGCCCCACGCAGGAACACGGATCTGCCACGCAGACAGACGCAGTCGGCTGTCATACTGGCCGGCCGCCATGTGGTGGCTACTGGGAGGACAACGAAATCCGATAAATTAGATTATTGGATTGACTGCAACAGATTATAGCTCTCCTTCTTCTTCAATGCTTCATAAGAAAACTTCATCAGTCTGATAACAAACGTGAGGTTTCAGGAATATAGCCTTGATAAAGGTAAGCTGCCGCTTCATTCTAGATTGTTATTTTATTTTATTGTATTTTTATTCCATTGTTATTGTTTAGAGTTAAAGTTTTTTTTTGGACAGGACACAAGAGGAAGGTCGCTTTATATTAAGTAGAGCCGCAACCATGCAAAAGTGATTGATTATTTAATTTCTCATAAAAGTCTATCATTAACATTTATTTGGCATTAATTTCACTCCCAAGTGGAAGCTCAAAACATTCTGGCATTTACCTCACATGCTGCATTATTTGCTGTCTGGCAACCAGCTATTCAACCCACGTTTATTGTTACAATAATAAAAGGTGACCTGCTGTTTAAAACGGTTTACTGTATCCGGATGAGCAAAATGTTATATGTGTTTGAGAAGAATGATTTAACCACACGTGACGCAAATGAAATATTAGATTTCCTCACTAACACGTTATACTAGTCAATAACTATAGTACTGCTGGTTAGTGCCTTAGACAACAAGTGCTGGAACATAAAGACAGTCAAAAACAACCTCAGACAGAGTTTAGTAAGTCTGGATCTACGCTGAAAGCGGGCCCGATGCGCCTGTTTTAATCCCCCGGTGCTGCCTTGGCTCCTCTCCGGGCATCAGTCCTACGTGGGATCGTGTGTGACTTGTGTGAAAGTTATGCAACCGCTGACAACAGAAGCCATTTAGAAACGGCAGCAGGGAACAAACGGCGAGGACAGCATGGTGTCATCTCACCATGAAGGAGAGGACCCTCCGCCGTCGCAAAGCTCATCTCCTGGGTGCCTCGACTCTAAATGTGACACGCTGAGCTGTTATGTTGCGCCTCTGCTCATGGGTTGAGAAGAAGAACTTGCCTTTTCAATCTCACCCTTTAAGAAAACGATTTACGCTTAAATAAGGCAGCCAAGGACATACAAATCCAACAGCAGAGGTGTCCAGACACCTGCAGGTGTGATCATGTTGAATTCTTGATTAAATGGAGCACAACGCCACTCTTATCTGTCTGTGGAGTCACATGTCACCAACTATGGTCTGGTTTGTTTGATTGGGACGTTGTAACTGCAATAAAGATGTACTTAAATACAGTTTTTGTAGGGCTGCACTATATAGTGAACATTTATCATCATGGCAATATTAACATGCAATATCGATGTCACAAAAAGTCCTAATAAACAGCATTTTATTCTATTTATAGGTGCCATGCATTCATACTTATATATATTATTGATGTATAGGAAACTCATCACGTTAATTTTTTATTTTGCATTTTTGTTTAGATGTTCTCCCTATTTGGACATCTTTGCAAATTACCCTCAAAACTACTTCAGAACTTCAGAAGATGTTCTACTAAAATGACTTGGAGATTGTGTGTCCCTGCAACCATGTTGGACTAGCATTTTCCTTTTAATAAAAATATGTTTCATTGCACTTCTGTTTACTGTCTGGAGCCAACATGACCCTCATATATTTAAGTTTTTGTTTATCTTTATATTTGTCGCCAGTCATGTTGTCATTGCAATTTTCGGCAGATTCATTTTCAAATAATATCTCAAATCAGGCAATTCAGTGGTCAGTGATAGTGTTTAGGTGCTGGTAAGATATAAATATCCACTAAGAAACTGTTAAAAAAAATAGTTTAAAGAGAGGGGAAAAAAAAAACCCAAAGCTAAACCAGTGTCTGGTTAGGTGCAGTTTGATGTGAAGATCATTTTAGAAGTGAATGTGCTGTCGTCATATGAAAAGGGCCTGTTCAGGCCCCTCCAGTCTGCACACACAGCACTGCTGAACACTGCCGTTTGGACAGAGGAGGTGCAAGTATAAGCAGAAAAGAGTGTGACAATAGCCAGCAAAGCAGGAAAGCTGAATTCAATCAGTAGCTGATGGGATATAAGTTAAAAAAAAAAAGATGAAAAACTATAAAACAGTTGCAGTACAGCGTCACTGTTTTTTGTTTTTTTCATCAGACAGGACGTGAGCAGATTTCTTGTGCAGACAGAGAGAGTGAGAGACGGAGAGTTTAATCCCCTTCAGTAGGGAGGGGAGCAACAGGAGGGTAAGATAATACCGGCAGCAGAGAGGCTTGTGGACCATGTGTGGTTACTGTGCTGTTGCCATGGCGCATAATCAACTGAAACTAAATGCTTTGGCTGTCTGTGTTCTGTATATGACCTGCATGTATAGACCCCTCTTTCACGTATTTACCAACTAAATTGTTAAATTTATTTTAACAATTTGAAGTTCCTGACCAGAGAACATTTATCACACGTACATTGGTGCAAATATAAATGCTCTCTGCACCGTAAAATAATACTTAAATGATCCTTGATTCAGTACTTACTTAGGCGTACAGTACATTCAACATGTTCTGTTAGTTCTCTGCTTGTCCTGTGATTTTAACTGGAAGAACAGCACAGCGTGTCGCTGCAGAGTGAGCACACGACAGATAGCTTTAACTCACTGAGCTATTACAGTCCACAGCTATTAATACCCCTAAAGGCTACGCTCAAGAGTGATGCAGAGAAAATCACAAGGGTTTAAGGTGTAAATAGATGCAAGTCTGTGAAGGCACAAGGCTCGTCTACCTTCGGAAACGTTAAACGTAAGGTGTTCAGGTGTTGAGTTTCTCTGCATGAAGAACATCTTTCCTAAAATGGCATTTCATAAACCAGCAGGACAGTGTAATGAAGTGTTTTCAGGGTGGATGTTTTCACAGAACATTATATTCTTGTTTTGAGTGTTACTTCAAGGTCACAAAAGTTAAATTTGCGTCTTTATAGGTTTGCGAATAATCATGAATTAACTCATTTAATGAACTTTTTAATGAGCTCTCCATCGCTCCTGAGATGTCTCTGCTACCTGGCGGGGGACTGGGTTGGGTGGGCACCTCTAACCCACCCCGGGGCGTGCTGTGGGGGGCGTGGGTACTGGTGTTGGTCTTGTGCTGGCCAGTTGGGACAGCAGACTTCCTGGTTCTGTTCTTGTTGTTCTTGTGTGCATGTATGTACAGATGGATACGGGACTCAGGGGAGATAGCGTTTAAATACAGCGGCATGTACCTGCACATGGCAACAATAACTCAGGTATCCGCTGATTTATGCTCAGGTATGTATTCATACTGTGCAAATTTCTAACTATTAACATGTTTAACTTCTAAGTACATCAACATTTTTTCATATCTTAAACCACAGAAATAATAATGAGGGTCCATCTGAAAACATGGTTTTGAGTTCATACATTTATTTTTTTACTTCTACCTGCATGTCCAGACTGCTTCTGCTACAAAAACTGTGTCTTACATTCCTGGTTAAGTATGTTCAAGCATGTCTGTTACTTGCTTTTATGTTTGAAATAAAGACTTTTTTGCAAATAAAAAAAATTGAACTTTAAATATTTTTATTTATTTATTTTTTATTATTTTTGTTCTTGTAGGTGAACGAATTGCACAGGCCTAACTATTGTAATCTCTATAAAATAATATATATATATATATATATATATATATATATATATATATATATATATAAAAAAAACATCAGTACCAACAAAGAGAAAATAGTACTCTTATAATCATGGTACTTTAGAGTTTGTCATAAAAAAAAAAGATCTTGACTAATCCCGAACATAAAGAGTACAATCATTTTGTTACAAATGAAACACTGAAAACAAAGGCGTCCGGAGCGTAAGCAGGTTATTAGTAGTAACTGTATAGTCGGAGTATCTCAGGTTTCCAAGAAAGTTGGGACAGTAAAGCTTTGATCAACGGTAACTATCTTACATCACCCCAAAGACACTTCAGCACAGAGGAAATCACGGGATGAAGCATTCCATTTGTTATTCTGTCCCAGACTTCCTGCAAACAGTACAGGGTCATCAAAATTCCCCACACATTATCTGGAGGTCAGGACTGCAGGCGGACAACTTCACAACTCGTCCCTCTTCTTCCTCACGTGTCTTATTCACGTGTATGAAATCTGATTTTGCATTGTCTTGTTTAAAAATATGTGGATGTCCCTGGAAAATATGTGATCTGTAAGGCCATAAATGTTGTCCCAAAATCCCATTGAGCCTCTGTAATAAAGCTCCCATCACGGGAGTGTAAAAGACGCTTGTCAAGTTCACCGATCAAAGAACCTGGCTTTTGGACTTGCTGACTGCCGTCCGGAATGGTCCTTTTTGTATTTGGTTTGGAGATCAAGGTTTTATTACTATTTCACACTACATAGACATGATTCAATTTTTGATTCTGATTCTTTTGTGCACAGTAAATGTTTAAGTTACATTCGTGAGCTTAGCTCCGTATTGTAGTGCTTGACAAAGGTTTCCCATAGCAACGCCTCACCCATGTGGTTTTATCAGCTTCTGACAACCATTCTGCAGATGATGATGATGATCTGAGATGATGGGTGTCCAGTTATGGCTTGCACATTTTTTCCTTTATGTACTGGAATTCCTCAAGAATCCCTGCATTGTTCCCCTGCATACATTATTCACTGCAGAAAGTAAATGATGTTGTTTTTAGTTTTCAACAGCCAGCTGCAAAGAAAGCCCTCGTTCAGAGCTGGCTCAGAGTTAGGTACTTTGTTGGCATCATTGTAGTTTGATCTATGTGCCAGGAGAACTAGGGAGAAGAACTTCTTATGATTTTAAATGTTTTGAGTTCAGCACACAGTGTCTGTGGACGTCCCTTAAGTGGGGGTCTTCTTCCCTGTTTAGTTCGTCAAACATTCGGCCGTTCATGGATGCCGTGGTTTTTATGTATCTTGACCGTGCCTGTTTCGAAAAGCATCACAATTTCTTTCCTTCACCTCCTTATTAGGTCTGTTTTTAAGAATGTGTTGCAGACATGGATATATATTAAGTGAAACGAATGTGATGGATAAAGTTCATTTAAACGTTAGAATCGCTGGGCTTTGTGTGTCACTGTATGCTGATTTCTTCTTTCTGTTCCCTGCAGACTGGCAGCCATGCTGACCAGCTTTATAGAAGGTCTCCTCTGCTGCCTCGCATCGAAATCAGTCAACACTGTGGTTCCCGTGGAAAGCTCCGAATCTGCAGATGGCTACGAGTTCGTGGAAGTGAAACCTGGCCGAGTCCTGCGGGTTCGACACATAACCCCAGACCGGACGCTAGTGGAGGAACCCTCTCAGGGTGGGAGTGTAAGCTGCAAAAGGAAGATCACAGTTTACCGTAATGGACAGCTCTTTATCGAGAACTTGGGCGAGAGGGCGAGTGCAGAGCTTAAAAGCTGCCAGAATGGGGAGACAGAACCAAACAGCACTGTCGAGGTTGAACTGACCGACTCTCGTAACTCCTCACCCCCTGTCAGCATTCCCGAGACCCGCTCAGCCTGTGTCGCGGGAAACAACGGGGCATCTGAGAAAGGAGCAGCAGGAGAAGCACCTGTTGCAGGACAGACGGATCCGTCTCAGCAGCTCAGGAGGCGCAGGCGGAAGCCCAAGCGCTCCGTGGTAATTGACTGCGAGAGGAAGATATCAGCCTGTAAGGGAACACATTCAGACGTGGCTCTGTTCTTCATCCACGGGGTGGGAGGCTCGATGGATATCTGGGGAAGCCAGCTGGACTTCTTTTCGAGGCTGGGCTACGAGGTTATCGCCCCAGACCTGGCAGGCCACGGAGCCAGCTCAGCTCCACAGATCGCTGCGGCGTACACTTTCTATGCCTTGGCTGAGGATATGAGACTAATCTTCAAGAGATATGCACGGAAAAGGAATATCCTCATAGGACATTCTTATGGGTAAATTCAAGATTACAATATCAGAAAGATCGCATGGAACTAAAAATACAAGTATCCATTGAAAATACTGCTATATATGAGAGTGTCAAGACTTTACTAAACGTAATGTTCTTCTTTTTGGTTCCCATTACTAGTACTAAAACCCCAGAAGTGCAGTTTGAACATGTCACATCTTTTTTGATTAGTACGTTCCACTGAAGCTGTTTACAACAATACTTTTTTATCTCGTCTCTTCCGGTCCATTTTTATAACTAGCCTTCACCTTTACCTTCCCAGTGTGTCTTTCTGTACGTTCCTGGCCCACGAGTTTCCAGACCAGATTCACAAGATGGTGATGATCAACGGTGGGGGTCCCACGGCTCTGGAACCCAGCCTCTTGTCCATCTTCAACCTTCCCACCTGTGTGCTTCACTGCCTGTCCCCACTGCTGGCCTGGAGCTTTCTCAAGTAGGACACCTCTGTCCTCTCTCATTCTAATTTCAAAGTAAAATATCTGAGAGACCATTCAAAGGAGTCTTAATATAGTTCTGAAGTCCAGAATCTATCTGTTCTGGACGCAAAGATAAAAAGTTAGGGTTTCAACATCTTGAATTCAAGAGGCTTCATCTTCAAATGCTGCTGGTCAGTATACGGTGTTCAAACGTATTTGCCCATCCTGCCTCCTTAATTTTTCTTTTGTTGCTTTATAACCCCTGCTTCAATAAGACGTTTTTACTTTGAAGGCTCAAACCATTTTAAATAGTGAAAAAAAAAACAACAACTTAAAACAAGACCAAAAAGCAGAACATTCCTAAGTAATATCCTCTTAAAGTCACTGTTTCATAAAACTCCTTTCTCTAGCAGTTAATGTTGCAGGTTTCCGGGATTGTGCTTCCAGGTTTCTTTTTCCATTATATAAAAAAATGTTATTTTTCTGCACTGAGAACATCTATTTGTGTCTAAGAACACAGCCTACTCAAAAACTCCTAAATAACACAGTCCCATCACTTTGTTTGGATCCACATGGGTCTAAAAATATTAAATTCAGTGAGTCATTCAGATTTGCAGGTTACTGTGATATCACGGAGCCAGATCATAGTGAAATGATCAAGCCTCCTCATCTTTATTTCCAGTTTCCAGTTTCACTCAGATTTCATTGATACATCAGGAAATGGAATCAGCTTTTAAACAAAAGGCATAATATGTCTTCTTTAAGGTGAAACTGCACCAGTTCCTTCAAGATGGGAGCTGTTCTGCTGTTGTATAGTAAAGTTAAGTTTAAGCCCGAACTGCAGGGTTTTAACCAACACTGTTATCTCAGGGCCCTACAGGCCTCACTGAGGGTGTCAAATGTTTCATGACATGTAAATTAGTGGAAGAACAAGCAAATTGTGCACAATGAAAAAAGTTATTTGTTATTGTTTGAAGTTGTATTAGACTAATATTAAGACCTGCTATAATAAGAAGATTTGGTGAGAAAATTACTTTCTTTTGCAGCATATATTTGTAATTCTCATTAATGTCCTCTGTTCTGCGCCCACAGGGCTGGCTTCGCTCGGCAGGGCGCCAAGGAGAAGCAGTTGCTGAAGGAGAACAATGCCTTCAATGTGTCACCATTTGTGTTGCGTGCCATGATGAGCGGGCAGTACTGGCCTGAGGGGGACGAGGTTTACCATGCCGAGCTCACAGTCCCCATCCTGCTGGTTCACGGTATGCACGACAAGTTTGTCCCTGTTGAAGAGGACCAGCGCATGGCAGAGGTGAGCGGGCTCATTGAAGCCCCGTGTCCAGAGTCCAAACAGGGAAACTAACCTTGGTAAATACTGCAACTGACTAAATGTCAATGTCAAGAGTATATGAGGATAGTTAAAGACAAATATGGTGGTTATATAACTTGTTTAAAACACTAGAAATGTGCAAAACAATCTGTTCTAAAGTGGAGAGGAAGCCAGTGAAGTAATGCCAGAACCCAGAATCTAAAGAGTTAGTTGTTAAAGCATCTATGACTCTTTCAAAATCACCCCAGTGAATCAAAACCTTGAGACTTTATAGGTAAAAATAATTGGATGTTGTCTACAAACAGTGAAAAGTGATTAACAATGATTAAACATCAACCACAAAGAAAGTATGGGGCCCATACTGGACCTCTGCGGTACTCCACTAGAGAGCGGTCACAGAAGAACAAAAAACTCACAGATCTAAACCGAAAAACTCCCGTCAGTTAAATAAGACTTGATCCTCTCAACGGCTTTTCCGTTAATGCCAACACACTGGTCAAGGAGGGATAAAAGACGGGACTAGTTGATCTTACCAAAAGCTTCGAATCAAATCTAAAAGCACTAAAATGGCTCAGGTGTCTCAACAGTTAAGAGAAAAATTCTTAAAGAACCATTTTAGTCCTGCGATGAGGCTTAAAATGACACTAAAACTAGTCACAGCAACATGCGTTTTTGAGAAGAGGACCAAACCTCCACTTTACTTCTACACTTGTACTTTGGTTCCTTGAATTAAACTGAATTGCTATTTCGTTTTGCTTTATTATGAACAATTGAATGTATTCATTGAAGCACATCCGATTGCAGAGTGGGTAAATAATTCTGCATGACTGGTTGGTTTATGGTATGAAAAGCTAGCGTGCTCATTTTTCTCTTCTTTTTGGTTATTGCGTTTTGGCAGATCCTCCTCATGGCGTTCCTGAAGGTTTTGGAGGACGGCAGTCACATGGTCATGATGGAGTGCCCAGATGCTGTCAACACACTCTTGCATGAGTTCTTCCTGTGGGAACCGGCAACCCCGTCGCCACCAAAGAATGAGTCGAAAGCCCGCCCAGAGACTGCCAAAGCCCAAACTGAGGACAACCGGCTCATATCTGAGACCGCCAAGGTTCGACCTGCAACTGCCAGGCAAACCTGATCAAACCGAGGAGGAGTCAGAAAGAAAATAAGCAAATATTAAATATATTAAAAATTCAGACTGTAACTGAGGCAGTGGCTGTTACACTGCAACACGGCTGGGCTTGCACTTCCTGATGAAGAGTATGATTTGTGAAAGTTCAGCATTGGTTTTAGTTACTGTGAAGGAAACGGGTTTCTGTTTAGCACAAGTAAGATGGTTTGTTCTGAAGCTTGTGGCTGTCGGTCCCGAAAAATACAACAATGGGTGAATTGGTTGTGCCTTGAACAGGTTTAAAAAAACAAAAACAACAAGAAACAGCATCTCACAGATGAGGAGACGATGGTTAAAATCTGTTGAGCTGGGAAACACTGCCCTATCGCACTTGTAGTATTTCAACTGGTCCGTTGTACCCTGCCTCCGGACCGGTCGGAGCTGGGAGAGGCCTCGACATATCCCACATCCCTGGACGCTGTTCAGAGCATGGATGAATCAGTATTTAACACCAACACACGTACGCACGCATGTATGGTGGAGTGTGTTTTCTACTGTTCTCACCTCGCGTGAAGGTGTTTTTCTTTTATAAAACTTTTCAAAATACTGTTTTTAGATACCATACCAACAATGACAACAGAAGTGAAAACAGTTGGAATGTTTTGTTCTGTTTTGTTTTTATTAAAAAATGATTGTAACTTTGACCATTTCATGATGCTCAACAACTCCTAAGTGAGCCTGAAAAATAGTTTTGCACAGTGCATCAGAGTTTTACAAAAAAAGAGGCTTTAACGCTGTTGCAGGCTTAAATTATAGACTACAAGTAGCGGATTGTCATAATAAACTAAAATGCATAAAAACAAGTTAAATGGTTCATTGTAATATAACTTGTTAAGCTGAAAAGAAAAAAAAAATAAGTGTAGACCAGGACAGAAGTGAAAGTAAATGCTGCTTCCAGGAAGTTATTCAGTCGAGTTTGTGCAGCTGAATCAGCTGAAGGCTCAGCACTGAATCATAACTTTATCTGAAGAACACAAATCACACGCACATGCTCAAACTTTAAAAAAATATGACAAGTAAAAAAATATAATGTGAGGCATCAGGGAAATACAAAAAGTGTGCATAGTAATAGTCGTGCACAGTACAAATCCAGCTGTATCTGAACCAAACTAAGATTACAAAGTATTTGGAAACATTGATTAATTTGGTCGTGTGAAGCTTTCCGACACTGTTTACTTCTGCTAACGAGATGTTAACCTGCTTTGATTCCATAAAATTCACCTCTTTTTTTTCTTCAGAAAACAGCAAAGAAAATCCAAAATAAGATTTAAGTTTTTATTTGGCTAAATGTTGTCCATTGGACAAATTTCAGAACACTTACGATACAAAACGTTAACAGCCTTAATGTAACTATAATCGACTGTGGACATTTCTTCATGACATCTTTTGTTTAATTTTTTTCCCCTGCAAACATGTACGTTTTGGTTTCCATCGACAAATGTGTGGAATTCTGTGCTTGAAATCTGTTTTTACATCGGAGTTTGATTTTTTTTTAAATTAAATATCTAAATTAGGACTCTCCTCTTCAGCGGCACATACATGCATATTAGAGCATAGTTGCTGAGATGACACCTTACTTTCATGTTTAAAAGTTTTGGAACGCTTTTAAAGCAGTCATCCACATCCAAGTAATCATCGGGATTGGTGATATTGTCAAATCTGTCCTTTTTAAAATTATATTCACCTGTCAGCCTGAAACACCTCACAATGAAACATGACTGAATGTCACAGTTCTTATTTTCTAAGTTCTTGATTCCGCACTTTCTAAGCTTCTTGTGCGAAATTTGCAATTAAAAAAAACACTATGTTGTCACATAATCTCCCCTCTAAGCAAAGTACTATCTAGTATGAGCCTGCACCTAAGAAGCCGAGAGTGCAGCATGGAAGATTCATCTTTGCGCAACGCTTCGACAGCGAGGATGATTCACACACTCGGACTGGTTTTGTTAGTTTATTTTTTTGTTTTTTTTTCTCCTAACAGCTTTAATTACATGTGTATATCTGTGAATTCTTGTTAGTAGTACTGCACTCATTCAGGTCTTTTTTTTCCCACAAAGAAGGTAAATTTGTGCAGCTCCATGTGTAGGCGATCACATGTTTCACTCACTTAGTATTTCATATTTTTGTACATAGAAGACACATTTTATACTCTGACTTTCAACAGTTCTTTAGAGTCTTTGGTACAGAATCAATTAACTTTGTTGAAGATGCAGCTTTGTTCAAAAAAATGCATCTGACTCTTTGCTATAAATGTCCAAAACTTGTGTCTTATGTTTTGTAACTGTTTGCCTTTGACAGTGACTGCTGACTTCAAAAAAATTAATTTGTCAAAGATAACCGCCTTCTTCTTTTTCTACATTTTTAGAAATTAATTTCCATTCGTTAACCAAAGTAGAAATAATAAATTTGAGTTGTCTTTTTTTTTCTGATGCACTCACAAAAACACTTGGTAGTTGTACTTATGTTAAAAACAAATCCAGCCTCATAACGGTGAAATCATTATAATAAAATAAAATTCTTTGCATAAATAAAATTATTTTGTCATTATATTTTAATAAAAAAAGGCATTACATGATTAGATTAGAATACAAAACAACTCATTTATTTTGTAATGAAAATTCAACTTTTAGATGTCTGTCACTGTACAATAAATCCAAGACCGTTAGTTTGACTGCAGCAGTTCTGGTTAAATGTGTTAAAAAGGAATGAAAGCTACATCCTTTCACATTTCTTTCTAAAGAACATTTATAACTTAAAGCAGTAAATCATATTTTTGCAAACTGATATATACGTGTGATCAACTTTCTTAAGAAATGTCCACCAAACTCACACCGTGTTATAAGTTTCAGGTTTATACATTCATAAGGTAATACAAATAAAAAAGCATTTCAAAGAAGCACTTATTACCACAAATGAAGGCCCCTCCCCTCAGACCTCCAGAGTGACATTGGGACCATTGCTGTTGTCCTTGTCGGGCGTCATCTCTACGAGGGCGATGGCCTCCCCTCCGTCAACGAACTGAGCCTTGTTCTCTGCTGCCACCTGCTGGTCGCTGCTGGTAGTGCTGGCTGGCTGCTCTGCCTTGTCCACAGCCGGCTGCTCAGGTTTTCCCTCTGCTGGGTTTGCTGCATCTCCAGTTTCATTGACTACCTGAACGGAGTCGACTGCTGCGACCTGTACTGGTTTCACCTCCCCGTTCTGGACCGGGAAAGTGCTCTCCAGAGCGTTGTATAGGAACTGGTACTGCTCCTTTTTGAGACAGAGATTTGATAGGAAACAAAAGACGTAACGTCGTTATCAGAGACATTGCAACGTTTCCCCCTCCACATTAAAGAAAGTACTGCTTTGCTTGAACTGATCTTGTTATTAAAGTCATTCCAGTCACAGTATGTTGGGCAAAGCTTGAGCAGATTGTTACTCAACAGAACATACATTTGAAACTGGAATTGTAGTTTTCTGCCTATAATTAAAGGAACCAGATGGTTTAGAATATTGTTTAAATGTTTATCTTCAGTCAGAAATGTTTAATGTGTCAGCAGCAGGAAGTAAGAGCGTGCAGGGAGAAGAAGGCGGTTTTGTCGGGTGTCTGTTAAAATGAACACTGTCATATAACTATCAACCTTTTCCTTTAATTCTTTGAAAACAAGACTTTTAACATGAATTTGAACACATCTACCCATGCAAAGTCCTGATCTCTTGGTAGTACTATATTATACCATGCATATAAATAACCATTAGTCAAAGGAGCCTCTCTGTCACTGCTCTCAGAGCTGAAAGCAGTGACTGGGATTGCGCTGACACGTGTATGGGGTTCCTCGTTCTCACCATGCTGGAGAGCATGGCCTGCCTCTCCTTGCGCAGAACTTTGACCACTTGGAAAACATCCACCAGCTTCTCAGTGTCAGCGCTGTCTATCAAGTTCCACAGCGCACAGAAAATCCCTGAACGGGTCGAGCCATTACTGAGGAGACACAAACGGAGTGAAACATCACAACAAGGAAGCTGAAATTCTGTCAATCAGCCACTTCCACTTGGAGCTGCAGCATACAAGTACTGTGTTACACCAGTTTCCTTGTCTCTCAGTATTTTTTCCCAGTTTCATTCAGTAGATATTAATAAATATATTTACAAGTCACAAGGATGTTGACTGTTGTGAACATATCCTGGATGTCACACAAACTCAATTAACTAAAAAAAACCCTGAAAAGTGAGTTGTTCCTATAAAAAATGCACAATGCCCCTGTGAACAGGGAACATTTTGTGCCGGTTTGTCTTACTTGCAGTGGACCACAACAGGCATGTTCTTGTGTGGTTTGCTGCTGCCACAGTAGCGCTTAATGTCCTTGATCATATCTGTGAAATCTTTAGGTTTCTCTGGCAGCTCTTTGCTGTCCCACTTCAGGAACTGGAAGTGTTTCACCGTTCGATGCTCCGTCCTCTGTTGACGGAAGTGGCATTGGCTTAAAAGCAGCTCGTAATCTTGAACTGACCAGTGACGTCACTGAGCTGGGCGTTGCGTTGCGTTACCTTGACGTGACGGATCACCATGGTGCGAGTGATGAACGTTGGGGAATCGTCGGTGCTCTCAACCTCCACCTCAATGTCCCCGAAGGTTTTCCTGTTTTTATTCCAGTACACCGAGTCACAATTCTGTCAGAGAAGGAGAACACCGGACGGTTGATCACACTCGCCCCAAAAGGTGCCCGGAAGACAGACGGTGTCATTAAAAGTGCACGATGCTTTACGTACCTCATCTTCCTCACTGCAGTCTGAAAGCATGACGACAGTAGATGCCTTCTTCTGGTAAACCATTGACCAGAAGTCGTCCCTAGTGTCTGGCAGTGGTGTCTGTGCAGCAATCAAGGCATGCAGCCCCCAGTAGCCCTGTGGGGATTAAAAAAGACAATTCTGCTGTTTGGATGCCAAACAAAAAAAAAAAGTAACATATTCAATCATTTGTGGGGATTAATTTACAGTAAATAAAACAACACTGCCTATGACATGAATCCTGATACTGATTTTAATTGATAATTTTTGTGGACATGGTTGAGAACATGTCATACATGAATGTGGGAGGCATTGATGTATTTTATGGAGTCCTCTTCCTCCTCATCTGACGACTCCTCGTCCTCCTCCTCGTCGTCGTGTTCGCTATCTTGACTGGGTCCTTCGTCAAGCTTCAGATGCACCCGGTTGTAGTCATCTGAGATGGGAGGTCACAAGTGCAGTTGAACAAATGGACACGTAATTTCATCTGTATACATGCGGATGTGATGATGCTGGTACTCACACGGGATGACGGATGGAGAACGATTCCTCTTCTGGTTTTCTCCTGCGATGCCTGTGTTGGATGTCCTCCAGTCTTTGAAGGAGGGGAGTCTCTGGATTGGGAAACAACAATTTTTTAACTTAACACCAAAGTCTTAACTTATTATTTTAAGTTTCTTCCATATGAATGTACATAAGTTACATATATGTAATCAGGATATTGTTTTTGTAGAACACTATCATTTTTATAACTTTCACAGAGTGAGACAAAAGTATCAGATCAATTCATTTCAAAATCATCATATTGACCCTATAACGCTGGATGCATCATATTTGATACATGAATGACACCTCTGCACCATCCCCACAATAAAAAATAAATCGTAATAAATAGTCTTATACCATAAATAATGAAAACAACAGAATGACCTACTGTACTCAAAATGATGCAAAAACTATTATTTAGGAACTGTTACAGACAAAATTGGGGATGTTTTAATATATAATTAATATAATTAATATTAAAGAGTTAATCGTATTAAATAATTGTTATCTTTGGCTCCCCACATCTTGCAGACAACTAATTGTGTCAGAAATCGCGGGTGATAAATATCTGTACCTCAAACTCCTCCTCCATCAAGGTGGGTTCGCCGTCTGCGTTGCTCTCTTTGAGCGTGCTCAGTGTGCTGTGCAGCTCAGACAGCACGATCTCCGTCTCCCCGAACTGGTTGTGCTCCAGCAGCGCCTGGTGAATCAGGATGTACTGGGCCTACGAGGAGATACGTGCGTTTATCTTAATACACAACGTACAATTGGAACAAATGAAAACTGTTACTGTAGCGTGCAGGTGACGGATTCATGTGTCTGTTATCTTCTGTGTGAAAAACGTCACTGAAAACGTATGAGAACTGTGTTTGAAGTCCTTTAATGGCAATGATTTCCACACACAAGCGCACCCGGGGTTTACCTCTACTTGAACCATGAGACACCTCTGTCTGCGGAGCCTGACGATGTAACCGTAGATGTCCATCCTGCCCTCTGCCTCCAGACCCTCCATCATGGCATCGATGCCAATGTAGGTGCCCGTCCTGCCAACTCCCGCACTGCACGAGACAAGAGTGAAAATTAGTATTTTCATTTTTCTGGGACTTTAAGCAGAATGAATGAGGTCCTTTTTTAAAAAGCCGACAGAGGTCCCTGACATCTTAATGACACGTTTGACGTATTTTGGTCGAAATGACTTTACGACTCTCTTCATAGCAGCAGGTTCGGTGTCACAGGTTCCCACTTCACAGGTGCTTCACAGGTAAAGATGGGGCTCTGGATAATTTCTCTCAGATTTGGGTCACAGTATCTTGCAGATCTGAACCACTCCCTGAATTATATATTTAAAAAAATCAGGTGACTCCAAACAAGGTGATATGGTTGGGTGGTTTCAGTCTTTGAATTGTTACCCAGATATCAACTTTCAAACACACACACACACACACACACACACACACACACACACACACACACACACAAAGAAAATATTTTAATTAAATGTCCCATTTAATGGCGCAGAAGAGCCTTAATAAAGAAAACGTGAAATAATGTCCTCAACGTTTCAAATGAAATTGTCTTAGCTCTTCACACCAGCTCTGTCAGCCAAGAGGAATTTATCCTTAAATGATTATTTATAAAGAGAGTTAAACTTTTATCCAATTGATTTTATAAAGAGAGGTGATGTGAATAAGAAAAATAAATGTCGTTATAGATTTAGAGATCAACAAAAGTGCAGACGGACAAGAAACTAATATGAAATTCTTCTTAGAAAAGATCTAAAACAGAGACTGAAATGGAATAAACCCGATAAGAAAGTGCTGGGTGACTGTTTAATGAGATGTTGTACGTGCCTGCAGTGAACAACGATGGGACCACTGAAGAAATTATTGAAAGCATTGACCCTCCGCCTCAGTTTCAGCAGGAGGTGCGGCTCTCCTGGGACGCCGTGGTCGGGCCAGCTCATGAACTGAATGTGGTTCACTTCCCTCTCAGAGTTCTTCTCCCTCCTCTGCCGGCAGTCATGTACACAAGGGAAGCAAACAAAGACAGACACCACATAAACACTTGTGAAAACAGAAATGCTTTCGCTACTCCATCTGTTTTCATGCACACTCACATTAGTCAGACTCAGACGGCGGATGGTGTAGTCTGGACAATGGTCCTCTGAGGTGAGTTTCACTATGAATTCCTCATAGATTTCTGTGTCCCTGTCTTCAGACGGCCAGTACTGAGCACACTTGATCTATAAAACAACGCGTTAGAGGAGAGAGGATAGGAAAGATTAACAGTCAGTATATGTGTAGCAATGTTTACATGCGAGTCTTAAAGAGAGCGATGGCTATATTCAACCATAAATACTGAAATTAATGTCCTCGTTACATAGTAGCAGTGTAACAGAGCCTTAAAAGTGATGGTCTTACTCTGTTTCCCTCCTCACAGCGTGTCACCATGACAATAATAGAGGACTGCTGCTCCCAGATCATCCTCCAGAAGTCACTGATGGTTTCTTCCTTTGGCCCTACAACACACAAGCACATACAGCATGCGTGCTATGATGTACCAGTGCACTAGATATCAAAAAGTATTTGTAAATGTTACTTTACCTTGAGCTGCAATGTACTTCTTTGGTTCCTTGTACCCCTGTGGCAAAACAAAGGAAGTAATATTAAATTACATGTGTTTTGCTTGAGAATAAATGAAGGCTGTAAATATTAAATATCACTTTTGACTAGACTGGAGAATGAATTTGTGTGATAAAAGACAACAAGTTGAACCTCTAGTAAGACAAAGTTAGTATTACAGGACGGGCTAGACTGTCCCCAACCACTTTTAATGAAACCTTTGTCAATACAGGAGAGCCTTACGCCCCCATGTGGTCAGAAGGGATATTGCTACAGAGAACGGCTTTAAACTTGAAAAAGGTTTTGTTGAATTACGATATACTTGTTTCACTTTTCCATTTTTATAAATAGGATTAATACAGTTGTTCTCATCAGTGAAGAAACAGTTGTATAATTTAATTTAGTGAAATACACGTACGTCAATGAAGCTGGCATTAATGTAGTCACATCCTGCCTCTCCGTTTCCTGTGGCGAGCTGGACACGGTTGTAATCATCTAGGTCAGGATAGATAAAAAAAGAAAACATCACACACCTAACGCCTTACCCAACACTCATACATATAAATGGAAAAATATGAGATGTTCTACCAAGAATCTGTTATATAGTAATGCATAGTTTGGATGATCAAATTTCCAGATCACATCATAATAGCCAATAATGACATTTACAGGTTATTTAATAGCAACATGCATCTACTCAGCGCTTGTATTTTGCTGCACTCACATGGCAGGATGTCCACGTAGCGATTCTTCGGGGTATTGCAGGCCTTTTTGGCCTCTTTCACTGTGTACCTTGAGAAAATTCTGGGAATGCTCTATAAACAAAGTAAGGTGATATTATCTAACATGGATTTAAAAACACAATTGATTAAATTATATTTATTTCACTTTTATTTCAAGATTAGCTCAGTCCAATGTGCCTGGAAATATCTGGTACAGATCTTTAAGATCTGATGAATTGGACTTCAGTGGTAGTCACAGTCTGACCATAATGAACACCATGTTCTAGCATAAGGGTGTCCATCAGTGCACATGGCACCAGGACACCCTAGGCTGCAGGTCAATGATCGACTTTTGTTGTCGTTTCATCTGATTTTTGGGTTCTGGGGCCCTCTGCTAAGGGTTTTTTTAAGTCTCACTACAACCGGAGCAGGAACTTGGTTCGCATAGTCGGAAGTAAGTCAAACAAGTTCCCAGTGCGTGTTTGACTCCAGGCAGGGCTGCCCTTTGTCATCAGTTCTGTTCATAATTTTATGGACTAGGTGTAGCTAGGGGCTGGAGGGGGTCCAGTTAGGGAACCACAGGTTTTCATCCCTGCTTTGTGTGGATGATGTTGTCCTGTTGGCTTCATCGGGCCAGGACCTTCAGCATGTGCTGGGGCGGTTTGCAACAGAGTGTGAAGCGGCTGGGATGAGAGTCAGCACCTCCAAATCTGAGGCCATGGTTCTCGACTGGAAAAGATGGCCTGCCCTCTCCGGGTAGGTGGATAGGTCGTTCCTCAAGTGGAGAAGTTTAAGTATCTTGGGGTCTTGTTCACGAGTGAGGGAAAGAAGAACGGTGAGATTGACGGTCGGTATACTGAAACGTCATGGTGAAGAAGGAGCTGAGTCGAAAGGCAAAGCTCTCAATTTACCGGTCAATCTACGCTCCCGCCTTCACCTATGGACATGAACGTTGGGTAATGACCGAAAGGACAAGATCGCAGATACCAGTGGACAAAATGAGTTTCTCCGCAGGGTGGCTGGGCGCACCCTTAGAGACAGGGTGAGAAGCTCAGTCACTCGGGAGGAGCTCGGGGTCGAGCCGCTGCTCCTTCATATTGAGAGGAGTCAGCTGATGTGGGCTGGGCATCTGTATCAGATGTCCCCTAGATGCCTCCCTAGAGAGGTGTTCCAGGCATGTCCCAGTGGGAGGAGACCTTGGGGAAGATCCAGGAAACGGTGGAGAGACTATGTCTCTGGGCTGGCCTGGGAACGCCTCGGAATCCCCCCCGGAAGAGCTGGAGGAAGTGTCTGGGGTGAGGGAGGCCTGGGCATCTCTGCTCAGACTGCTGCCCCCGTGACCCGGTCCCGGATAAGTGAATGAAAAGGATGGATCTTATTTTTTTTGCACTATTAAGTGGGTTTTAATTAAGTTTTATTTATTTTTTTGCTATCAATTGGCACTTAAAAAGTACGGAGACAAAGACAGCTTTACCTGAAATTCAGCCAGGAAGAGCCTCCCTTCATCAGCATATTTCCTCTTGTAGGTTTCCAGAAGGATCTCTGCAGCGATTGGTTCAACTAACAGCAGGTTCTCTTCATCACCTACCCCAGCAAAAAAGAAATGTTTCAAGCATAAATGAACGAGTCTATATGAGTGAAACATTTTTAGTTGTAAGTCAAGAAAAGAAAAGATTCGCTCTTAAAGGTTTTTTTCTGTTTTAACTTTTTTGCTCTTGTATGTTCAAATATGAGGTGAAGAAATTCACTTACATACATGAGAAAAATGTCAAAAAAAAGTCAGTATTTTTATTTTTTTAAATTTAAAATTTTTGTTACAATGGAAGAAAAAGGACATGGGGAACAAATTAAAACAAAACTAACTTTCAAAAGAAACGCTTATGAGAGCTGAGACTATGTACTTTTTTGTATTGTTAAAGAAATAATAAAACCACTTATAATTTATACAAATAAATGCACACAAGTGCAGTCAGTGGCATAGCCGGTCTCATGGTGGGAAAGGGAAGCTGATGTTCTCGCTTCTCTTTTATCTTGAGTTTGATAAACACAACATCCTCCCGCACTCGGTTGAGATGACAGATACAAGTATCCTTCAACTGTTCACCTCCTTTTGGTTTTGGTTCACACTCAGTAAAAACAGATTTTACTTCTATTTGACAATAACTATATCACTCTACTAATCATTTCTGCTCAGTTAAATTTGAATCAATGGGTTTATGAAGATGCTGGCCAACTGGCTGCAGCACTGAAAAAAAAACTGACAAGCAGACGTAGAATGAGAGCCGTGTGTTTAACGTGTGTTCGGCTCATGCTGCATCCACGTGCAAAAAAAACATCAAAACTATACGCTAAAAGCAATAATTATATCAAACAAATAAATATTTAAAAAAAGAATGTTACCAATGGAAATGAACTCACTTCCTGATGGAATAAGCCTCAAGTTTTCATTCATATCACTGCAAAGAAAACAGCAAAGAAGGTTTCAGAGGGGAAGACAATGATGATGTTTCCATCAAAAATGAAGTTAGCAGGCAGCAGGAATGTCTACACAGAATAGTGTTGTTAGAAAGTTTATTTGAACAAAAGGACAATAAAATAAACTAAAACAGTTAATAAAACCAAGGAAAATGCAAAAGATAGACAACGTCCTTGTTCAAAACGGGTGGAAATGTGATGAAGTAAAAAAAAAACCCGGCTGTTTTATTATGTACAATGACAATTACAAATAAAACAAAGAAGCTGCCTGGTTGTCGAGGTACCACACAGATGTCCGTATGAAGAAACATCCTTACTGGGACTTTCTGCGCTTCAAAATGTAGATCTTGTAGAGGACCAGAAGAAGAGCAAACGAGGTGAGGATGATGAGGAAGATCAGAAACCCAATGAGAGCTTTGTCATTATCTGAAAATATGGTAGAAGTTGAAGCATTTATTTAAGTATAAAATCTTTGGAAGTATACGGGGGATAGTCGGACTGAATAAAATTTACCAAAAAAAAAAAAAAAAACAGCACATACATTGAGTTTGAGCTTTAAATATCCCAGCTTCGCTTTGATGGTGCCCATTAAAAGCCCACACCTGCACAGACAGAACGCGTCCTTATTAGAAATCACAGTATATTAACAAAGATCAGTCTGAAAGAGGACATTAAAACGTAGAGCTGTACTGACCTTCCCTCTGTAGGCTGTAGAGAAGCTCAGATCTTTGAAGAAAAATTTACATTCAGTTGAATTTTGTTTTTTGCCCTCGTCGAGTTGTGCTATGAAAAACTTTTTAGGTCCTTTAAACTCAGGCATTCCAAAACAGACCACTTTTATCTCATTATTCTCAGGATAAGACACGTTCACAGTTGGAGCCGTTGGTACTGTAAAAGAATGAAAAAGAGCAGATTATGAAACAAATATGTGTCCGTATATGTGTACATTTCTAATTTTCTTCTTTTATAATTCTGTAAAAGATAAATAACAGAGCAGTTTTTTAAATTAAATATTTCACTCTTATCTCAGAAACCACTTCAGTAGTGAATAAAAAAAACATGTTTTTAACAAGAACAGTAAAATACTGAAAATGTCACTACAGTGGCAGGTTGAGATGATGTTGTTTAGATCATAAGCAGTTTAGTTATTGTAATAACAAACAGATCATTAGATCTCTTGATCACTTACTTCCAGGCGCTGTTTCATGCTGCGTGGATGTAAAAGTTTTGGAAACCTTCCTGCTCTTAAAGAGGGGCTGGACTTCACAGGTGATATTTTCATATGGTTTAAGTCCCTTAATGTGACATTCTTCACCGTTATTCCCCACTACACCAGGATATTTTTGTTTGTCTGATTTAAAAACACACACACACACACACACATTCTTATTAACAACAACTTCAAATGATTGGATGTCAAATGTTGCAGAAAATACACATCAGTGGTTTGTCCTGCGTCGTGATGAGGACGCGTCCATCCCATCAGTCAAACGTCACTGCTGCTGGAGATCACTGAATCTGATCTAGTTAGTTAAAATGCGGTTGTGCACTTTGGACTTCACTAAACCTACATCACATGCTGCAGATTAAACGGTTTGTGATACGTGTATTTTTCTGCGGTATCACAATTATTAGCAGTAAACAAATCAATGTTTCTCACCATCACCATCCAAAGAAATAAACAAAAAAATCAAACATTAATTATTTTTTCTACATCAAAATTCACACCACATTTTGATGAAGTCCTGTAAATCCATAGAGTGAAGTTAATGATTTCCACGTACCTTTGCCCTGACAGCTGCAGCGATAATTCAGCTTTTTCAACTCTGAGACGTTACAGTTTTTACTGGTTGTTGTCCAGCGCAGCACAACAGAAGTATTAGTAATATTTGTCACTTTTAGGCTGACTGCAAGATCTGTAGGAACACATGAAGCATGAACAGTAAATCAAGTCCATGCCACTGTGCTTCTCTCCACATCACTTTAAGGAACGCTAAATGTTTTCGATCCACTAACTTACCACATTCGGTGTTAATCACAACGGGAGGAATTGTCTTGTCGTTGGTGCCATTGTTGTATGTGAACACACCGGAACAGGTATAGATTGTGAAGGGATCCAGATCCTTCAGGTTTCTGATGTCACTGGGATTACCAGTTTCTGAGGAGAAATAAGGATCAATCATTATTTCAAATACTGCCATTTTTACTGTACTATAGAGAAAACAAATGCAGCTTCACAGAGAACCATGCGAGCATCTTGATGTGCAGGGTTCCCCCGTGAATCTTTTCATCACGTTTCTGACAGACATTCATCTACTTACCTGAACAGTTGTACTCAACGGTGACATCTTTACATTTCGAAAATATTGTTGGTGTCTCCACAGGAATTTTGTCAAAGTTAAGCATGATCTTTTTTGGATCTATGAAATCTAGAAAAAAAAGGACAAACACAAAACCTATTGGAATTTGTGCTATAAATTAATTTCCAAAAATGAATCTTGTTCTACATACCGGCAGTTATATTTCTGGTCAAGGCAAATTTGTCTCCACAATTTCCTTGACGGATGTTTATTGTATAGTCTGAGCAAAAGTGCTCCTCAGGAATTTCAACGCAGAAGGTTCCATTTACGGACTGATGACTGGATGATTCTAAGGAATCGTCGAGGTTCCACGAACTTTGGTAACAGACATGTCCAGGGTTGTTGTCGCTCTGAAGCGCAGTGATATCGTTTTTCTGAACTGAAATACATAAATAACTCACAGATTACGTTTCATCTTTACACAAACTATCATTTAACTAATAAAATGCGAGCAAGACACATAACAATGTGAGGCATTTCTGCTCACCTGCTTCAGTTGTGATAGTTTCATCGTTTAGAGAGCTGCAGACTATTTCTTTACCATCCTTTATCAATGAAACATTTAGTTCATAACTAGTACAGGGCTTCAGGTTTGTGACATTTATTAGATAGACATAATAATCGATTTTTGGAGTGGACTTGTTAGGATTTGTTTGGTTGATTTCAGTAAAGCTAATCCTGCAGGATTTGCTGTCAATTTGGTCTGAAGGTGGAAGAATGTTGATCATCAAGCCAGACGAGGTCAGTGTGACGTTGTAGGTACCTGCAGAGAAAATCGGCAGGTTTTACATTTTCGTTAAGCTTAAACATCTGATAAAGTGTGTTATCCAAAAAAAAAAATCAGATTCTTGTTGAGGATAAAAACATCTGCTATATACAATATATATGTGCGTGTGTGTGTGTGTGTGTGTGTGTGTGTGTGTGTGTGTGTGTGTGTGTGTGTGTGTGTGTTTGTGTTTTAAACTGATACTCACACGTTTGATTTGGAGTTGCCGAAGTGGCTGGAAGACACATTCAAATAGGAAAAAGAGTAAAAACATTAAAATATGATCATGCAACATGATAATTTAATACTTTTATGATACTTTAACAAACCCCAACAAGATCTGTGGTCTGTCACAGTTTTTAACTAAGCAAACTAATTCCCATCTTCTTTTTTTAAAGTCTTATAAAAACTGAACATCTGAAGACAAAAAAAACGTCTTGCCATCAGATGAAGTGTGTTATATAAAACAATGCATTCTTGTTGATACTGAAGATGACAACAAACATCCTGTACATAACTTTTTTTTTTATTCTAGAGAGTAAAACACAGACGATACTTATGGCAAGAGTTTTTGAAAGTAGAAAAACAAAAACATAATTGTGTTATAAGCTGACACTCACACTGTGAACCTGGAGGTGCCGAGGTTGTAACATTGGCTGGAAGACACATTCACATATGAAAAAGAGTAAAAACATTAAAATATGATCATGCAACATGATAATATAATATTTTTACAAACCCTCACAAGATCTGTGATCTGTCACAGTTGGTACCTCAGTGGTGCTAATTCCCATCTCCTTTTTCACTCATAAAAGAACAGAATCCCTTAAGAAAATGGAAAGCGTTCCAACCTTTGGTGGTAGCTGTCATGTTGATGTGCTGCGTGACTGTAGGTGAGGAACCAGCCGCTGTGGTGCCGGGCTGGGTGGCTGTAGGTGAGGAACCAGCCGCTGCGGTGCCGGGCTGGGTGACTGTAGGTGAGGAACCAGCCGCTGCGGTGCCGGGCTGGGTGACTGTAGGTAAGGGCTGGCTGCTGTTTGCCTGAGAGGTTTGCTGGGTGCTGGGTGGAGTGGATGCAGGGGAGGTCAGGTTGTCTGATTCTTTTTCTGGAGGTCGGAGAGCATGCTGGAAGTCACCTTCACACTGAAATACCTTCCTGCTAATCGTTTTGACAGCAGATGTGATGATCAACATTTGAGGGTTTCATCAAACTAAATTTGGCCCTCGTGCATCTTATAAAACTCTAAAGCGAACCTGAATGGACTACCAAGGAAGGTAGTAGAAATGAAAAGCTGGTATGTGGAGTCAGAGGGCTCCGCATTTCAAAAACACACTACCAAAAACTGACAAATGCTAGTTCTCATCACAGCGAGATATCCTGCATGTAGCCCCTCCCTTCTTTGTATCTTCTCGTTACAAAGATGCTGCTATTTCTCATTTATCCTCGTAAACAAACTCCAGCGCCTGGAGGCCAAGTTCAAATCTGCAGAGGAAAGCAGTCGTTTAAAAAAAACAAAACAAATAAAAGAGAAGATTCCAACCTGTGACAGCATTGCTTGTTGTGATGGTGGGCTGGTTGCTTGTAGGTAAGTGTTGAGTGATGCTTGAATGAAAGGTTGGCTGAGGGCTGGGTGAAAAGGTGGTTTTCTGGTTCTCAGAGGTGTTTGGACTGGAAGAATTGACTGCAGGTTGGAGAGCATGCTGGTGGTCACCTTCAGGCTGAAATACTTTACCGCCATCCGTCTTAACTGACAGGATGCTCAACTGACATTAGAGGCCTTCGTCACATCAGGACACGTATGATGTGTAAAGTTAGAGGACTGAAACATCTGCATTAGAAATAACTACAAAAAAATCAACAAATGCTACTTCTTGTAAAAGTGAGACCTGTAGCCCCTCCCTGTACATGTAGCCCCTCCCTGTACATGTAGCCCCTCCCATCATGGCAAGGACGTCCCCATTTTCCTCTTGTTACAAAGATGTTGTTATTTCTTATTTATCCTTTGCATAAACCGCACATTTGTAGGAGGAAGCTGACACAGGGTGATTAAAAAAAAAGAAAAAAAACGTTACTGGCGGCATGAAAGTTTCGTTTTGGACAAGTAAAGATATTTGTTTTTGTAATGAATAACAAAAAAGCTATAAGACAAAAGAACTAGGATAGATGTTAGTTGTGAAATGAAATCATTTTCATATATTTGACATAATGATATAAAACAAGGGGTCATAAGTAAGATGGAAACTAGATCTACAGAAACAAAGCAGACAGCATTCATATCCAAATCCAGCACTAATAACAACTAAGAAGCCATCAGCAGGATATATGACACAAGGAGCTTTGCTTCCCAGCAAATTAAATTTAAATTGTTTAACCTGTTAAATTACTATGTAATTAAGGTACGGGGCAGGATCATGTTTACAGGACTGGATGTAAATGATCACTTACCGCTTGCGCTTTGAGTTTCACCTAGAAACACAAAAGAGGAAGTATTATACACACGTACAAACACATATATATGTTTAAAACGCATAAAACAGTGCATGTTTTTAACCTTCTCTTTCATCTGGTGGAGTACAAATGAATACATCACACACAGAGCATTATAGGTTAAAAGAGGGAAATGGCAGCGCTATCTGGGATGAGGCAGTGCAGCAAAACCTGGTTGCTACGGCAACATGACAAAGAGCCACACTTGCTATTTCAGAGAGCAAACCGCTATTTCCTGCCTTGCACTGAAACGCAGAGCCAGCCTGCACTCACAGAACTGGTTTCAGCTCGGCTGCACTACTGCGTCGTGTACAATGATTATCAAAGATACAAAAAAAGCAAACAAAAAAAAGCTACCAAAGTCACCACATTTTGTTTTAATGACTATTAACGCCTCTTTTACACTTTTCTTTATTTTCACAACAGCTTTATTAAATGTTACAGTCTTTGTCCTGCGACTCAGGGAAGAGATAAGAATAAAAAATAGACTGACACTGAATTTGGGAACATGTCAAAACTTTCAGATGCAACTCTTCTTTGCTCTTTTGCCCATTTGATCCTCATAATAGAAGCAATGAGCAATAAATGACACATTGATTGGGACAGTCAGACAATGAGAGTCAGGATGTGGTTTGGCACACTCTTTTTTCATTTTTGCAGCACTGAGCAGAACAGCACGCTCGCTGCTGTGACATTTCACCGCTTATTCAAACTTATTGTGATGGTTGCTGGTTTTTAGAGGCCGATGAGAACCGCTTAAACTACTGAGGGGACCTCAAAAACAGAAGACATGTGCCTAAAACCGAACAAACTAACTGCGTTAGGTTAAATAACTAAAATTGCATTACATAGCTAATTACTACGTTATAATTAAACAAATGAAATAAGTGTTTAATTATTCATGAAATACTTTCTCACACATGAGCTACTGTTTGTTTTTTCGTGCAGTAACTCCTTATATTTGTCTCCAAGACAGCAGCCAGCCAAAGACACTTTTATAGAAATGACTTCTTATTTACTATAAACTAAAAGTTAGGTACACTTTCAAACTGAATCTGAATTTCACCAAAAAATTATTGATTTTCTTTTTCTTAAAATACATGACTTGCTCATGATTAGCTTGTTATGTGCTTTATGTAACATAACGCAAACGTCTGGCCACAACAAGACTATAAAATGAAAATAAAAACACATATTAAAAGTTTTATATTTAAATACTCAACGTGGTGGAAAGAAACATTGTACTGCCAACAGTAAAGTACAAGTTAGGCACCGTGAAATAATGACCCAAAACTCATCCAAATGTTATTTAATACAGTTCTTTTTTTTTTTTTAATTTGTTTTCTTTGGGAGAAATTTGTCTTGGGCAAAGTAAATACTGCACAACATAGCAAATAAAAAGCATAAAAGAGACAGAAAGAGACAACGTGGCCTATATAAAAGTGTATTACAGTTTGGGCCGTGCACATCTCTGACCATTAAAAAGAAAAAGGTAAAATTTAATTAAATTCACTGACAAGAGAAGTAAAAAAAAAAGCAGTAAACAATGTTATAACCAGTAATGAATGCGTTGTTTCGGTTTTTGTTTGCAGAGTTAATGCAGAGCCAAGAAGAATGTGATCAGGATGATTAAATAACTGACGATCATGAGCTGATCATCGTTTAATTATTCATCGAGACGTTCCGGTCTCTTATCCGATAACTCATGAAGAACAATGAATTCCTCTATCGGAAATTATGAGGAACGGTTAAACTCTTGTGGCTGATTCCTCACTCATTTCTATGAAACAAGCATTGTGATGAAATAAAAAACAAATACATTAGAGAATGTTTCAGCAAAAATATTTAATTATCTACAGAGCCAATTGTTTTGGGCTCCAAAAGACTGTCACAGCCGCAACATCCAGTCACTAAAATTTAGTTCACAGTACACTATTAACAGTTTTATTCATATTCATAAATTATTCTTTACACTATGAGTGTTATTTAGGAACCAGAGCCAAACAACTTAGTCCCACCAATCGCAGGACAAAGAAAACAGAAAACCAACAGAAAGGCCTGCGGATGTGAGTGAGTTCATCCGGCAGATCTGAGATCCTCCACCTCTGTTGAGTTGGATTAGTTCAAATATACTCGTAAGTGCCACAAATTTGCTAAGTGACAACTGTATTGACAGCCGCAGATAACTGATCGTTTGTGGTGTTGTTGGTGAAATTCCTACAATGCTCTGTTGGCGTCACATCGGTGCCAGAACCGTTCGTCAAGATTTCAGATAGTGGCAGCGGTTCAAATATCGACGTCAGTTCATAGACACAAACAAGTGCAAAGTAAAATCAACTAATCCGTGTTTCTGAGAGTAAAACATGGTCAGGATCGAGTCGTATCATTCTAACGGATAAATGATCTCCTGTGGGATTAGGTGCCCAAAAGATTAACAATACACAACTGCAAACATGCCAGAGAGCAGAGCGTCATGAACAGAACCTTCCACTGACGCTCAGGACCTCATGTGGGCAAAACCCAGAGTTTGGTCAACGCTGCAGGGCAATTTAACCCTCTCCGGTATCTTTGCTCTAAATGTTGAGTTCTGGTCCTCCGACTAAATCTAACTTATTACAGTTTGGGGTCAACAGGTGCCTTGACCAGCTCCTTACTGGGTTTTTCTTCGAGACCAGCTGCAACGTTTGGTTTTCTATAGTATTACTTGTATTGACATGGACGTTGGCAGGGGTTAGAGTGCCTTCAAACGCACAAATGGTGGTCTATGCAATTATTAGTCCTCAATTCCAAACTGTCAAAATTCAGATTGATTTGAATAACCAGAAATGAAGTTGTAGATGTTCCGGGCAGAACCTCACAAGCCTGAAGGAGGTGGATATATGCGGGCGTGGAGAGGACCTGAGCGCAGCAGACTCCACTCTAGGCGATGATCTGGTCTCTCCTCTCTTTTGCGTGTGCACAGTTTTTTTGTTTTGCTCTTAAACTGCTTAATTCTTCAACAACAAGCCATGAATATAATTGCAAGAACAACATAACCTCCCTGTGAGAATGTTTTTGAAATTCTTTACATACAGCGGATTACAAACAAGCGAAGAAAGTCGATTAACAGGGAACAACAAAGGTGGCGAAGGTCATGCCAATTAGTTTTGAAAGAAAAGTAGTTTTATTTTAAAGTAGAAGCACTAAGTTGGAATTCTCTGAATCTGCTTTCAACGTGCAGAACTGTTGACATCTTTCACATAATTAAACTGGCTTTATGTTTAGTTTTAAATGACAAAGCAGTGTAAGAGTTTGAATCTTGATACGGATAAGAAGCATCTGTATTGATAATATTACTAATAAAATGCTAATGTAACAGATCTCTGTGTTGTGTGAAGTGTTTCTTCTGGTGAAGTGTCTGACAGACTGTTTTACTTCCTCCTTCACAACTGCACTCGTTTGAGCCAGATTAGGCAATAAGTGAAAAAACCCCCACCGGCACAAAGAAATAGGTGTTAACGTTCTCATGAGTTTCAAGAAAGTAAAGGGCGTTTTTGATTTATTTATTCATTTATTCTCACTGGGTAATTTATCTTCGTGTTATATTCACAGGCTGCTCTTGTAAACGTGTTGCTCAAGTGAGACAGGAAGAGGAGCAAACACTTGAAGAAAACAGGGGAAAAGCCCTCATCAATAAGAAACGTACAGCAGTTACACTTTAACGATAAAAAAACAAACTTCAGCGTCAACGGTCCTTGTTACATTCAGTTAACAAATTGCATAAACTCTGGTGAAACGTGTGGAGCTGTCACGTTTCCATTTTCACCGTTTCCGTGCCTTTTTTACGTTTTTTTTTTTTTAATTATTATTAATTTTAACTCACAGCAGAACAACCACTGCTCTTTCTGTCAAGTCTCGTCCCACCAGAAACTGCCTTAATCATTCCGAACATCTCTGACCTCACTTCTTCATTTTAGACACTTCCCCTTCTTCTTCTTTTTTTTTTTTTTTTTTTGTCACAAGCGCTCAATTCATTTTCTCGTTCTTGGTCTCTCATTTGGTGCTGCTTGGCTCTGCCAGGAAATAAAGCCTACTCAGAATGGCACACGGAAGTGGCCACAGCTCTGTCCTGCTGCAGCGACAGCAGGCTGCACGGTGAACGCTGCACAAGTTAAACCGACACCATGCGACCTTACACCCTCGCATCTAAGCTTCAAAGTTAAACAGTAAGATCTTTTTCCCCCCAGTAATTTCAATTTTCAGAATTAACCGTATCTGAGAAAGTGTAAGTACAAAAATGTTTATTGATTCATTTTCAAACATTACACCACGATGCCATCCCTCTCTCTCTCGCTCTCTCTCTCTCTCACACACACACACACACACACACACACACACACACACACACACACACACACACACACACACACACACACACACCAGGTGTATGCTAGAAACAAATGGCAAACACTGACCCTGACTGAACATAAAGACAACAGAGTGGAATAAAAAAGATTTATTTCGACTCATGTCTCGGTGAAAATAGCAAAGAAATGTTTGATGTGAACAGTAGCAGAACTCTGAGTGATGCTGGAGGCAGTAAAGTGAGTGTGTGCGCCAAAAACATGCACACAAACGCACACGCGCACACACACACACACACACACACACAAAACCACATACGCACACACTCAGGTGTGTTGTCTCAATACAACACCCACAGACTCTGAGATTGAAGTGAAGAGGTTGCTGGGACACACCCCAAAAAATGCTCTCATCTCTGACAGACATACTACCCCACCATCACCACCTACACACACACACACACACACACACACACACACACACACACACACACGCACACACACACACACACACACACACACGCACACAGAAGAACAATGTCAAAGGAGAACAGAAACATAATTGCAAAAATTCCCTCAGCTTTGCAGCAAAGACAGGAACACGTTTTAAAGAGCGTCTTCTTATTACCATCAGTCTTTGATTGAGCACAGGTGTTTATTCTTTTGCCAACGGGGCTCGCGAACCTGTCACTTTTTCAGCTTCGCACATCACAGCCATGTGCTGAACCGTCTGGTGTTTTTGGGTTTGGAAAGTTTAAGAAAGGTGAAGTAGCACAAACGCAGACGCAAGTCAAAAGGCTTGATATGCTGGGGCTTGTCAATTCTGCCCTCGGTTTAAATGATTATATGTTACGTGGTGATGTTTTCCACCTTTCAAAAAGAAGGAATAAAAAAAGATATTGTCAAGCTTCACCGCTGACAGTTTTACGTCTCTATCTCAGACATGGAAAATAATTCACCTTTTCTTATAAACACGATCACAGGCTCAACAACCAACTACTACAGCTTTAAAAATGTTTTAGTTATGAGGGTTAAACATCATCACCTCAAAGTTTTACATGACTTTGACACTTCCTTTGAGACTTATTGTCAGACACGATGCAGCACTGTTACACACCTCTCTCTCCTTAAAATCTCCTCATGGAGAAAACCTCTCTTTTAAAACCTCAAACGGTTACTTACCGGTGAGCAAACAGATGATAACACCCCAGAGCAGCAAGGTCTTCAGAGCTGCCATGGCCAGGAGTTGGGGCGTGCGCGGGCACACGCTGTGAAGTAAAGTCCTGGCGAGGACAAACGCAAATGACCACAAGTCAAAATGAGGTTGTATCTCTAATCCTTCACTGAACGACTAAGCATTGCCTTTTTTCAAGCTACATAGGTCTGTTTCTGTTGGCGCAGCTTCCTGGACTCGTTCCCCAAACCCTAAACCTTGCCTATAGCTGCAAGTCAACTAAGTAGGTGTGATGTCACACACCAAGGAGCCTTTCTTTACCTTCAGTCTTGGTGACAGGAAGTTTCTTTTCAGCTACGCCACCAAGAGCAGGAAGTCTCCTCTCGTCTGATCTTCACTTCCTTCTGCTCATGTGTGAAAACCCTCCGACTTACGAAAAAAAGCGACTAAATTCATCTTTTTGCAACAGCTCTTTATTTTCTATTGAAAACACTGAATCTCTTTGGTAACTGATGCAAAAACGTAAAAGCGTAGACACACTGAGGCCTGGAGTTTTTTCCCTGCTGCCTGGCTGCTTCCTGTTAAACTTCAGTAGGTCAGGAGACCCATGAACATACAGTAGTGAAACTTCTTGGAGTGCCTCCTGTTTCTCTCCGACAGTCCCTGCACGCAAGCTTACAGACCTATCGCTGCTCATTTTCTTTCTTTTTTTTTTTTTTTTTTGTTTAACAGTTTTTCCTCAGTCACACATAAATCAGAGGTTCAGCGTCTGCTCTCACTTGACTCTTTCGCAGGTGGACAGGAAATGGACCGCCAGTCATCAGCCTTCTTACGTTTTATTCTCTGATTCGATTTTCATTTCTTTGAGATGAAAACATGAGATTCGTGGATGCTGTTCACTCTGAAATAAATTTACAAAAAATGTTACACCGGTTCAAAGTCAGTGATCGTCCGTGGTTTTTGATCATCGCACTCCTCCTTGGAGTCCAGAAAGCGTTTTCTTCTGTTTACATACACAATAGCGGGGATATAAAAGGAAGGAGAGAGAGAAAGAGAAAGAAAAGAGAACAACTCCCCGGGGAGTGTGACTAGCACACAGGGTGGCGAGCTGATGTGAATCTGGATGAAATACAGCTCCTTCATGCCGTTAAATGCCATGATACATGGAACAAAGTCGACTATTTTTCTGAGCTTAGATAATTGGTACTGAGCTGACAGAGGTTTTACTTGATCCTGCCGTGGTTGTACAGTAGACTCGGCATGGTGGCAGGCTGATATGAATCCCGAGCACAAATCCTGTCAAACTTTTAATAATGTTTTTATTTATCTTACTGAGGAGAAAGTTTCTTTCTCTTTATTCCAGCTCAAATTCTACTTGCTCAAGCTTCCTCTGAACACCCTGTTTCTGCCAAAGCGCTCACTAATTTTTCATACGAAGATCTAAAAATGGATTCCCTCTGAAACATGACAGATATGGTATATCTGCACCTCCAAAAATATAGATTCTTGTAATCAGGAAGTGGCTCTTATGCAAACAAGATCCCTCTAACAGAGCTAAAGTGTCACAGTGTTCTGGCTGCTAAAGCGTTTGTAAGTCCTCACAGGTAGAAGAACTCTGCAAATTGCTTTAATGTCAAAGTTTGTCCAGTATGAACCTTATAAAAAGCATATTGATTTGAGCAAAAAACACCTTTGAATCACATATTAGTAGCAAATTGAATTTAGGATTCAGTAAAGTATTATCTCTGTGTTAGTAACTGTAGTAAAGTATCTGCTCAGAAAGTAACCCTGAGCAGGTTTAAACATGTTTTAACAAAAACGTTTTTCCAGGCTCATCCACTAAATGTGCCTATTGGGCACATTTTGGCACCACATGTGCCATTTGATCTTTCTCAGGTACCAGACTGGAAAACTAATATTATTTTACCGATACATCACTATGACTATTACCTCCATCCAAATACAACAGTCTTGACTCCTTTTTGAACGTTCATTCACACCATCGCACATTTTCCTCATAGATTTTCCCATTCAAATGCAACAGAAATGACGTTTGACTCCAACTGAAGCAGTTATTACTAACGAAATAAAACATGAACTATATATAGACAACATGTAGAATCAGAAAACAGGAACACAACAAAAAAATATTTTACGACTAAAAGTCTTAAAAGAATCTGACATTCACTGTACCTAAGCTTTAAAAGTATTTTTTTTTTGTATTAAAAGTCGTTATAGTTTGGATGTAAAAGGAAAAGTATAAAAATGTTTGTATCATTCTTCTAAATTCTGTGTTAAAGCCCACATGGAAGTCCGAGAAATTGTAGTTCCTCGACTGACCACAAGGGACGGACTCACTTCTATTTATCTCCATGTGAAAACAAAAGGTCCTGTGTCTCTGGAGTTGATCGGCCAAAGGAACCCCGAGACGGCGGGCGAGACGCCGCCACGTGGAGGCCTAACAATTTCACTTACCTCCATGTGATTCTTCAGGTTGGACAGAAATATTTGGTGACTTTGAGTGGATGTAAGAGGTGCTTCATCTGGTCGGATAAATCACTCCAGTATACAAAAACATTTTTTTGTAAATATAACCGCGTCTGGATTATTATTCTCTGCCGCCACGCTGACCGAGTTTACTGCTGTTGTCGTTGACTAGTAACAGAGTTAATGATGCCAGCAGCAGTTTCCATCTCCGTGATGGTCGTTGTCAGTGTGACATGACTCTTTGTTTTCTCCTCAGTTTTTGGTATTTAAAAGCATATGGATATAAATGGAGGGTGATTTAAGTTCAAATGAATCAAAGAAGACTGATTTGTTTAATCTGCTTTCTTACAAACGTATATGATGAGTGTGGTTAGAGTAAATGAATCAGAGTAAAAGTACACATTTATCAAGTAAGTGTAGTGGAGTTATTGACAGAAATGCAATGACCACCGTACCTAAGTAAGATGTCTTTGCACTTGGTTACATGACAACACTGCTCATGTCCTCTCAGCGAACACACCACATACATGGAAGTGTTTGATCGGAGCATGACGCAATCGAGACGTCTCCTGGAGTCAGTCAGCTCAGGGTTGATGTCTTTAGGCTGGTGCCTAGGATATTCAGGACCAGTCTCATATTTTGGCAAGAACAGAATTGGGAAATATCTGTTCACACAATGCAAAAAATTATTATACAATTACAGTAATATTTTAACAATAATCTGACATTAAATGGGGACTATGAAAGTTTCATTGTCAAATATTTGATTGTAATGAGTGGAAAACACTGACCTGGTTTATTCAACGTAAGGTCAAAAGGAAGCAGATATATCAGTCAGGATGACTCATGCCTCAAGTTGACAAAACGTAACGGCATGCTTTGTTTTCCACGCAGTGGCAACGCTGTGGGGCGCTTCCACAACACGATGTCACTTTTAATCTAAATTACATTTAACAAATCGTGTAATTACAATCACATGTTATATGAGGATGAATATTTAAAACTGCTATAATATTTTTTTTTTTTTTGTCAGTTTAGACTAGTCAAGAAAATAGAAATACAGTAACCTCTTTGTTTCATGTGACCAGTTATTCCCTAAGAAAAGTTAGTGGTTACGATAACGAAAAGTCCGTGAGATGTGAAAATTCAGCACTCCCGCAGCTTAATTTTTGTAGAAGGAAGTGAAAAAAGGCACCGCTGCCGAACAGAGAAGGTTTTCTTCACCTTGTGATGTACTAATTGTACTAGTAAAAACTAGTGGTCACTGAAGGTGAAACCACAGCGATACAAGGCAGATATTTAGAGAAAAATCACTACAACACGACGTGCTTCTTTATCGTCTTGAACCCTCGACATGAAGTTACATTTTCTAAATTTCTCTGCTGTGAGACACATCGGACACATTGACACATTGCACCACAGTCCATTTAGGTTTCTCACGGCCTATTTACAAATCAGCCACAAATGAATAAAAAACAGAAGTCACATGATCTGAGAAAAGACAGTTAGAAAACCACTACGGATGATCCCATGAGCAGCTTCCAGACTCTGGATTTGAGTTTAAAGATGCCACGGACAAAAACGCTGAAAAAGAAGAGGGGAGACGGGGATCAAAATTTAAAAATTCAGCTCTCCTCCAGCAGCAGCCCCTCTTTGTCACTGGCTCCTCCCAGCAGACGAGCACGAGCATGTTCATGCACTTCATAGATAACCCCAGCTGTGGTTGTTTATGGCTGGCTATGGTTAGCAGAAAGGTAAGCCCAAAAGTAAAACTTTACTGCTTCCAATAACTAAAAGTAATTCCCAACCAGATGGTAGTCAAATCCATTTGATAAACTGATCACCAAACTTTGTAGGTTTTCTGCTCTGGAGCATTCAGGCGAGTGTTAACACGGGTAAAGAAGGAAAGACATCAGTAGTGACCTTAAAGACACCACTGTCTGAAGAGCTGCTTCGGGTTAAACATTTTTATGAATCATATTCTAATGATAATCAATTCATTCAAAGAAAACAATCAATTTTATTTCTCAAATGAAAAAACCCTCAGTCAGTTTCACCTTATGGTTTTGGTAATACTGGTGCACACGTGAAAAAACCACAAGTGGCACATATAGAGGAGAATAACTGTAAAAATCAACATGACATCTATAATCTAGACCTCTAACGAATCCCCGTATTCATTCAACTGTAAACTCCATCACAAAGTAAACATTGTGGCTTTACAATCATTATTTAAGTGGTTTCAGTGGCTTGTGTGCTCACTTGCTTGTTCTACTATTGCCCAGCTTTAGACACCAGCCTTTGATAATAGACAAAGATTATATTAGAGGTCGTGAAACTTTTTAGACTTTTTATATTAAAAACATATATTTCCATTGATAGCACCTAAATGATCCTACTTCTGGACTACTTGTGATGATGAAATTCATCTCCATCCATCCATCCATTATCTATACCCGCTTTATCCGTTTCCGGGTCACGGGGGTCTGTCGGAGCCTATCCCGACGCATATCAGGCAAAAGGCAGGGGTCCACCCTGGACAGGTCGCCAGTCTATCCAGGGCCACATACAAACAACCAATCACACACACATTCACACCCAGGGAGAATTTAGAAAGATCAATTAACCTACCCTGCATGTTTTTGGACTGCGGGAGGAAGCCGGAGTACCCGGAGGAAACCCACGCAAGCACAGGGAGAACATGCAAACTCCACACAGAAAGGAAAATTTAACCGGGAACCTTCTTGCTGTGAGGCAACAGTGATAACCACTAAGCCACCGTGCTGCCCGAAATTCATCTCATATATGGATATTTTAACGTGGCCATATTATGCTTTTCCATGTATTATAACATATATACAGGGTTACTAGGACAAATATCATCTTTGATGCAACTGGAGGTTAAAAAAAAAACAAGATAGAAATACAGTACGTCTTTGTTGAGGTATTTTTATGCACAAAATACTGCCCCCCCCCCCCCCCCCCCCCCCCCAATGCGATTTTCAGGGTGTTGAGAACGATTGATCCTGGAGAGTTTTTTCTATCATCAGCTCTCTATGATGTCACAGAGGGAAGATTTTCCTTGTATGGTCGTATCCTCCAGGCATCCACAAGAGCAGGAGCTTCTGCCGTCATTTCAAAAGTAGAAGTTTGCCCCTCTGCAGCAAAAATCAAGTTTTCCTGTTTTTCAACCAATTCGACCATTCAAAAAAAAAAAAAAAAACTTAAAATAAGTCTGGTCATTTTCAGGAGGAGTCCTTGTGATAGTCGTCTTTGTCATTCACAAACGATTCCATGCTTTTGGAATTATGCTGGGTGTACAGTTACTGTAGACGTACCAGAGATCGAGGTTAAATGGCTGAAAATGAGCATAATATGTCCATTTTAAAGTAAATCTAATGCCTGACTAACTTCATACACCGCATGTATAGTATGTCATTCTGGATATCAAAGGTTCTGGTCCTCAGATGAAGATGGAGCAAGAATAAAACTACAGATGAATCAAGAAATAAAACACTCCCCCAGGTTAGGATTCTTAAACTCTTTTTAGTAGCTGTTTGTTTCACATCCATGCGAGATAAAGCTGCAAGGCTGCAAGGTGAAGGGAAACCAGACGCTGCCTTTCCTCCCACACAACGGAACATCCTTGGTTTGATGAGATTACACGGGGAAACACATCTTTGCCTTTTGAGTAGGTGTATTCCTCATGTAATCACGATTATCAGTATTATAACTACTGAAAAATACCAATATAAACGGAAACTTTCTCTGTAATCAGTTAGCAAATGTTACACGACTGTTTCACTGATTTCCAGAAACTGTGCATGAAGAACGAACATATCAGCCGGTGTAAAAAAATAATAATACGTCTCGGCTCTATTCTGAGATCTGGATGCTTAAGTAGAGGTTGAGGAAGGAGGTGTGGTTTGGATGAGAAACTGTGTCACAGCTTCCCCAATTTTCTTTTTTTAACATCTTGTTTTTTTTTTTAAATTCAGGTTTCTCTCCGGTCGTCTTTTCTTGTATCCTCTCCTCAACCCTCGTTTCCTGCGGCTTTCTTGTCCTGATCAGCGCAGGCTTTGAGGGCTCATTTCAGCAGCGCTGAACTGACACTGGTGGAAGGGAACTCATTTTCATTTGCGGTGTTAGTTCCTCTGTGCACTCGCAGCTGTGACCACAGGGAGGTGAGACAAAAATGGATTGCAAGAGATGCACGTGTACTTGCTACACCCTGATGCACATTTTTTCCATCCCGTCTTTGCAAGCTGCACCTACACTTTGTATGTGGGCTAAGAGTTTCAGGTTATCGTCATTCTGCAAATCATGTTTTGAGCGCCAGCCTGTTTTTCTCGATACACGACTTGACACTTGGGGGATGATTCTTTTTTAAGCACAATAAAGATGAAACTGTATGCAAATCATTGAGGCTTTAGCAGCAGATAGTCAATGTCAAACTGTTGCCTGTTTGTACTTTGTTTGCTGGATGTGGATTCTTGTAAATCTCCTTGTGTTTACTGCATTTACTATACGTCCAGAAGCATTAATAATTCAGCTCTTTTGTCGACACCAAAACACCAGAACCAGACAGTCCCAAACACCATGTGAAATGAACAAGCTGCAGCAAAAATGTGTGATCCTACAGCTTCTTGTTGTGTGTGATCATTTAAAAAAGGTTGTTTTAGGTTGTGATTGACAGATAATGAACAAAGTAGCTGAGTATAAAATGCATATAAAACTCTTCTTTCCATTTCTTTTGCTGCTAAAAGAGTTGAATGACAAGGAGACTTAGGAATAACTATGTAGCGTGACATGATCATTGTCAGAACAACCTCTTTTGAAACTTCCCTTTTCTCCTTCCTGTATGCACTCTTTACTGTACAGCGCCTTCGCACACTGAAGCACTGTTTTCTTTGCACATCCCTCCTACGCAGAATACCACCCATGAAGCCATGCCTATCAAACTTAAGAAGAATATTTTACTATTCTTTTTGTTTCCAAATCTCCACAGTGCTCTAGTGGGCCTCATGTTGAGTTGCTTAACCAACAAAGTCAGCTCCAGAGTTTCATAAGGCGTCTGTGAAAGGTGGTGGTGGTGAAGTGACAGAAGTACCACTGGAGGGCAGTGTGGCTTCATGTTGCACAACCGCCGTTCCTCTTTTTCACACATATTTCTCCTCTGACTTCTGTTTGGGAATAGCCAAGTGGCTGAATGCATTTTATACACACACACACACACACACACACACACACACACACACACACACACACACACACACACACACAAACACATGTACGCACACACACACGCTCAATGTTGCGATTTGGACTCCTTTTGGTTCCTCTCTGCCGATGACTGACAGGTTCTTAACGAGAGCTGCCTCGAGCGTTTGCCCTCCAGGCCTGTACATCAACCATCAACATACAACGCACGCACTCACGCGCATGCATGCTCACTCTCATATTTATACACACACACACACACGCATCATCCACACATAAACATCCACTCTCTTTCTCTGCAGACATTCTCTGTCCCGTCTCTGAGGCTTGTTCGGTCGGTCCATTGCTGAGAGAATGTTTGACAGTCACTGGGAGACGTTCAGTTTTAGCAGCATTATTATGTTTCTATGTTGCATCCTGAACCGGCACAGAAGGAATGTCAGCTGCACCGCTGTTCAATAAAGGTTCAATACAAACACATTGAAGCGGCGCACAATACCACAAAGGACGAGCAGACCTCCACGTGTATGGATCTTGGTGATCGTTGTGTAGGTACTGTGAGGGCCACGGTGATGAGGTGGCATAGCTGGGGAGGTGAAGATGGAAACCCGGAGCAGCATGTTCCCCTCCCCCCTCATGATTCATCCCTCCTCTCACCTCTGTTAGTTCTTTTTTTTTTTTATGGTGGACGAGAGAAAACCCAATTAAAATACTATGTGGATGGATACGCTGGAGAAAGACATACCTCCTGCGTGACATTCTCTCTACCCCCCATGAGGTGACAGATCTGGTGCATTGAAGAGGAGGAGAAAAATGTGCAGGCTCCCGCCCTACAGCTGCCATTAATTGTTGATGTATAATATTAAAAAAGATGTATGCGCCACAGCAAGATGAATGCTTAAATCAAAATCTACTGCAGATTCACCCCGCATACATACATACATGCATACCGTTGTTGTGGGAGAGATCCCCGCATGCCAAACAAATACCTGATGCAGCAGGAGGTGGAGGATGTATCTATATTTCACTTACACTCAAACACACACACACACACACACACACACACACACACACACACTAACGGATCCATGTCTCCCTTATTCCTCTTTTCTTCCTCCGTTCTTGTTTTCCTCTCGTGTTGACCCAACATCCAGCCCTCCCTGGAGATCCTGCTTTCTGCTGCCAAACTGACCCCCCCCAAACACACAAACACACAAACACAAACCGCACACTAACTCCATTTCCTCTGTGGACACATGAACTGCCTGTCAATCCAGCAGCAGCTCGGTGCAGACCTCGCCGCCTCACCATTGCGGGGGTCAGCTTGTGGAGATATTTGTGTGAGCAGGACGCATGCATGGAGAAAAACAAGGGGTCAAGGGCCTGGACGGGAGCGAGGACTCCTCTGTTCAGCTCTACTAAATACTATACGCTGCTAATATTTATGGCAACAAGTACTGCTACAAAGCACCTCAGGATGGTGTGTTTACATCCCCAACAGAAGGTGAAAAAGCTCCAGCATTTGCTTCCAATCACAAACCAGCAGCAGAAGCAGAAGAAGTATACAAACACCCCTCTTAAATACTTTTCCCCAGTGAAGACACGCTGAAGGGTTTTTAGAAATTACAGTAAACAGAGCGCTCTGCAGTGAGAAAGTCCAGAGAGATGTTGGTGATATCAGCCCCACAGACACCCACACGCTCATACGAGATCGAGTCCTGGACTTTGAGTGGCCATTTAGAAATCTGAACGGCAGTTCGTTGACCCAGCACTAATAAGGCAGCGATCCGGCCTTTGAGGAGTAGCGTCTCTTATCTAGTGACCACACAGAGCTGGCTATCTCCTGACTGGGTTTGACCTGGTTTAAACCGATTAGCCTGTTGTCCAGTCAAGTTACAGTAAGCAGAGATAAAATGAGGAACATTTGTAGCTCAGTTTATGTCTCTATTTTTTCTCATTTTATTTGACAAATTGTGCAATTGTGCATCTAATGCTGTATGCTTGCAGGAGCTTGAAGCCGCATGTTTGCCAAAATCCCAAACTTGCATTCAGAGGTGCAAACAAACTGCACGACTTCTCCATCGCTGTCTGTTCGGATAGATTGGATAAATGGTCAACGCGTGAGAGATGGCAGGGTGGACATGTGATGGCCTAAGTGTCAGGGACTGTGGGTTTTCATTGTTTAATGAGAATCTATGGCCTGGGCTGATAAAGGGTCTGACTGAGAGGTTGTGACAAGTCCTAATGCTCTCATGTATAAATGATGTGGGTGGCTGAAAGGGGTGTAGGATGTCTGAGTGGACACGATCCTCGGAGAGCGAGGGTGGCGTTTGGGAACAGGCCAGAGGGAGACAAACAGCAGAAAACCACACACGACCCTTCGAAAAACAAAGCACGACATCCAAGAGGCAGCAAGGAAGAAATCAAAGATCAAACATTTATAATTTCACAGAGGAGAGCGATACAATAATTAATGATGGAAAATAGGTTCTTGAATTTGTCGACGGTGGAAGCTACATGAGCTTTGACTGTTAAACGTTCTGCTTCAGGGGCCTTGTGCACATCTGATCGCACCAAATGAGGCCACCGTCAGTAAATAAAACATGTTTTTATGCTAAACATAACTCTTTTTTGTTGTCTTTTGGGGTTAGGTGTTGCTGGGGTATTTTTAGGTGAATTACCACAGAACCAGTGGGACCTCTAAGAAACTCTTGTCAATGAAACAATGAACGCTGGACTCAATAAAAGCACTGTTTTGGGGATTTAAAAGGGACGACATTTGAAGTAGTAGAAGGAGACTATGAGACATTTTGTGAGGTACCTGGATTTGCTTTCTAGTTATAGTTACATTTAAACAACATAAATCATTTTTGTCTGTTTAGGAGGTGGATGGGTGAGGTTTGTTCCCTCTGCTGGACTGGTTTAGGTCGATAACCAGGGAACCAACTGCACCTCCAGGATCTCTTACCAATGAAACCGTCCGGCTGGGAACCCTATTCTCAATAAAAGAGTTTTGTGAAGATTAAAGAGGTATTACAGGGTAATTAGGGAACTTTACAAGTACTCCCGGATGTACTTTCTTGTTGCTGACAGTCAAGCTCGCCATTTCCTCCCCTGTTTCAGACTACAGTCATCCGACAGGCTGTTTCCTCGCACGTTCGCCGGACGAATGGGAGCGTCATCTATCCTGTCATTAACCCATTATGACCTAGACTCATTTAAGAGGGTCATCTGAAACCTGTCAGCAACTTAAAGCTGCCCACTAAAACCTTTTATTTCTCAGCCTCTGAAAAAAGGATTTTCTGCTTCTATTGACATTTCCCTGATACTTTGAAAAAAAAGACAAAAAAAAAACACGTGTTTGTGTCTTTTAAAATGAGCATCACTTCACCTTTGAACAGTAAAAGACTGTGTTTCATGAGGTCGTGATGAGTTAGGATAACTGTCTTATTTCCCAAAGTGCTGATTTATTCCACTCAGAATTAATTTCAAGGTGCAAAAATGAAGTAAAATGTTTATATAAATATGAATCATAGTTTTATTTTGATTTGAGCAAATGAAAATGGCATTTAATCTCCCCTATGTGGCAGCTGTTCAAAGAACTGCACTTCAGAAGGAACAAACCAAAAAGGTGCACACGCATGCAGAAAGACACACACACACACACACACACACACACACACACACACACACACACGCACACACACACACACGCACACAAAGCCTTTGTTATGTTGAGAGCATTTGTCTCTGTACGGCAGAGAGGGGTTAAAATCCGATTGAGTCGATATCACTGGAGAATAGCACATTCGGTGTTCAGTGAGTGTGTGCATGGCTTGTGTACACGCGTGTGTTTGTGTGTGAGCAGCCCGGAGCCTAGGGACTTCCTCCCTCTCCGTCTGCAGCCCACAGTTGAAATAGAATTGAATAGTCTGAATTCTCGATGGTAAATGTTCACAAAGTCAATACCAACTGTTAAGTCTCCACTGCATTGGGGTTAGGGGCATTACCATTTCTGAGACTTCATGAAAACACACACACACACACATAAACACACACACACTCACAGACAGTGAAGGCATACTTACCAGATACCCCCTGAGATGAGAAAATATTTTTGAGTCTTTTGCAAAATGCTTACTGTACATCCTGCTGAAAAATTCCCTTTTAGAGTAACATAATAATTGAAGGCTTGTTTCCGTTTTTGTTCACTAATCTCAGAACAATGATTGGAGAGGGCGTGCGTCATTTCTAAAGTGACATCAGCGCCTGGGGGACAGTGGTGTCATTGATCTGCCTAAGCACCAAATCTGGTTCAACTCAAGAGTATTCAAGCATGAAGAGGAAAAGGGAATTTTTTTTTTTTTTTTTACTTCAGCAAATATGTAGTGATAAAAGATTACAAGTTCAAAATAGAATTCTGCTGGTTTGTTTTACTTCGCTAAGGTTGAAGCTGAAATACTCTGCATGATTTACAGGTTGTCTTCATGATAAAACTGAAGGCAGCAGGTCTGGTAGGCAGCACCGTGGTGAGATGGTTGGTAATGTCAATTCACACCAAGAAGATTCCCGGTCTGGGTCCTGGCTGAAGCCTTTCAGGGTGGAGTTGGTTCTGACCATCTGCAGGACTGTGAACCACCAGAATCTGCAGCTGGTTGACTGTCACCGTTTTATCAGTGTGGAACTGGAAGTCCCGCAGTTTTAATCTTTCATTTTCCCATCATCTATGGAGGTGTCTCCCAGTTTGACTCTGGGATTTCCGATCCATACTCAGTACATTTTCTTCCCGTGCGTCGCATCCAGTGGGCCATAGTGTGCCAAGGTTTTAGCCCGAAGCGTCGTGTCCAAGATTTGTTTTCTACATTTTCTATGTAGAAAATGTACAAATATAGAAAACAAGAAAACAAAACATCTGTCTGTCCGTCCCTCTATCCGTCCGTCCGTCCGTCCATCCATCCATCCATCCATCCATCCATGCATCCATCCATCTGTCAGTCAGTCCGTCCATCCATGCATCCATCTGTCTGTCCGTCCATCCATCCATGCATCCATCTGTCTGTCCGTCCGTCCGTCCATGCATCCGTCCGTCCGTCCGTCCGTCCATCTGTCCATCCATTCATCCAGTAATGTTGTACATTGAATTTATATTGGAGAATATAAAATCCAGCAAGTAAATAAAGCTGACCAGACTAAAATATCACAATTAAAAAGACAGATGTATTTTGTTCCTTGAAATCTAAATCGTGACATCGTCGCAACTGTCAACATCAGAGACCTGTTATTAGATAAGATATAATATGGGAAATTTACAAAGATTCTTATGTTTAGTTCATTCGTGGACTTGGTTTACATTCGTGTGTTTTGTGCGAAACTGCAGTTACTAATATTCACGTTTATCGTTCACTCTACACTCACGGTTCCCCCAACTAAAGTCCCTTGAGATGAAATTTGCGATTTGAACTGAACTGCATGAGTCGTCAGCAGTGGACTAGGTTATTTGATTCTCAAATCACAAAGGCACTTCTTAATGATGCGGTGATGTTTCTGAACACGCAGCTCGTGCTTCTAATTCTTGACTACCAGACTCATCAGCTCTTTTTTTTTACCTTGAGTAACCAGGTCTCAGTGCTTCTGTCCTTGTGTAAGATAGACATCAGTCTCTTTAATAAGGCAACATCACCGTCCACCACATCTCATTTTTTTATTTCAGAGCTTTTTTAGTCCCCTGATTGCATCACTTTCTCCTTTTCAAAACTGTTTTAGAACACCATGAATGTAGTTTTCAAAGCTGCAGTTAATTTTTTCGCTCTTAATCACCTCCTGACTGTGCACCCTCATGAATGTAGAAAGTTAAAGTGAACACTTTTAGCAGAGTAAGTGGCCTAACAACAGCCAAAACAGCCTTTTTATGGCACACAGTAACTCGTTTTCTGTGATTAGTTCAATAAAGTGTACAGGGATGCATCTGCTGTTGCGTCTGATATCTTCGAACACGTTTTCAGGTAACCTGCACGTTCGGCCAAACGAAGAGCCGCAAAATATCGCCGTTGCTCTCCGCGAGCCTTCGGAGTTGCTGTAATTGGTTTTTGGCTCAGGTCAGGCGCAGGTGAGTGCCGTCTGTGGCAGGGTTCACACTGGGCTTCTGTGTAGAACTGTGACAAGTTAGTTTGGGGAAATTTGCTTCTCAGTGTGGTTGCTAGCTTTTACGAGCGTTGCAGCCTCTGAGATGTGCTGCTGGTCATTAACAGCGGGCCGGCGCGGACCTTTTACCACCGCACAGTGTCTCATTGGAACGCTGAGCCATAAAACCCCAGGCTCTGTCACTCTGTGTCATTTAAACCAGGACTGATTGGAAATTTCTCTGGCCTTTATGCTTCCCACCTTCCTCCACACTTGTTCTTTGCTGGCTGGTTCATGAATAATGAATGAGGATCTGTGCAGGATGGAGCTCAGGTATTAATGGAGCTGAACCGTCCTTTTTTGTGCTGCTAGCTGTTCCTTCTCTCAGCCGCTGAAGCTGCCCCTGCCGGTACTCCCGCTTTTTCTCACCTGGTCTTTTCCCTCTCTTTTATTCTTCTTTGTCCGCCTGCTGCCGGTGAGCCGACATGAGACAAAGCTCTGTCTCGGTTTCTCTTTTGCCCAGAGGTATTCACTACTCTTCTGGCTGTCACGGCGGGGCCAAAGGGTGGACAGAAACTGTGTTATGAGAGAGAATAACTTTTATATTATGAAAAAAAAATGTAAAAAGGCAGAGACAACTGGAGGACATAAATGAAAAGTTGACTTGCCTGGATTTGCTTTTATCTGCTCCACTATCTCGCATTCATTCAAGGGTATGACACGACCTTCCTCCTTTGTTTGCCCCTCTCCTGTCTTTCTTCCAGCTCTTCCACGATCTGTCGACTCTGGCCAGAGAAGCCCGGTGGCAGTCAAGGGCGTGAGGTACGCTACCGATAGGTGGAGGGCGGTGGAGGGAATGAACTCTGGCCTCAGCACGCACTTTTACTCAGCTGAATTGTTGTAATTCCTTCATATTAAACATTAGCACTAAAATGAGTGTTGTAATTTATCTAATGAAGGAAAAGCTCAACTACTGAAGCATTCCTGCACGGCTCTGCTGACACCAACTAAATAAAGGCTTGCTGTAAGCATGTGGCACGAGAGGGCTGGCAGTCGGTGGGGTCTGGCAGAGCTGCTGCCCATCCTTGGATGACTTGCCCAACCAGGCCAGAGGGCACAGATAATGGGCAGAGTCGTCTAACCCTTTACGTGTGCCAGAATGTCTCCACATTCAACAATGTCACATCCGCACCTTATAGGGTCAGACGGACGGAGAATCACTACTCTGTGGTGCAGAAAACTGTGAATTGGCTGCTGATGGAGGGTTGTGAGAAGCAGGCCAAATCGGGCCGCCCTCAACCTCTCACCCTGAGCCGCATCATCATCTGCAGACCAACTGTCATGTCTAATGACCTATTTATCACTGTGTTTTAATCTCCTTCCTTCAGTAGACCCTCAAATGAATTCATAACTTTTTACTTTGAAATTTCATTCTGTAAAATTTGTCTTCAATCCCTGAAAACCTCCAGGTAGCTTTACAAATGCAGCTCATTTGAACATTTTGTTACTGCGAAATGGGAAAAAAACAAACAAAAAAACAGGGGTCAGTACATCCAATTACCGCCCGTCACCCTGTTAACAGTTCATCTCTATTATTCGTGTGTTCCTGTAGTCATTACTTTTTTTCATGCACACATTGCACAATTTTAACTTTGCACAACTTGTTAATGGGACTTGCAAGTTTGCAGCACTGTTTTTTTGCTGTCCACATACTCCAAAGACCCGTATAAATAATATTTTCACCACGAAGGGAGGTTTTGATCTCAGAATTGAAGCAGAGTGTCAGGGAAAAAGAAGTATAGTTCAAAAAGTTTAAAATCTAACTTTCTGTGCTTTGCTTGGGAGAGCGTTTCAGTTAATTACGCGCAAATCCCTCACGCTCACAGCTCCAATCCACCGGCACCGCTGTCTCAGCAGAGGACAAAGAAAACAAAGGAGACTGACAAACAAACAGTGAGTGTGGAAAAAAAAAATATAAAAGAGAGGAAGCTTTCTTTCTGTATAGCAGCAGAGCTGAGGCGACAGTGGCGTTTAATCAGTTGGTTTTTGCAGCTTTGGCGGCGCAGGCCTCTGATCAGTGCTGGGAGAGGAGCGCCCCACTGAGACGCTGCTGCCCCTGAACCGCAGGTCAGTCCTTGGTGAGTAGGTTCACTCTGCTGTCGCCTTCTCAGTACCACCTCCTTCTCTCATTAAGATACAGTGTGTGTCTTGTGTTGTTTTTTTTTTTTTTTTTGCACATGCATGCTGGCTTGTGTGTGTGTGTGTGTGTGTGTGGAGTTAATGCACCCCAGGACTCGCCTAAAGGGGATGTGGATTCCCGTCCTCCGCTGAGATACGACAGCACAACTAGGACTTCTGCCGGTGGTGGTGGTGCTGGTGGGGGGGGGGGGGACTTGTGTGGGTGTTTGTGTACGTGTGTGCGCGTGCAAGTGTGTGTTAGACAGAGATGCAAAGACGCATCAAGTGACTCGGTGCCTCGGGGTCAGATGCACACACGCGGAGATGGAGCTGGTGCTGCAGCAGGGTAAACAAGAGCAAGCTGTTAGATCTTATCAGCCTCATCACACGCTTTATTATGCTGATTTGGGAGGATACTGTAAACTAATCAGGAATCTTGGAGTCACTGGGGGACACTCGGCTTAAAGGTTAGGCGTATAGAGAGCGCAAAACTTGTTCTGCATCTTAACTCTCAACTTTTCATCTTCTCCTTTTTTTTCGCTCACAAAGCTCCGCTGCCTCGATACAGGCAGGATTGGATGTAGAAAGGTTGTAACCTTTCACCCAAGTTGGAAAGGTCCACCTCACGTCCGCTTTGGTTCATTTCAGAGGTGTGCAGTGATTGACTGGCACCAGAGGGCCCGCTGCAGACTGGGGATTTTGAATGGAAGTCAGTAGTCCGCCTGCCCGTCGCCGTATGGTAATATTGGCCTTTAAACAAATTCACAAAACACCCTTCAAGCCCGCTGCTTGTTCACTTGCATAAATGCATATGATTCTTATTCTGAGCCAAACATCTAGCCTGACTTACACAACAACATGACAGCGCAGTGTTAAAAAGTTCACAACGCCTATTAATTTTGAGGCATTTGAATCACATCTCAGTGTTGATAAGAACAGGTTTCACGCTAATAAAAATAAATAAATAAAAAAATGAACAGCAGCCCGATTTTTGCTTTGTGAACTTGACTTTTTAAAAACATTTGTTCGTGACTTTCTATGATACAATTTCCCTCCATTCAACCTTTTCTTAAACCAGCCTGTGCAGAGAAAAATAAATAAATAAACAAACCAAAAAAAAAAAGAAATTCAATTTGGCTTTCTGTGCATCCATGCTTCCATCTCAGCGATATTTAACAAGCACTCTGCAAGAACAAACGCTCAAGCAGGAATATGACACATCACAAACCACGAGGCAAACAAGCAGGATGACTGGGGAGAAAAAGCAGCTGGGAAGAGACACCGAGTTAGTTTTCCTGGTCTCGGAGACCCAACAAAGACAAGAGTATTAATTAAAAGTTTTGGAAACGCAGGGGATGGACCGGGACACGTGAACAGCCGATGGCAGATCTCTCCCAACCAGCAAAAGCAACCTGCAGGATTTAATAACATTATTTATATATATATATATATATATATATATATATATATATATATATGTGTGTGTGTGTGTGTGCGTACTGAGCAATTCAGTCATAAAGAAAGAAAGTCTGTGGCATGTTTTGCAAATATTTGAGTGGACTACAGTTGTGTAGTTAATTTAAACTAAATTTTAGGAGCTTAACTGCACTAAAATGTAAAAAGTGTAGCTTGTGCTTGTTTTGGTGCTGCTTAACATTTTTACAGAAGCTGATATTTTTAATAAAAAGGTCCAGATCGAGAGTAATACACCACAAACAGCTGAAGACGAAGAGACCAGCATTTTATTCATAATTAGCATTGTTGAATTACACATTTTACATTTGTTGATCCTCGTGGTGTTACGGTGGCCAACTGTGATTTCCCGCTGGCTGGTGTTAATCTACATTTTAATGCAACTCTGGTGATGGTCGGGCTTTTTCTGGATTCTGCTCGGCTTCATGAGGGTTTCAGAAACCCACTCATCAAAGTTGCTTGTTAAATACTCTCACAACCACGTGCACAGCTGACATAATTAACATTAATGTGCCAGCTCTACAGACTGAAATGCGAAACAATGTCCTTCATTTTGGGGGGGTTTAATTGATGTGGTCCCACGATGTTTTCCTGCTCCTTCTTTGCTCTGGTGACATGAAAAAACATCAAATATCGGCTCCAACAGTGTCTTCTGCACTCAGACAACTCAGTCAAAAGAAGGATTAAATAAGAATTCAAATCCTGATTTTAGCTGGTTTGTGGTCTGATTGTCAGGAAGGTTACACGCAAAAAACCCAACCGGATTTTAGGAAACTTGGTGTGGAGATGCGGAGTTTGTTACATTCTGAGCAGATCTGAATCGTGGAGACTCGAGTCAGCGTGTTTAAACGAAGAACGTCAAATAAACTCTGGGTACAGCTGTCACTTCATAGGAATGCTTCAGTCTTATACCACCTCATACTTTGGACCCACTACATTATATTTAAAATTAACCACGTACACTGAGGCTCATAGAGGACAAAAATAAACACATTTATTCCTCCATCCGTACCCACTTATTCCTATTTAAGGTCACGGGAATCTGCAAGAGTCCATCCCAGCTGTCATCCGGTGAAAGTCAGCGGTACACCCTGGACGGGTCACCAGTTTATCACTTGTAATTAATAATAAATAAATAGGTGACCGAGTGCCAAAAACACTCCTCACTTGTAAAAAAAATGACTGTATAGGGCCCAAAGGTATGACAGCCATGCCTGAAGGTGTTTCCTCCATCATCTTCACCGCCAGCGCCGGGCTCTCCCTTAGAGACAGGAGGAGAAGCTTGGCCTTCCTGGAGGAGCTCAGAGTAGAGCTGCTGCTCCTCCGTAACAAGAGGAGCAAGATGAGGCGACTCAGGTGTCTGGTGAGTATGCCTCCTGGACGCCTCCCTGCTTAGGTTTTCCGGGCATGTCCCACTGAGAGGAAACCCTGGGGAAGGCACGGACACACTACAGAGACTATGTCTTTCGGCTGGCTTGGGAACGCCTTGGGAACCCCTCCAGATGATCTGGACCAAGTGTCCATGGAGAGGGAAGTGTGGGCTTCCCCGCTTAGGCTTCTGCCCCTGCAACCCGCCCCCGGACAAGCAGAGGAAGATGGATGGATTGTAGTGGTTTTTTTACTGGAGCCCATATTAGGGGTCTTAAATTCCGGTCCTCAAGGTCCAGTACCCCGCGCGTAATAGATGCTAATAAAAGCTCTACTTTGTTAAAGAGTAACACTAAACATTTCAAATAGTAAAGTTTGTGCGCTGTCTGTGTTTGCCTTCTTCGTGAGGAGCTGTGTTGTTGCTGTTCCTCTCCAGGTTTTAGTTGACTTTCAGCTGGTTCCCATGAGCTGAAGCTGGAGGACTGCGTGGAAGTCCATCTACGAGGTTTAATACCCACACGCCTTCAGTCTGCGTCCGGTGAGAGTAAGAACGCAGAGAGTATGTCGCTCCGTCCTCACATTTCAACAGTCTAAAGTCTAAAGTATTTTATTCGACTGGTTTTTCACAGACGGCTGCAGAATGAACTCGTGGATTATTCAGACATGTATTGATAACAATTCTGATTACTTGATTCAAAAGCAGACCAGTTAATTAGTCTAAATACCTCACCTCCAAATGAGCACGTTCCAGTGTGGTTTTATTCACAAACATTATTTGTGTAAACGCGTACAATGCGTCTCGTCTCTGCAGCGGCGCTCTCCGGTGGCCAGCTGGGGAGAAGATTGATTTTAATCTGCACCTCTGTGCATCGGTGCTGCTGTATGGAATAAGCTGTCTTGTGTGGGCTGTCAGCGTTCAGGTTGTGGCTGTGTTCAAACCGAGCAGATCCTCACCTCCCCTCCTCTGACACAGGAGGCTCCAGCGGGGGTGTCTGTCGTTTAGGACTCGTAAACAAGGTGCACGTTGTGAGTCAAAGTGTCCTGCTGCTTTGGTGTCTCCTGTGTGCTGTCAGAGAACATGCAAGCGGCAGAGCAGGGAGAGGCAGGACAAGACAGAAGCAGACACGGGAGGAGAGAGAAGACGGAGGGAGGGATGATGAGAAGGAAGGAGAGCGGGATCTGAAGACACAAACAGAAAGATCAGGATAGAAAGTCAGGAAAGGGATGATGGAGAACAAGAAATGGAAAGAGATGGGAAGACCGGTCTTCCATCGAAGGGAAAGGAGAGAAGACTGGAACTGGAGAGATCAAGAGGACGGGAGAAAGAAGATGTAGAGGATGAATACAGTATGTAGAAAAAAAACAGACCGGTCATTGTCCCTCAGTCAGAGACCGCTTCTACGACCTTTGTGACTCTTTACACTGATGGTTTTACTGGCTTCACTTCAGGGATTAATAAAGTATTATTTAAATGAACTGAATTAAACTGATATAAATGAACAGGCAGAGACAGACGAAGACAGACCCGGAGAAAATGAGACAGAAAAGGAAATCCTCAAGCAAAAGATGAAAGAGTAAAACAAAAAGGACAAGAACAAGGAGGAAAACCGTGAATGGAGGGTTTGAGAGTGACAAATGAACATCAAGAAAAATGGAAAAGAACAGAAATGACAAGGAAGATGATGGGAAAGATGGAGAGAAGAAGTGGACAGAGCAGAAGGAAAAAGAGGAGGACATGGCAGCAACAAAGAGTGAATTAAACCGCACAAAAACGAGGGATAAAACAGGGGGAAGGCAACAAATGTGAAGAGAAACGTGCCCTGAATGAAGAAACAGCAGACAGCAGACAGCGGACACGACGTGCCGGACGGCGACCAGCAGCACATGCGACAACCTGCCGGCCGACAGCAGAACCTGCACGTCTCATCTCTGTAAAAGATCTATAAAAAGGTGTTTTTGTGCGTCTGCGCTTATGTACAAAAACATTTTGGTTATCCTGCACACACACACACACACACACACACACACACACACACACACACACACACTGCTCACCTGGAGGTGGTGGGTGGGTGTGGGAGGATGGGGTCTGTGTTTCGCTGTGGGCCCTGCAGACAGGGCGATCAAAGGCTCCTCAGTCTTTGTCTGCTAACGTTGAATAGACAATAGTAAAGAGGGCTTGCTTTGATTTCAGCTCACTTTTATTGATCACAGAAGAGCAGGGATTGAAATATGAGAGACAACCCTGAACTGGATTCTTCTTTAGCTATTGATTATATCCAGAACAGACAGGCATTTCACCATGATCCAAGTTTTTATTTTATCCTCTCTGTGTTTTTTTTTTTCCAACCATAAAAAAGTGCGTCTGGCTTGTCTTTCAGGTGAAGCGCTCTGCTTTTATTTTATCAGACACCGTCTCGTCTTAAGCCTCATTTTTTAACTTCTTAAAGTTAACATCCCAAACTTATTTAGGATATGCTGACAGAAACCCCCACCGCCCCGTGTGCTCTTTTTATCAGCCCTGCTCCCGCTCCCCGGCAACCTTTAAACCTGACTTTTAGGAGCACGTCTTGTTTCCATAACTTCCGAGGCGGTACAGTCGGTGGGGACCGGGTACACGGGCGGAGGGGTTAGAGCAGCTCAGAGAGGAGCGTGGGAACACGGAAACACAGTCACATGGAGCTCAGCTCCACACGCTCGTCTCACAGCAGCTAAATCACTGCCAACAGCGCTGCCTCAGTTTAAAGCAAGCAATCAGTTTACTGTCCCAGGCATTCCCGTTACGAGGTGAGATGCAGGAACAGGCTGTGAACTCAAGTGTGTGACAGTTTGAATTTAACTTTGCTGGCAATAAAAATAGAGTCCCTTCTGGTACCGTGGCAATGAGAGAGCAAAATGCTGTGTTACAGCCATGTTGCATAAGTGTACTGTTTAAAATATGAACCATCAGTTTGCAGAAATCACCTGAAAACTGGCGGATTTAGGTAAAGTTCCTGCTTTGAAAAGCAATTTCCTAATCCTCGGCAGCTCATTAACATTCCTCTTGGCATCTACTTCTCTTTATCTCAAGGCGAAGGTAAAAAGTTTCTCCATCTCCAGCCGACAAAGTCCCTTCATGTTTAAGAGTGACTCTTTAGGGTCTGTTTAAGTTGAGCTGACAGATGTGGTTATTTGGGGACAGCTTATTGGCAAGTTTATAGTGGTCAGAGTGCTTATTTTACAGGGGCCGAGCACATGTGCCTGTGACAGTGAGGGAAATCCTTTTGGAAGTCTGGCATACGACTGAAATATAGGAGACTTAAGAGGAGTTTTGTCCAAGAATACAAGAACATCTTGGTAGTAAAAGTACAATCTGGTTTTAATTCAACCTGCTGTCCACAGGATGTGCATATGTGGTATTTGTCCTAAAATGTTTTGGTGATATGTTATTTAGTTGCACAAAGCACCTTTTTATGTGCAGAATTGATGCATTGATACATGTCAAGCTGCACGTTTTCTTTTTTCATATTTTTGTATACGTTTTCTTTAAAAAAATAAAAAAATTGAATTAATAAAAAAAAATAAAACAGGTAGGAAACAAACAAAATAAATAACATGTTATGGAAAGTGTTTTTTTGTGTTCCTGTGATGGTGGACCTGGCGGTGGTTCTGGTGGTGGACCAGGTGGTGGTTCTGGTGGTGGACCAGGTGGTGATTCTGGTGGTGGACCAGGTGGTGGTTCTGGTGGTGGACCAGGTGGTGGTTCTGGTTGATTCAAAATAAGTAGATTTATTCTGAGAGGCCCTGTGAAAGGTGTATTTTATATCAAGCTGTGATAGTTTTATAACCTTGATCTTTACCCAAGCAGGAGCTATCTAAAAGGAGGTTTTAAATAAATAAATAAATAAAGTTTAAAATGCACTGAATCAAACAGATCATTAACTTGAGCCTCAGTTCCAACCGCTGCTGTAATCTCTTCATGAGATGCCATGCACTACCAGATTTTATGGATGGATTGACTTCAAACCAGATTTTAAGGTCCGTCACAGCATCATGCCTGCAGCATCTTGGAGACTTACCACAGGTGTGTCTTCTGTCCACGGCCGAGCCCGTCGCGATGACACCAGGACTCAAACCGCCCGTTTCAGCATGACGCAGACGACGATGGTTCGAAGAGTTTTCTGGTTGTCATGTTACTGAGAGAATCTGGGACCAGTCACACGGCTCCGGGACGGGACCGTGGCTTGAAGAGGAACCCCAATGTCTGAGGAGATCCAAATACTGTGTCTGCGTATCGTCCTACTCAGCATATTAGCGGATAAACATGTTTGTGAAGAGGAATCATTTCAAAACGTAGAACTTAAATTCTTAAGGGTGTTTTGTTTTACTCTGTTTACAGGCTGTGGACTGGTCAGCACAGAGGGGGGAGCGATGCAGCCACTAACGCCCATAGGAAGTATAAAGGCTGTGTGTGTGTGTGTGTGTGTGTGTGTGTGTGTGTGTGTGTGTGTGTGTGTGTGTGTGTGCGTGCGCGCGTTCTGGAGGAGTCTCCAAGCTCGACTCAGCCTCTGCCACCTGTAAAACGTTTCTGTGAGGATCAGGTTTCTTTTGAACATGTTTAAGACAACATTTGTTCCCAATAGTTTACAGTTTGTGAAAATGCCTCCTCCGGAAGGCTGCGCCGACGCTTCCAAGTTAAGTTTTGTGGGGCGGCGCTCCATAAACCTCCTGTAGGCCTGCTGGATGGACGCGGGAGAAGCAGTGCGTGCCTTTTAAGTGCCCCTGATGGGTTTTAGTGGGCTGCTTGGCTTTTTATTTTGACTCGGCTCTCTGCAGGCTGCTTGTTCTTTACTGCGCCCCCTCTGTGCTGGCCTGGTGGATGCAGATTAAGGACATGCAGAGCAAGAGCCACTCATTACGCCTGTGATTGTGTGTGCACATGCCTATTTATTGTGTGGCGTTTTGTGCGTGCGCGCGCCTCCCTGCACATATGTTAGTGCGTCAGTGACTGTGCAGATGAGTGACGCCACTTGCGGCCTGCTGGGTGCAGCTTCCAACTGATAAATGACTGCAGGGACCGTCTTTCTTTAGCTGAACCTCACAACAATCTCCCTGGAGAGCAGCCGCTGACAAATACTCTAACCTGAAAAACCGAGCGGGCCTACAAGACAACTGTTTTATTCTAAATATGAGTTTAACCTGTTTAAAGTTACTGAAGTTCAAACAATAGCAGCCTTCAAATGATGAACAGGATTGCGCTCCCGTTCCTGCCCGTGTTTGGAGACTGTCCCTGGTGATTCTTATCTCCCAGCAAACTAATATGTTTGAAGCAGAGGCTGCCACTGCCAAGCATGCGCCACAAGCTATTTCAAAAGTGCAAAAAATATTGATATTCCAGGCTTCTAAAAACAAAACAAACGGAGGGAAAATAGTTGATGTCCCCTGGAACGACTCCATTTTTCTCCCTCTCTCTGCTCACAGATCACCTGGGACAAGTGATGAAGTGCAGACGATTTCTCCTCGTTCTTTAAACGTGCACACATGCATGGCTTATATACAGGACGTTCGAGCTGCAACGCTTTTCGTTTTCTTGTTTTTCCAGATCACATCCTATTTGTAGATCGAGGCTATGCCTTGTTCTTTCCCATAATTCACAAAGGGATCACAAGATGTATTTTTTTTAAATAATTTCTCCAGTGATCGAGTTGACATCATTTAAGAACCGGGGCTACCGTTTGGAGACTCGACTGCTTACATCTTCTCCTTGACGACTGTGCTCCTGCAGGTCCTGCTCGCTCGGCCGCCCTCTTCTCTCCACTCACGCGTGTTCACATGTGCCACCAATGCTGCCGTTAAGTCACATGACTCCGTTTCCTTTGCCATGAAGCCGTCTCCTCGTGGTTTCCCAAACAAATACAATTAAACTGAACTGATAAATCAGCCGGTTGATTGTACAATTTACTAGGAACACTTTTTGACATTTCTTTCTTGCACAGATGCAAAATCAAAATCAAAAATTTCTTGAGGTTCAATTTAATAAAAAGTTGTCTACTCTGGTCCAAATTTATTTTTGAGCAGGCGAAAATTAAAAGACACAAGTGTCTCAGTAAAGTGTTTAAAAAATAAATAAATAAATAAAATAAATCCCCTGATTAGATTCAGTCACCTTGAAATTAATTATAAACCTTGAGATTAAATCTTGAACATGTCTTCAGGTGAGAGACGGGGACTCTGGAGGCCGCGTCACGTGACTGTCACCCCTGTTCGTGTCACACCGCTCAGCGGTCCCTCGTGCATTGCTGACAGAAGCGTCTCCGCTGCCTTTCCAGTCCGGATATAAATGTTTCATCATAAAGGTGATGACTCATATTGTGTTGTTTTGCAGCAACTTATTTCTGTGAAAAGAAGAAAATCCTGCCGGGAAATATCGTCCATAAAGCCCAACTCACCGGCGGGTCCTTCATCGCAGGAGTCGAGCGTTCATCTCATCAAACTACAGCACTTTGTTGTGCATCTACACAAATAAACCATCTTAATTAGGGGTTTACACTGTACAGTTCTACCACACACTCTTCTCTCACGTAAATCTAAATAAAGATGCCGCCGGTGTCGCTCCTACAACACAAAGCAGCTGAGAGGCCTTTGTGACTGAAGCTCCTGCCATCTGTGCCCCGACCGTGAACCCTCCTCCAAAGTCGCCTTCTCTCCTAACGTCCTCTGCAATAGCAGGACGGGCCGGCCCTGCTACGCTTCGTCACACCTGCCCCGTACCTGGCTGTTAATCCATCAGCTGTACCTCCCGGCGCACACGAGTGGAAGAAACTGCCTTCGCTGCATTTCCTCCCTCTTCTTTTTCCTTCTACTTCTTCTTGTCACCTACGTGGATGTTTTCCTTTGACTACCCAATAATGCAGTGAGGAGCTTTCACCACAAGATGGACTAAGGGATGCATGGATGTGCAGCGTATGGCAAACGACAGGAAGAAGAAGAGGAAAAAAAAAGAAAAAACCAGCTCTCTGTGTAACATATAGACACAATAAACTAAAATAAAAAGAAAGCTGTTTATCATTACAGACAAAATGCAGAACCACTCTCTTGCATTTCTTTGATGCAGGAGTCTACGAGGGTGGGGCCACAGATGCCAGGAAAGGCCAAACAACTTGTGTATTAATTCCAGATATTTACTTTTGTTTGTTTTCACTGTGTTCAGGGCTCCATGGGAGCAATTTTTGCTGTGATGAATCTGAACAGCAGTCTCTGCGGAGTTCATTACAGGGAGAAAGCCAGTGCCCGCCCCCACTGCTCGCCGGCCAAGAGGGAGTCGATGGGCTCAGGGGGATGGCTTCGCTTGGTGGGAGGAGTGCGGTGGTGCTGGTGGTGGTGGTGGGGGGGTCCACCCGCAGAACTGAGTGAGGCTGTGGCGGCTGCAGGGTACCCATGGGACTCGAGGAGAAAGGAGACCATAAATACTCAGCTAATGACCTCAAAACACTAACAACACAAAAGTAATTAAGACAACGGCACAAATGAAGGAGCCCGCCGCTGCAGGGTAACAAAAAAAACAGCAGAACATTATCTCCACTTTGACGGGGGGAAGAAAAGTGATAAAAGCTACGGGTTTGCTTTTAGGTACAAGTGAGTAACTACTGGGACAGGTACTGTCTGCCTAAGAAGAGCAAAGAGTTATTGAAAAAGATTTGCGTCTGAAATCTAAACTCCAGCGCTAGATGAAATCCATCCTGGAGGGACACGCAACCTTCTCTTTCCTGTCTTTGTTATTTGAGAGTAAACGCTGACTGGCAGTGCACTGAGATGGCTTTCAAAGCCTAAAACGGCAACACGGCAAATAGATGTGATGCTTCATCACAAGGCGGAAAAATGAGAGGCAAACTGTAGTGTTCAATGTGTCCAAGTGTTCAACACGCCGTAAAACGAGCGCTTCCTGATAGGATGAGCTCAATTACGGGGTTGTTTTTACATTCGGATTTAACATTTTTACAATAAAAGGTTCTCCTTTGATGTGTGAATATTTTGTTTAGTCTGAAGTCGGATCTGATGCTCAATTAAGGGCAACTAGAGGAACTTTTTTAACAACTTAGAAGAAAGAAACGACGGCTCTCTGAGAAGGTTTGAAGCCGGTGTTCGGTGCACGAGGCGAACGCTCAAACCAGGCCGCTCGGCTGCAGTAATTACTTTTAACAGGCAACAAAAGAGGAAGAAATACTCGAGCTTGCTACATTCTCATGTGAATAAATTTAACTTTTACTCCTTACAGTACGTGGAGAGGAAGAGAGCCGATCACTGCTTTGATAAAACATAAAAGTCTTAAATTAACTGTAATGTTTGCTTGCTTATTGTTTTTCTGCATTTCTTATTTCTTACAAAATAAAGCAACTTGCCCTCATCTGCTGGTCAACGCCCCACAGACAGACGTTCCTGCTTTATTATACAGGGTTCTAATAATAAAATGATGTTAAGAAAATGCACATTAGCCTGCCGAGGGCCAGCATTTGTGCGTATTTCAGCTCCATGTTGAAGATGTGTGACCTGGTATGTTTCCAAAACACCGAGAACATCAGTGATTCGCTTCTGAAAGCCAATAACGTTTTTAACGGCACCGTGCAGAACTGGAACGTTACGTTTCAAGCTTACTGACGAGGACCTTTACTCCGACTTCACCGTAAACGTTTCTGGGGAAAACTCATTTAACACACAGAACCGCTGGTTCGTACAACATATGTAACATTGTTTGTAAATGTATTCACTTGAACCATGATTTTGTCTAGTTTCGTGTTCGTTCTAGTTTTTGTTGTTTGTTTTTCCACTTGATTTTTATAGATCAAGCTGAGATCGTTCATCTGAAACCCGTCTCAGAACTGAGTACATCTGCTCAGGAGGCTGGACAGACTGCAAATAAGACACCATTACTGGCAGTGACGGTAAAAAAGCCAGTGTTGATGTTTTATCAAAGCATTGATTTGCTCTCAAATTAAGTTTATTCACATGAGAATGTAGCAAGCTCGAGTATTTCTTCCTCTTTTGTTGCCTGTTAAAAGTCATTACTGCAGCCGGGCGGCCTGGTTTGAGCGTTCGCCTCGTGTACCGAACACCGGCTTCACTTTAACCCCTCTCGGCTGCTGCGGTTAGGGGCGGTGGCGGGATGGGTCGTCCCTGGGACCTGGTGGTGCGAGGTCGGTTGTGCAGGCATGCTTGGGTGGCTCCTGCTCATCCCGGATGCTGAGACCGGCGTGGGGCAACTCTGGACTCCCCCCTGTGGGTCCGGTTCCTCTTTTCCGTCTCGTGCCTCCTGGGTGGGGGACTTCTCCTCGTGCTGCCGGTGTGTGGCGGCCCTGCTGACTGGCGCCCTCTCTGGATGTTGGGCTGTTTCTGCCCTCCACCATCTTGGGAGTGCGGCCCCATCGTCCACGCTTGCCGGTATCCGGGGGGGCTGACTGGCTGGCTACTGCTGGACTGGAGAGTGAATCCAGTGCACTGGTGGAGGTCTGCTGCATGACTCTGACCCAACACACCAGTACCAGCTGTGATTCAGACCAAAGTCTTGGTGGAGATCATGAGATGTTGATGAACCCATGTTGGCGGTCAACATTACTGCTTTGTGTGTCTCTTCAGGTCTGACTGTTTCAGCTCTGGCACAAATCGGGGGGTTACGTCCAACATAACCACAAATCATCATCCACGTATTTACGCACATCACACCACACTACACCGACACACACACACACAAATCCATTATCAACAATACGAACAACATCCATCACAATCTTCGGTTTCTGTTCCTCTTTCTGCACTTCACCGTCTGGGATTTTAGTCGTCTTTGACTCCTGATAAGGTTTGTTAGATGGAGCGTGAAGTGGGCTGGTGTAGGACACCTTCACGTTCACGTTCACGTGCACAGGAAACCTCACATCTGCACTTGCAAAACAGATGTTTAAAATGAAGTTACAGCGAGGATCAAGTCTGCAACCTGATGGAGGTAGATGTGAAACTCGCACACTGATTATAATTGTAAATGATCAATCCCAACATTAGTCGCAGACAAAATACATATTTTCAACAAACACCATCTTAAATCAATAATAATAATAATATTGTCGGAGTAAATAATAATTTGCATTCTGCCGACTGTCAGTCAGATTTGGCCTGTGCATCTGCTGGCTGCTCCCCAGCTCTGCTTTCATGAACGCTGTTCTCATTTACATGTTTTTATGTTTTATCTCACCAGACCACAGAATCTGAAACGGGGACTAAAACGCCACCCATCAAAACGGCACGTATTAACCTGCAGATGCTGTTCGGAAAAAAAAAAAAAGAAAATCACAGCTTACAACAAGTCTGCTTTGATTTTGTTTATATTTACATGTATTTACAGCGACTTTCAAAAAGTTATTTCAAATCTCACAGATGTGCATCCAGGCGAACCTGCCGCTCAGCAGAGACGGACGGCTGTCAGTCACAACGTAATATAAACGTATTCCGGAAAAGAAACTGCTAAATCTAAAAAGTTCCTTCAATGTGTGCAGTTTTCTTTTTTAAGTAAGATGATAAAGCTGCTAAATTGGAAACAATGAAGCAAATTTATGAGCAAGTTTGCAGCTCACAGGCACAGAGGAAGAGGCTGAGAAATGAGTGACACTAAACTTAAAAACATAACCTTATGAGTCTCGTAACCAGAGGGCTTAACCAGCACAAAGACACTGGTTTCAGTGGGAATTGAGTCTTGCTGCCTTAACTTTTCTCACCCGGTTAAGTCCGTCATTTAAAAACAGACGGTTACAGAAAACACATGAATATACAGAAGCAAGAAACACTGTGCGCACCGTTTTCTCGGGAACGTTGAAAACCTTCCGTCAGAATAGTGCAACTGTGGCTCTGTCTTCCTGTCAGGAAGCGTCCACACTGCACCCACAGATCCCTGCTGGAAGATGCTTGAAGGGCGACATGGCGTTTGATTGTGGCCGCTTCGAGCTAGATCGGAAATGTATCCGATTTAAGGCCGCATATGAAAGTGGCCTTGATCGGATTTAGAAAAAAAAAAGAAATCGGGTTTGCGCCGTTCAGAGTGTCATTAAATAAATCCGATATGAGTCACATATGAGGGAAAAATCTTTTTTAAAAATATCGGAATTGCCCTGCAGCATGAACGTAGCCTAAGATGCAAAAGCAGATCACACCATGTAAGGTATGAAATATTTATTACTTTTAAGTGAATCTTTTTCATGGTTGGTTTCAAAACATATACAAAAGGAGAGAAATTCCAGGATACTTGGATATTTGCTCAGATTTTCCCACAACCTTCACTTCTGAAACTCCCCTTTAGCCTCATCAAACACTCTTCTGTGGGTTTGTCAAAACCACTGACCTTTAATATTAAAGGATTCTACTTAAGAGTTCAGTTTATTAGACTGTCTTTTATTATTTTTAACAGATTTCTAAAAAGTAAATGAAATAAATAAATAAAAAAATCCCTACAACCCAGACTATAAAAACAGACTTTGAGTTTCAGCAACTTTAAAAGAATGTTTTTAATTGTAGGTTATGTGATAAATTATTAACTAATGTGTTACTGAGGTTTCACTGAATTTGTACAAATTAAGTAAATAATTTCAATCATTTGCAGAGAAGTTTGTTTTTAAATTTGGAAAAACAAACAAAACAAATTCTTCCTTGTGTTTCCTCCCTTTAGGAGACAAACAATGACTCTGATGATCTGCTCTTCAACCCTTCACAGACCAAACTGATGAGTTTTACATAGATGACCGAAATAACATTGAGCCTCTGGTAACATTCTCATCATTTCCTGTGACTTAAATGTGCACTAAGTAACTAAGGTGTTTGCATATTTTCACTTGAAAATAATATTGATACTACAGATATACCAAAGGAATGGTTGGTGGAATGTGGCTCAGAATTGCCCATTATTGTGACCCGTAAATATAATATAAATATTTTTCAGTAATTCCAGCCTATGATTTAAATATATTTATAATAGAGTAGGAATGGCTAAATCTAAATAGATTAATTTATGTTCATGCTCATTAACACACAAACTTCAAAGTTTGAGTGAAAAACGTGCATGTCCCTCTCTGCTGTGCTTCAGCTACCTCCAAGCTTAGGAGGATCGTATGTACATGCAGCTCTATGAAATACTGATTTTTTTTCCACTACATAGTCATCGTTAGAGACTACCTCCTGATTCTTTTTATCCCCAAACCCAAACTCCAAATGAATGTAGAAAAGTGCAGTTAGATGCAAATTAGCTACGTTGGGATTTCAGAGGGGTTAGGAGAAGAGTTGGTCTCAAAAGAGATGCATCTTTCTTGGAAGTAGACAAGGACACCCTTGCTGTGATAGCAGCTGGGAGCTCACTCCACAAATGAGAAAAGTCTGGTTTGCTTCGTGTGTAGGAGAGGCAGTGGCAGACAGCGTTCCATAGAGGAGCGTCACGATTGGGCAGGAGAATACGCTTTAACAACAGGAGTTAAATAACTGGGTGCAGACCTAGAAGTCACTTTGTAGGTAAGCACTGGTGACTTGAACTTTATTCGGGATGCCAAGAGTAGCCAGTGGAGTTCAGAAAGTAACGTTGTCACATGATCTAGTTTTGGCTGGTTGAACACCAGACACGCCGCTGCGTTATGGACCATCTCTACAGGTTTTAGGGCCGAGTGTGTCATTGTTAGGGTAGGTTGGAGCTCTGTCATGTGCTGATGTGTCCCTGGAAGGGCGGTGAACCCCACACTGTCCAGTGCAAAAACTGAGCCAGGTCCCGGGCCTGGAGAACGGTTGTGTCAGGACACGCAACCAGCATAGTACCTAAGCTTAATCAATACGTGATCACACAATGATCTGCTGTGGTGACCACAAAAACAGTAAAACGCCGAAAGAAGTTTCCTTTGTGTGCCCCAATAGCATACGTTCCTGTCAGTTCTGCGTATGAAGACGAGATGTTTGGCTGTGTCCTGCTTCATTCCAGAAGATGGTTTTTAGTGTGAGATGCCACTAAATGGAAGTTACATAACTATACTTACAACTATTCTCATATAATGTGCATAAGTGGAATATTCCAACTGTAAACTAGGATAAAAAGAAGAAAAAAAAATGTCCATTGAAGCAGCAAATTAGAAAAAGTGAACCACCAGAGAAGTGTAGCTCTGAAACTACTGTGCAGGAAGTGCTTTCCGTGTTAGTTATGCTGCTTATTATACTTTAGACAAAGTTTGTGGGTGGAGCATCTGCTGCCTGTTCTGACTCATCTGTCCAAAATTGAAAATACAAAATGACCTATGAAAAAAATAAAAATAATAATCATCCAATCTCCAATAAAAATCCAATCTCCAAAAGAAATTTGAAAGATTTATTATGTTTTGTTTGCATACAAGATGTTTGTGATATGGGCATTTCATCTAACTTGAAATCTTAAGAAAGCATGCCAAGACAATAAATATTAACTGTTAATATTTTTTTCTTTTACTTTCTGGACTCTTCAACACCAACATCAGCGGACATGCAGAAAAGAAAACCAAACAAAGCTAAAAAAGCCGGGACACGTTGGAGCAGTCAGACGTTACGTACGTACAGGAGAGGAAAGAAAGGAACATCAAGATACAGTCACAATCCTTAAAAAACCCTTAAAGTGACTCAGCTGTGTGTGAATTAAACATCTCCTTTTCAAGGATTAAAAACAAAAAAAAAATCAATTACACTTTTTTTAAAGTAAACAAAAACAGTTTCTGCGCAGAAAGCCAGTTTATGCAACAGGTGCTTTAACTAAATCTTTACAAATTAGTTCAATATTTCTAAGGAAGTTTAGTAGTACTACTTTTTTGTCACCAGCACATTATTTTGGTATGCTACTGTTAATTCAAAACTAAAATCTAAAAAAAAAAAAAGGTGCCTTAAAGCAACAACTCCCTGAAATGTTTTGGTGCTGCGCTGATGCTCTTATCGCGAAGCATCGACAGGCTGTGATGAGGACCGAGGCTGAGGATGACGACAAGTCGCAAAATGACAACTGATTTGGGAATAAACTGTTCTACGGCTGTGGGAGTATAAACGTGACGTTCGGGGGTATAAACCTGCAAACAAGACTGACAAACACTATATTTGCAGTAAATCTGTAACCACCAAAACACTTTCAAAACATACTGTAAACCAAAACAAAATCATTTACACTTATAGAATTATTCATTTATTTTTGTTGCCTGTATAAGCGTAGATTCTGATTATAACGTTTAAACAGAATTAGATGTTAACAGAAAAAGAAAAAGAAAAAAACAACACACATACACATATATATGACAGTGGGTCTGAAGTTTAACTGAAGAGTTAACATGTCATTTGATAATGTTAAAAGTTCAAAAGACACTGCAAAAAGAAAGTTATTAATAACTGTTAAATTTCTACTCCTTCAATATAGATAATCATCATTATATAAACCAGTAATAGTAAGTGCTGGTCATTCGCAACCGACCGGTGTAAACCTTGTTACTGTAAAAAGTATTAATACCACCACTCCCTCCTTCCCAATGAAGAAAGTCTTTAAACAAAACTATTTATTTTCTGGGAGTGTTTCTTTTCCGTCTCTCTCTTCTATAAAATAAAATTATCCCACTGATACCATTTTGTCTTCTTTTATTTTTTTTTATATATAAAGGTTTTCATGTACTTTCATTAAAACAGTCTTACAAAGAAACCGCTCTTTATGAGTGATTTTCCCTTTTCCTCTTAGGCACACTGATGTACTCCAGGCATGGACGGATATGCAAGGAAAAGATCCGTTTTCTCTTTATTTGGTAACTAAAAAGACACGTTTACACTGCAAATTGCACATCAACATGAAGAACGTTGTCCCGAGTTAGACCACTTTTCTGAAGGGCCTCGTGCTCTCACTGGACTTGATGGAAAAAAAAAGTGTTTTTATTTTCTTATTTCATTTTAAATTGCTCTTTCCCCCTCCTCTATCTTCTTTTTTTTTTATTTTAAAACACCCTGCAGTATACGTTAGTTAGGTTGAGGTTAAGGAGAAAGTATTTTGGTGTCATAAGTGGGGTAAACAGCAGATATATAACTGCTTTTAAAAATACAGCTTCTATGCCTACAAGGCTGTCAAGAAGAGAAATTGTGAAGTTTTCAGACAATACAGAGGTGTCAAAATGACTAACATTCAAAGAGTTGAGGAGACATTTGCCCATGTTCTCCCCCGAGCATGTCTCTAGTCTACCCTCTAAATGATCCTTCCTTTTCTAATACATTCATTAGAAGTGATCACCCTGCCAGCCTTCCAGTACCAGGGTAAAAAGTGCAACATAACACCTCAACCATCAATTACTCTGTTTGTCTCAGATTTGCTGTCATGGAGGGAACATAAAACTCCAAATCTCTACTCAGATTTGATCTAAAAGTTTTCTTTTCCGTTTTTCTGTGCCATTAGAGAGGTTTCATGAAGACACTGAAAGACAACAAGGCTGTTGATGGAAAGTAAAACTTGATTAACACTGAATATTAGAATTTTGTTAATTTAATCTATTTGCAGCGTATCAGCTGAAGAACGGACATGTTTTAAAGCAACACTGAATTAAACTTTTTTTTTTTTTTAAGGACAAGGTGTAGTCAGGGCTTTTCTTAACATTTCTTTGGCTTAATATATGTATTATAAGTAAGAGCAAATTCCTGAAGACTAAAGAGCAAGAAGACAGAGATGTGTTCCACCTATGGGGGGGGGGGGGGGGGGGGGGGGGGGGGGGGGGGGGCATTATTTTGCTTTCATGGTACAATATCGCTCAAGGTATGCAGAGTTCGTAGGCACTTTAGGAAAAATTCAAGTTGCTAAATGGGTTTGAGAATTTGCTGAATTTACAAAGTCACTAACTGAGGTTAACTGAGCTAAAATGTGACGTTCGCAGCTGTTACTGAGATGGAGGTCAGCTGTACAAGCTTAGACAGAATACATTTTCACATTATTTAAAAAAAAAAAAAAAAAAAAAAAAACAACCCAAAAACAAACAAACAGGAAAAAAAGACAAAAGAAAAAACAGCCAAATATCAAAACTGAAAACCTGCGCACCAAAAGAATATCTGTATAGCTGAATTTTCAACTATGATTATCACTCATTTTTATAGACTGATGTTCTACAATAAAAATCTGTTTCTTGTACCAATTCACAAAGAGCTAAATTCTGAAGTGTTTGTATAAAAGCTAAAAGATGGCTTACGAGTCCAGCAAGGGTGGAAGTGGGGAGGAGTTCTGCAAGGCATACTGTGTGTAACGCTGGGCTTCAGCAGCCCTGTGTCCTGTTCTGCATGTGTTTGGCAATGTCGTACACGTAGGTGATGTCCGGCCTCTTCTCTGGGTCGGGGTTGATGCACATATCTACCAAGTTTCTCAGCTGGCGAGAGACGGGAGGGTTGATGGTAGAGAGGTGAAGAAAGACGCAACACAATTAATGACAACGCACCTTGACAAGTCCAAAAACAGACAAATCAACAGGTAACAATGATAGTTTAGTGAAAATAACTGATCTGCTGAATCCCATTTTATCTAAGACTCCCCCCCCCCCCCCCCCCCCCCCCCAAGCACACAGTCTGTTGTCACTCTACTACCATTCAGAGACACCACTTAAACTGAAGTGCAGTGCCTGACACGAGCAGCTCAACGGGCTCCGTAACGTAACAACTGCTGCCATCATTAAAAAAAAAAAAAAAGATAATAGAAAATGGGAAAATCTACACAAGGTCGCTATGGTAACTGTGCCATTTCTTGTCCGCTGTTGCGTGGCACCCCCTTCTCATCAGTCACTGTGTGTGTGTGTGTGTGTGTGTGTGTGTGTGTGTGTGTGTGTGTGTGTGTGTGTGTGTGTGTGTGTGTGAGAAAGTGCAAGAAGGATCCAAATTCAGACGGTCTGAGAATTAGTCGCACAGAATGGAGATTTGGGGGGAGTAAAAAGATGCAGATATGTAAAATATTCATGCACTTCTTTGCATGGCAAGTGGGGATGGGGGAGTGTCAGGTGGAGGGTGGGAGCTAGTAAAAGAAGGTGGGGGGGTGGGGGGCTTAGACGGAGATGGTTAAATGACACAACAAAGATGAGCAGCTGACAGTTTGCTGCCGATCCTTCAGGAGCATTGTTTACATCCAGACAGGCGCTGCAGGCACCCCCCTCATCTCCATCTTTCCATCGCCCTGTCTCTCGCTCTATCATTCCCATTTTTTTAGCTTTGTCTTCCTTTCTCCTGGATGAGGGTGACATGTAGGGTAATACTGGAGCTCAGCGTGGTATGTGAGGAGGGATGTGAAAAATATAAACTTGAAAATACAAAAACGCACATGGACAGCACACGGGTTTGAAACACTTCATTAGCTGTTATCAGCGTAACGAAGTAAATAATATCGTGTATTTATTATTATCATTAATAATAATCATAATCTCCACGTAGGGCTGACTATTTGATGAGAGGAGATGAATAAATAAGTACAGCCACTAACTATTTGTTATTTTATGAATAAATAAGTACCCATAGGGCTCAGCGGGTTGAGCGGGCGCCATTTACAGAGGCTATTGCCCTCATTAAGGCAGCGCAGGTTCGAGTCCCGGCCTGTCGCTATTTCTTGCTTTCACAATCTCATAAGAGGTCATGGCTTGGGGGCGGAAGGTGACCCGACGTGCACGTGAAGAGGGGCTGCCAGAGGAGACCACGCCTCCAACATGATTTCACATCTACTGGAGCTTCACCAACTGTCACTCGGCCAAGTTCAACGTAAACTCTTTGAAACAAATGTTTGCAGCCACCGATGAGAGTTAGTACATCTAGCATAGGGCAACTAAACACCTCATTGGGACTTTAAACAACAGTTGTGAGTGAATGAAAGTAAATGTTGGTGGACGTAACTGCAGTTGTGAGCACACGAGGAGTTAAAAAAAGAAAAAAATACTGAACAGTGAGTTTCCCTGAAATTAGTGCACGTCATTGAGAAGGAAGATATTTGAGACGGGGAGTGTGACCGCCGAACCAGCAGTCTACACACAGATTAACAGAGCTTTCTAAATGACAAAACAGCATATAGCTACACAGAATGCTGGTTGCTGTGTCAGCAGGCCTCATACAATTACAGTCCATTATAGATATAACATTTTAGTTTCCGAGAACCACAGCATGCATCTTTTAGGACTGCAATATTCTGCATAAACAATGTATGCCAACACCTAACACAATTGTTGTTTGCTGTAATATATCAACTGGGATAAAATGATTTATTTTGCTCTCTATTTAAAAGATTGAGCCTCAGCCTTTGATTAATTCTGTTTCTTTTTTTTGTGAGGCTAAAATTTGATCAGGCAAATGAACTTAACCCACAAAGCTTCAATGTGGGTCTAACAAAGCACAGATACCTGTAGTGCATCATTGTGAACATGTACGTCCAGTCAGCGTTGGAAGGTTTGCTCATGTGAACCGTCGACAAAATAAAAAAAAGACACCCCCCACCCCTCAAAAAAGAAGGAAACAAATGCCACCCACACAACAATGGCAGTGCTAATCAGAAATACGGCTATCTTTAACCGCAGTCCGACTGCATTACATTTTTGTGAAAGAGTAAGTCCTCACAGACTTACAGGAGATGATTTAATGTTAATTTAGGGAAACATGACTCTCTAGCCCATTTAGTTTAACCCCACTCTCAAGCATGACCACATGCTTTTGATATGTGCGTTTAATTTTCAAACGGTTAAAATCATAGCCAGTCTTTTGATCACAGAGTAATATCATACACTGAACTGTAGCTCAGACAGAAGAATGGATTTCACTTAGATATATATAGGAAAAAAAAGAATAACAGTCTAAATGAATAAAACTCAAGCAATTGACATAAAGAAAGTCAGTACTATTGTGGCTACTGTTCAAAAGTAGTTCATAGTTTGTGACATAGTACAAGCCAAGTGCTGACACGACTAGTGCTTACCTCCTCTGAGTAGTGATCTGAAGGAAGAGGGGGGTAGTCGCACTGTTCTATCTTCTTGCAAAGGGAGTAGAGGTTCATCTTATCGCCATAGAAGGGACTCTGTAAAGCTGCCATCTGAACCACAAAGACGTAGAGAAACAAGGAGAAGGCAGAGAGAAACTGGTTAAAAACTAGAGGAGAGCATGTGAGACTGTGAAGACAAAAAGGAAATTTAACACTCAAACTCTCAACAGGTGGCGCACAGAAGAAGTCTGCAGCATGTGCAAAAGGCAGCCGCTTCCCAGTGAACTACTCCACAAGTGCAGGGTCACGGTGCAAGAGGAAAGACGAGTCTGTATCTCTGCAGGTTCACTTTTCGATTTAAACCAGAACCAAAACAAATCCATCAACCCTTTATTTCATCTAGTTTCGTGGCCTTCCTTCAAAACCATTTAAAAACGTCTCACTGAAAATTACAGACGTAATATAGCTCAGAAATGTAGAGGCACGCGAATGAAGGGTAGTTGAGGGACACAAGGGAAAATACGTTTTTTTTTTGGTGTGTTGGAGTTGCAAGAAGGCTGCACCCCCCCCCCCCCCAGAAAACAAATGCAAGCAGGCAGAGCAGAGCAGAGAAAACGGGAGTGAAGAATGGAAGGAGAAGCAGAAGTTTACTAGTGAGTGGAAACAGGTCATGAATTCTTTCTGCTATTCTAAGAATGGAAAACCAGCATGGCTTTTGTGTTTTTCCAGCGCTATGACTGACTCACTTCCTATCATCTAAAAGGCACACATGCGAGGTGAAGCCTGAAGCCCGGGTGCATGATCGGCACACTGATGGTTCACATATTTCCACCTAATTGGTCATCGTCATCGTCATCAATAATTAAGGATTCAGGGATACAGAAAGATGGGTTTTAGTAAACGTACTACCAACATAACATCACTGCAGTTTACTTTATTGTGCGTCATTGGGCAGTTTTACAAAAAAAATATCTATACAAGTAAAAACTATACTAGTATTTGAATGTGAAATTCATGGCTGTATTATAGCAGACGACCTTAAAATGTTGCTAAAGGAGAAATATATTATTTATAGTAGCTTTTCTAGCACTTAAGGACACTGTACATAAGGTGAAAACAAACAAACCTAATACCATTAAAAAAAACAACCCATAACATCAAGGACAAAAAAAGAATGGAAGTGAATTAATATTTCTAAGCTCAGATGATAGTGAGTAGTGTAATATAATATATAATATATATTAATAATAACCGTTTGTAAGTTTGCTTCTTGCTGCAGGCTGGATATGATTACTAATTTTTAATTAAAAGACATAAAGGGAATTAGGGAGTGATATCAAACTACAACAAGGAAATATAAAAAGTAAAAACAAAGACATAACATCACGGGTTGAATCGGTGGGCAGTTTTACGCCTCGATTCTCCAACTGTCCCTGAATCGTCTTGGAGAGAGTGCAGTGTGTCTGACAGCCTGCTAATTGGACGCGTGAAAGCGGATGAGAAGAAACCCACATACAAACACAAGTGGAATCCGTCCATGGAAAATACAGCAGCTTAGTGTGAATGTGCCATTTTCTACAACGTCATGAAGAATATAGAAAGCGCGTGTGCGTGGGACCGTTAAATAAATGGATGTAAAACAAAACCTAAGGCCTACTGCGATATTATTGCCAAACGTACACTAGCACAGTTGGTTGCGAGTCAAGAGAAACCCACTGGCGCTGCCCGAAAACCTGCAGTCGCATCAACAACCCAACCGAGCTTTTCATTTCAGTTTTAAATGACAGATGTGTCAGACACTGATGGTCCTGAGACAGAAAAAGCCGTGTGTTTCATTGGGCAGATTCTGACAGAGTTTCTGTTGCAGCTTCCAGCAGGAAGTCAAGTTGACAGCAGCAAAAACTCAGTGCGCCATCGTTCCTCTGGACATATTTACCATCACACATTCATTGGTTCTATTAATCAAGAAAACACATCAATATACTATATCCTTAGAAAAACACACAACAACATCAGGAAAGAGAATCGGCTTCCATCTCGCCTCTCCGTCTACTTCAATCCCCACTACTGAGGCTGGCACAGCGGGCGGTTGACAGTGATGAGACGTGTTTGGAAATGCAGATTTCCTGTGTGTGTCAGTGATAATACACTTCCATTTGTAAGAAAGCTTCTTATCTCCGGCCTGAAACGTCAAATTCAATTGCACAATGTTTAATATAATGACATGTGGTCATTTTCAGTAAAGTAAAGCTTAAAACAAGGGTATATCATTTAAAATCTGTGCTGAGTCGAGACAACACGGTTTCCAGGTGGAAACTCGGCTGTGTCCAGTCAACACTTTTAGTTGGGACCCTGAGATGTTGCAGTATAAGGCGCTGTTGGCAAAAAAAAAAAAAAAAAAAAAGTTGAGGAATAACTTTACTATTTATATGAATATCATAAAGAAATACATTTTGCACAAACGAGATTTGATAAACTGCAGGATTTCTTCCCCCTACTGGCTCCGTTTCTAACATCAAGCACACAACACATATACAATCTTGAAAGCGGATAAAGCTGGTGAAGGATTGCGTTTAAAGTATCACTTCATATGTCAACTGGGCGTTGCGTTTACTTTTTATTAATGACGGAGAACTTTATTTGAACCAGGCAGCCTCTAATACAACACCTGCACAGGAAGAACAGGAGTCATGAGCATGTTGCATTTTTATTTTAGAACAAAATTACTTTTCAGCTGGTTTTGAATAAATATATATTTCAATCTGACTTTTTTTTTTTTATACATATATAAAAGTCTATTTCAGTGTCTTGGAGAGGAGCAAGTGGGAAAACGCTCCTAATTGTTTCGTCACAAAGTATTTGGGTGTCAGTTTGTTGCAGCAACACACATTTCTAAATAAGCAGGAGGGAGACAGAAACAACCAGAGAAAAAAAAAAAAAGCAGGCAGCTAAAGACACCAGGAGGCAAAGGGTTAAGCAAGAACCCCTCGTATTTTCATGCATCTTCTGCTTTTGACAGATGAAAAATGTCAACTGTCCTGTTTGTATTTGGGAGTTTTTGCACTATTCATCTGCTTCATTAGTGCCTGCTGCTCCTAGCCCCTGACAGCTGCCGGCCCCCTGCTCTCGGAGTGTACACACACACACACACACACACACACACACACACACACACACACACACACACACACACACAGATGCATGCCGCCCCCCCATCACCACACAACCCCTGACACACAAACAGACACAGAAAAACACAGACTTGCTCCTTTTTTCAGACTGTGTTGTCGCAACGGTTTATATGATTGACTCACTCTCTGACCTCTGAGGCCCGGGTGTGTGAGCGCCTGTGTCTGTGTGTGTATGGTTCATTGATATTCAGGAGACAGAGTGCACATGCATGCCTGCTGTCTGTCTAAGGGGTGTGAGCTGCTGGTGGCAGAACACACGCATGCATGCACACACCCACACCATATTTGCACTCTTGTATTTGTGAGAACCCGTACCAACTTAATTCATACTCTAGTCCCCATCCTTAACCTCAAACATCCCATCTATACATCAATAACCATTACCTGAACTTAACCCCAACCTTAAAAACAAATTCTAAACTCTAAAAGATCCCTGTTAAGCTGCTGCGAAGTGATACCAGTATTGGCAACTCGTGCACTCGTATTTGCAAAACTACTTCAATGGGCTGCATCTGATGCCACACCCCTTTTTGACCAATTTCAACCTGGCGCTGCTGCGAGACTGGTGCTAGTGCCAGTTCAGAATTGGCTCAACACTGGAACCTTTAAAGAGGTGGTTTGGTTTTTTTTTTCCCCACATATTCAGGGCCTCTTAAGAGTCACGTCATTATTTTATTACATCTCTTTTAAATCAGAACTTCGCCGGGCTAAATGCAAGAAGCAGTTACACTGCATTCGTTTCTTCCCCATCTTCTGAATCCGAAGCTCCCTTTAGTGTTCTCCAAAGTTCTGTAGAGGACTGAGGTCACAAAGGACACAGATCAGCGTTTTCCCTCAAAACTAATGTCTCTGTTTGTGAATGCTCGCTGTTATGTCCACTAGTTTTTATAAATGCTGGCTGAACGACTCTAAAAACAGGATTTACGCTCAGTGATTTAGTGGGATCCGTAAATACGAACGTGGAACAATGTTAACTAATGAAGACCGTTCTGGAACCATAAAGGACGTTTAAGACAGCTCTTGTGAATGCCGTTTCCCCAAGTTCACTGAATAATGCACATCGACACCGACTGCTGGTTTTAAAAGATTAAAAGCTGTTTTTCAACTGCTGCTGTCAACGATCATAGTGCAAAGAGACCGTCTCCTCCACGGGCCGCTGCTGCTTGACTTTGGTGCCGATTCTCCGTTTATTCCTTTTCATTAGTTTCTTCTCAACCAGCTCCACATAAACATGACTCAACAATGGCAGTCACACTGTTCTGTTTTAGTAACTATAATCTCGGTGTAACCGTTTCTTGCATTTAACCCAGCAAAGTTCTGGTACGAGTGTAGCACCACCTTTACCGACTCTGAACTGGCGCTTTCTTTACTGCCAGCTGTTGAAAAAAACACTAAAAAACTAAACAAAGTTCAACTGACTCAGCGCTCCAAACTCTGATCTAGCAGTGGAACCTCGTTAGTAGAAAAGGCTGATTACAGCAGAGTTTTCCGAGGTGGGGGGCACGGCGGCGCAGTATGAACGAATAAAAAAGGTCAATGCTTGGACACTGCTAGTACCATGCAGAGGTATTTGACGGGGAGTTGTAACCTGTTGCACTGAACATAATTATACTGACAGCAAAGAATACTGTACAAAATAAAAAAAAAAAACAGTTACTCTTGAAGTAATTGCAAATTGTTGATTTGTTATGCAACATTAGAACCGCAGAAGTGTTTGGGGGTTTTATTATGTGAATAACTTTATCTAAACAAAATTTACAGGTCTGTCACTCTCTGACTTTTACTAAACATGTGTGTTTTATATTTTCTGACGTTTTCAGCATATAAAGAAAATACACATGAGTTCTTAGTGCTTATTTGTTGGACCGCCGCCAACTCGGAGCTGGACCAACGTGAAGATTTAAAATAAAAACAAAAAAACACTCCACTGACGCAGCTATGAGAAGGGTAGGAAGGGTTTCTACGCAGATATTATCTTGCTAATATAAAGTGATACAAATAGATTTCGTAGCCTGATCTGAAATTACAGCTACGAATCAAGAGTTACAGCTGACTTCCAACTGCAGCTGCTGACGCGGACCGGCTGATGTTCACCTCAGCGCCGACGTCACCACAATAACAAGATCTATAACTATTAAATTGAAAACGCGAACATAAAGTAAGCAGTTACAACAACAATAATAATAATATTATAAACCCAATAAATCGACAGAATCAAGAGAAACAGAAGGTTCATCCATGTACACACCGACTTTTGTGTGTGGTCTGTCTGCGTTTTGCATTTATTTTATATGTAGTTTGTTCAAATAATGCGTTTTGAAGAGTGTGCTTGTGCCGTAAAAATATTTTATATATTTTAAAACTGAATCATTTTAATTTCATGGCATAACTGTTATTAAATTTCAAATTAAAAAAGTGAAACAGTCGCGATCAGTCTCTCCACCCGACGTGCACGCCACAAGCAAAGACAAAATATTAAGAAGAAGTGTTAAAATACATTTTTACATACTTTTACACAAATGAAAATTTCTTCTACGGCAAAGGGCGGCCCAGCAGCAAAAGTTTGGGAACCACTGGATTACAGGGACATAATGTGAAACCCGTGAGCTGGTCAGACGGCCAGGGAAGAGCTATTCAGCATGTCTGTATCATTAACAGAAATGTTATATTATTGTCAATCAGGCAGCAAATTATGCCGTGTTTGTAAATTAATGATATATAAAGATAACTGAATTGAAATAGCATTACCGGTAGTTACATTTTTTGGGTTTTGTTACCAAACTAGGTGGTCTGGCTTACTGTGGGCCCAACATCTTGTTGACCGTCAGCCTCTTAGCAGCGACTGCTTCTGGAAAAAAGAGCATCTGTTCCCACTCCATTTAAGGAATTTTCTACCGTTGTTAAATACCCATATTGGCACTCTTTCTCCACAAAGTGTCCCGATGTAAGAACCAGTACTTGGTCAACCAAGAGTAATGCATTTCATTTTAAAAGGTCCATGCCAAAGTCAGGATTGGAAAAAAAGGCCTCATAATCCAAGAATGTCCTCACTGCTGGCGTCTGGAGCTCATACTGATCCCCACAGACACCAAAGACAGAGAAAGGCAACCTCTTGTGTTTTTAGAGCTCTTCATTTGGCCAGGTTGTGCTCTACCCAACAGAGTCATGTGACGATAGCATCCGTGGGTATTTTAAATGGCTGGTTGGGGCTTTTCGTTTTAATTAACACTGATCTCACTCTCTCACTCCAGCTTCTGTCCCTGTACGCCAATTACAAGGAGCTGAGAGAGGCAACTATCTTCTCCCTCCTTTCTCCCTGGAGCCTTTACATCCTGGGACCAAAGGGCTTCTCACAACTTCTCACCTACCCGTTTTTTAACACAAATATTACATTAATAGCCCATCAAAATGAACAAGGATGTTAAAATGCATAATGCAAAATTAAAATATGGTATATATTGTATGTTTTCTTCCTAGAAAACACAAATACATAATTGAACTTAACTATACAAGCGCGGAAAGCATGACTTTTTTAAAATCTTATTACTGGTCCTTCCTGAGGGTTTTTTTGATGATATATTAATCAAGGCAATAACTTACAATGTAGGGACAGTCATTAGACATTTCCCTACACCCAGTGGAGTCATCATTGCTCTACTTCAATACACTAAAAAGAGAAAGAGGAAAGAAGAAAGCAATAGATGAGAGTTTAAAGCACCAGATTGTTACAGTGGGCTGAACCTTTGAAGAGATTTTTTTAAGAACATGTTCTCATGTGCCAATCTCACTGTAGCTGAAAAAAGCTCAACATTTCTGAATTCAAACTTCTTAACTTTTCTGTTAAATGAAAGACTGAAAACTCAGAAAGACTTAGTCTGGCTCTGTCTTAGTGTAAAATCAAAAAAAAGAAAAACATGCTCCTTGTATCATGTAATTACTGGCTTCTCTTCACTACATAAAGAGGCTGAGGATCATCCATCTCTGTGAAATGGTCAGTAAAATGAAAATCTGCCATTTTCCCTAAATCTTGAACATTACTCTTTAGAACCATGTGAAATTCTTGCAACATAGTCATGAAAAGGGCATATAATTGTGCAACTGAATAAAAAGATTTACTTCTGCATGTCATTTATAAATAGAGGTGTAAATAGAGTTTCTTTGGGAAGGTGCAAGATATGTTAAGAACTGACAAGCTATATAAATATATATTACATATATATATATATATATATATATGGGGGAAATGAATACATATGTGGAAAATACTTGGTTCAATTTAGCAAAATACTAAGACTGATATAAAGAACACCAGTGTTCATGCAAGAATATTCATTCTGAAAAAATCTCTGAGAACTCTACAGAGAAAGAAAACCATCAGATGGAAACACCAGCTGCTGAGAACCTGGATTTTTGGGGTCTCATAAAACCAGCAGCAAAACAAGACGGGAGGGAATGGAATGAGGTAGGAGGCATGAGACATGGGCACAGTCAGAGGTATGGATGGCTGGCCTCCTTACAGGAAGGAGACACATTCCAGTAAAGCTTTTCAAGATATGATCCTCCTCTAACCTTACAGCAAACACAGCAACCGCAACATGTCTGTACAAGCAGGAGACCGGCAGAGTGTGTGTGTGTGTGTGTGTGTGTGTGTGTGCACGCGTGTGTGTGTGTGTGTGCACGCGTGTGTGTGTAAAAAGCATCTCCTTTACAGGAAACACAGTGTGTGAGAGTTACTAATCCAAGTATGAGGCGGTTTTGACTGAAAACAGAGCGCGAAAGAACGCTGTACAAAGAGACTGCAGTCTTGCTCTCTGGCATGTGACCAGAGCCCTGATTTACCTCCTTGGTCTAGTAGACAACCTGGGCGAGCATCCTTGTTTACCACCACACAGTGGATTTTTGGGTGAAGGACACAGGGCAGGGTCAGGTGATTTAACAAGACTGGACGTGAGAAGAAAAGGATCAAACGGAATGGGAGATGGAGATAGACACAGATACAATGACCAGGTATTGACAGGCAGACCCTTTGGACCTGAACTCAACCCGCGGGCATAAAAATGAAAAATGCAGGTTTTCTCGAATGGAGCCGTTTCACACGTAAGGAACGGAACTCCCAGCGATACAAACCCATATTCATAGATATGAAAACACATCAAATAATCCAGCACAATCCTCATCCCTTACTGTTCAGGCTGAAATCAATGAAAACCGAAGGGATCAGACATGGATGTTCTATGTGAATTCCATCTGGTTGATGGCTACGTGAGGAAAAGAAGGCAGATGGAGGAGAGCATTGTTGAGGGGAGGAGAGCAGAGGACTGGAGGAGAGACTTCTGAGAGGAGGAAGCTTCCTGAAACTGAATGCACATTGTGAAGAGCCTTCTTACCACAGAAACAAAAGGAGAAAGCAGGAGCCTGCTCTTCAAAGAGAATATGCATGGTGTGGTGAGCACTGCTCTGGTAGCAATGAGGTTGTAAAATCTTTATCTCCACAGGCTTCTTGCATGGCTCACCTTGACCTGATGGCTGGATTTCTACCACTGCTCTTGTATATAAAACAATTTCTCTCTGAATAAAAGCCCCCACCCACCCCACCCCCCACCTTTCGCTTTGGTCCAGCAATCTATAACCCTGCTCTGGCTATTTATTATTCCCCCTTTCAACTTCTTCCCTTCTTACCCCCTCTCGCCTTCCTTCTCCTTTTGTTTCATTCTCACATGACTTGTACGCCTTAAGTCCTTAGCCTTTTCTGGCTTCCTCTGTGGATTCCTAAACTTATTCACCTTTCATCTTTATTCATTGCCTTCTGACCTCCTCAGGGAGCAACAAGTCTCATCTATTTTTATCACTTTTGCTCTCGAGAGACCTCCACGTTGTAGCTCGTAGATAACATAGATCAGACCGACGGACAGATATATAAGATGTCTGTATTATCGTTTTAGTCATGATACCTGCAGAGCCACGTAACGCGAGTATTCTAACTAAGCAGTTTTTCATTTGTGTGTTTTTTAACTGTGAAAGTAGCATCCTTCTTGTAAAACACCCACTGCACACGACGCGCACCTAAAACAAGTACAAAGACTGAATGGGACCTACAGCACCGACAATTTTCCGTCAACCACAAACAAACAGACAACTGCACTGTATTGTGGGGAACTAATTAGCATGAAGGACTATGGTCTCTGAGCAACCATGACCAGCGAGAGGAGCTCAAACCTCTTCCTTGCCTATTATCCACCTCTATGCCTGAGGCACTGTAGAGAAGGTGTAGTCATTGATGCGTTGAAATGCAGACCAAATGATCAGCAGCTCAGGGGAATTAGTAGAGACCAGGGGAGGAAAACGAGAAAAATATTTCCTTCGCCGACAGTGTGTTGGTGAAATGGGGCTCGTCTGTGTGTAGTTGATGCCCGTGAAAACTCCAACGGCGCAACATCAGGTTGACTGCTGTCGTCTGTGACCATCACCGTTCTGCTCCCCACTCTTCCCGTCCGTTCCCTCTGCTGTGCTGCGTCCTCCTGGGTCTGTCTCCACTCACAGTGGCCCACAACAGAGCCCTGCAGTGTTTTGTGTTCTGACTTATTAAACTAATCAGTGTCACTGGGCAGCTCAACTCTTTATTCAGCAGCTTTCAAATTTGTAGCAGATTCCTATTTTAACTCGCATCTTAAGGCCTCGGCTAAAGGAGGAGTTCTTCTCATCTTAATAATTTAGGAAGAGACGAAGGAGGTCACGTGGATGTATGATTATTATTAAAAAAAACAAAAAGGTGTTTAAAAGAGTTATTAGTTGTAATAAATGTCAGTGTGTGTATATATACACATGTTTTCACAGTATGATATTGTATCTGGGACTGACAGCGTTTTGTTTGTGTGCGAGACTGAAGCCGTGTGTTCTCATGTCACTCCCACTTTCAATTGCAAGGTGACAGTTTGTGCACACATTGCTACAGCTTACCTCGTAGAGAAGGCATCCTAGCGACCAGATGTCAGATTTGAAGTTGTAGCCGTTTTCATGTATCCTCTCTGGTGACATGTAGTAAGGAGTACCCACTGAAACACACAGGGAGGGAGGAGGGAGGAGGGGGAGCGGCGGGGAAAGGAGGACATGAGAAAAAAAAAAAAATCAACATAGTGGAGGAGAGGAGCACACGGAGCAATTGAGCATTAAGAATTTGTATTGCACACCCAGCTTCCTACATTTATCCATGAAGGCATGTGACAAATGGAGGTGTAAACTTAAAACTATGCCTCACAGAGACTGAAATATCCCCCCACAACGCTGCAGCAGAAACATAGAAGGGACACCTTTAATGTGCATTGCTTTTGTTAATTTTAAACAAGGTTAAATAAAATTATACATAACAAGGTTAGATATCATCATACATACCCAGACTCCCCATGCAATAGCACCAGTACTACAAAGCTGCATACGTATGTACAGAAAACATACCAGAACACACAAAATATACATAAATCAGTCTTGATTAGTGGGGCTCAGTAATGATCTGAAACAGTAGTCGGAGAATACGCCCAGGGAGCAGCAGCAGAGCCTTAAAAGCTCGTCTGTTTCTGGTTCTGGTTTTGAAACTCAAGAATCCCAAAATGCCATGGCGAATGGCAGGCCTCCAGAAAATCAGACCATCACCCAACTGGACACAGACGAGCCACAGCTCAGCATCACATCCATCACACGCTGCAGGAAGCTTGGGAGATTTGCCGTTTTTCTTAGCCAAGCTTGGCTTGCTGCTTTTATCATCTGCTTTCTGTTTATTGTGATTTCCCATGTAAAAGTCTATCAAGCAAATCCAGCGGAGGCTTTTTATTGATCACATATGGTTAAAGGGTGGAAATTTCACAAGAAGTCTAACCTGTGTTAAGATGCTTTCAGACTGTTCTTGTTTCTCATCCTCTTCAGTGCACACAGACTTACTGAAATGCGAAGATCACAGCTACACAGTCTCCGCTTGATCTTTCCTACAGCAACACTGCAACAAGTGACAATGTGTGCATCCCTCACTATAAAACTCATACCTTAAATAATGAAATCAACATCATCTTACCTCCTACGTTAACATCCTGTATGCGAACAACTTTTATTTTCCCCATTTATAACTTCAAAGTCTAATTATACATTTGCTAGAAATTCGATGTGACCAATGTTTCCTCGGAGCAAGTATCCAGTTTTACTTCATGGAAAAGTTCCCAGGTTTTTAGTCCAATCAAACATGACACCAACTCCCTTCCTCTAGATTTGACCATGTGCACATTTATTAAATTATCTTGTGGAGTAATGTGTAATGTGGTGACATTAAATCTTAAATAGTACTTGACACCACAGAATACACAAGAAAACTAGAGGGGTCTTTTCAAAGTTCAGACGTACATGTGGAACGAGAAGAAAACAGTAAACAAAGTTGACGTTCCCATTTACTGGGTAGATTGTTGTTGTTGTTTTTTTTTAAAATAACCTAGTTTTTCCCAGAATATATGCATGTAATGTGGATTGAGAAAGGGGTGGGTATAGTAACAACTGGGAGAAGCACTTCTTATGAATGATAACTGGTAAGTGTTGAGTTGAATTCGCACAAACGGCGCCAGAGGGCCGCGATAACAACTGTCAGGCCGCAGCAACCCAGGAAAAAAAAAAGTCAGACTGCACAAAATTGGGAAGGAAAAGCCATAACTGCACTTTTACATTCGCGCACATGCAAACACGCGCGTGCACAAACTCTCCAGAGCCACTCTGCACATTAGCAGGTTTGAGAAAGCTCAAATAACGTAATTGCAATTAATAAAACTATAACAGAGGGAGGTTATTAGACGAGAAGTCAACAGAAACTGAAATGAAAGCTAGCACTTTTAATTTTGGTGCAGTTTTAATTAGGTTGAGAAAACATGCTTTTATCTTAAATGTGTGATTTTGAATAACGAAGTGCTACCTGTCATTCCAAAAATAATTAGCATTTGTATCGGCAGATAAGAAGCAAGAGAGCAAGCGCACGGCGTACCGAGATGTGCCGTTTTAATTGGTCATCGGGTTGGTGTTGTGGTTTCCGCGCGCCCTCGCTCGTGTGTGTGTGGGTAAGTGTATTTACATGTGTACGCGTCTGCGTTTCCGTGTGAGACCTGTGAGGTCTCGTGGTGCAGTTTGAAGTGGCTTCCCTAACATTCATTATTAGTTCATTAAAATAATAAGACTTTCTTATGCTAATAGTTGCATAAAACAGGCGGCGGCACGGGCTCAGGCTCCGTCAGTGAGCTGAATTAAGGCGACATTACTTATTCATGCAAATAAATTGAAAGTCATGTTGGGATTGATTTCCATTATTGGGAATAACAATGACAACACAGTTTCTTCCGCATAACAGCCTAAGTGTTGCTGAATGGGAGGTGAGATGCAATTCACTGTAAAGACCTCCACACTTCTAAACTCGTGCTAAATGTCCAGTAAAATGAACAAAAACCTGCCTCGTTTTTAAACACGAATAATCATTTAATGCCATTTACTTACAAGCATTTTATGCCTAAAGCATAGGCCAGGGAGTCTCCATTAGGAAACCGCCTCTCTTCTATGCTCTCGTGTCAATTTTATATGTTAGTATTTTAAATAGCAATCAAAGAATGACTGGATTTCTCACTCAGACCAACAGTGCGAGTTTAAAATATCTGCTTCATTGTGTTACAAAAACTAGGATAAGTATATTCTTAGTAGCAATACAACCAGACTAAACTGGACAGTTTTCCTCATTCAAACTGTATTCCCTACATGTCAACCTGAGTCCTAACCCACACTTAGACTTGTCACCAACCTCTGTGTTCCTGATTTGTATTTAAAAAAAATAAATAAAAATCAACTTCAGCTGAGTACAGAGCCCCCCCCAGTGCCCATTACGAACACCTTCCTCATTACAGGTGTTAATTGCAGGTACACAGTTGTTATTACAGCCATTTGGCAGCAATAACTAATAAGTTGCTCAGTTCTCAAAGGACTGCATTATATTCCCATTTATATTCTCTAGCTTTAATTTATCACTGGTCTCAACACAGCGTATTCATCTTTAGACCAGCAACGGTCAAACTGTGTATATTTATTTTCTGTCTCATAACTAGGAGTGGGCATGTTTATGTGCTTGCTGCAAATTTTAAGTGAAAATGCACTCAAATCTGTGTTTGTGTGTGCGTGTATGGATATGAACGGATATGAGCGAGCATGTGCACATCTCTGTGCAGAGGTACATCTGTACATACAGAGCGTTTAGAGAGAAAAAGTGCTTGTGTGTGTGTGTGTGTGTGTGTGTGTGTGTGTGTGTGTGTGTGTGTGTGTGTGTGTATAAAGAGGAGCCGCCAAGTTGAAAGCCTTGAAGCTGACAGGTTGTATGCCTGGACCTCCATCTCAGCTCCAACACCCAGCTCCTCTGTTCAGCTGGGTGGCTCGGCTCATTACATACCCACACCACTGCATGGCTACACACGCACACACACAGTCTCTATAGATATCTTTGTGAGGACATTACGACCTAATCCTTCACCTTAACCTAAACTTCATTTTAACCCATCAGTAAAACCAAGTTTTTCTCCTCAAACAGCCACTGGAAGGGGGTTCAAAGAGCGAGCAACAGACAAAATGCCCTCACTGAGATGATAAAACACTCAAATGGGCCCTCACAAAAATAGCTGTACAAGTGTGCACACACACACTCACCGGTCTCCTTCTACTCTCCCTTTTTCTTTTTTCCTCTATTGTCGCATTTTCATTCTCTTTTTACTCTGCTCCCTCTAACTTTTTTTTTTCCCCCCTTTCTCCTTACCTCCTTTTTTCCCCCCTTTCTTTGCCACACCCCTTTCTTGCCACTGATCTATTCTACATTTCTTTTGCCGTTTCTCTGTCACGCATTGTTCTATTTCTTATGCTCCTTTTTTGGTGACATATCACTTTCTCCTCACTTCAATCTCTTGCTGTTCGCTGTCTTCCATTATCCATTTCTGCTCTTCTCACACCATTTCCATCGCTCTCCTTCAGCCACACCGTCGTCTTTCTTCGACTAAAAGTCAAAGGAACAGAGGGAGGGACAGCGGGAAGGAGAAGTGATGACAAGTAAAGCACAAAAACAGCAGCAGGAGCGAAGGAGAGGTGACGGAGAAAGACAGAAAAGGTCTGCTATTTGAAACTCGCAGCAAGAAATGTCAAGGAGAAAACCAGGGCCAGTGGAGGAAAGCGTGACACACCGCGGGTCCCTTATGTCAACAGGTCATGATACCCTACACACGGAATCTGCTGTGCGGTATGGTATAGACATTCACTGATTTATATGCATTCCTCACTTTTTCAGAGCAAAAAAAAAAAAAAAAAAAGGCAGACAGCCTGAATCAGCAGAAAAACTGCGGCGAGTTCTCCAAAAGGGTTTGAACATCCTTCTTAGAAAACTATGAGCAAGTGAATTTAAAAGAGACGCTGCCGTTTTAAGTACAAACGGCTGTTAAACTAAATTTTGTTTAAATGTAAGGATTTCATGCTCTGCATGATGTTTCAGGTAAATTGGAAAAAAAAACACAAAAGAAAAAAAAAAACAACTTACTAATTGAAACGTTTTATAAAGTATAAACTTTAGCATCACATTGTTAACAGCTCCACAGACTCTACTGTGAGATGAATTGCTTAAATGTTTTGTTAATTTGAAGCAATATCGCCATTTCTCCAGGTTATTAGTGATCAAGTTAAGGCGTATGTTTGTGGAGCTGCCTGTCCTCTGTAGGCCTAAAGAGGGTGCTGTGGACTCAGCTTTTAATGAGCAATCACAGAAACTTTTACCTTGCTTTGCTTACTTGATAGGGCTTCTGTTGAGGTGGTCATGTGATTAACACGCTCTCAGAGTCTGAGCTGCTGCTGCTGTGTGGAGGCTTAGAATAGCACCGTTTGTGGTTATAACAGCTTGACACGGGGAAGCGAGACACTGTCAGTGACAGCACTTCTATTTGTCTATGGCATAAGTTTTACTAAATTATTTTCAATGTATGAAGCAGCTGAAATAGCAATGAGGATGTTGGATAACATCTTTCTGTGCCTCATCGGGCTCAAATATAAATGTTCACTGCACTGACCTGTGCCATATTTTTTATCAAATACTTCTTTAAAACCAGTGAAACTACAGCACTGACTAACTATTATTAGTGTAAAATAAAAGTAACGCGACAGGAACTTATTTCAAAAGGATTAGAATGTGCACAAACTCGAATGCAAACTTGTGATTGTGTTTTGGGGTTTTTTTGAGTATATAATGAACACCATATGAAATATCAATTAATAAACATGCATACAATTAGCAGCTACAGCTTGTGCATCTGTGATAAAAGCAAAGCAAATTCTTTCGGCTTCTCCATTTGCAGGGGTCACCGCAGCAGATGATCGTGTTATCATTGCATTTCGGTTTGGCATCGCGCTTTTGTTCCAGGTGGGGTCATTTTGATGGATATTGTAGGAGTTTTAAAATGTGTCTTTGCCCTAATCATCATATGTTTCTAGCAAGACATCTAATAATGTTCAGAGCTCCACTTTACCTGAGGCGGACGATCCCCAGACATCTACCATCTAGTCTCGGGGCAGTTTTAGGTCATCAGTGATTGTCAGGAAATATTCCTGTATGTTTTCTTCAATTTCTTTACCATGATACAATTGTTTGCGCCTGCTGGTTAATGTTTGCAATTTATTTCTAACTTTTAGCCCAAATACTATTTGATCTAATAATTTAACTATTAGATTGTCGTTAGATTTGAGTTTGTAATATAGTCATTTATTCTGACTATTTCTTGACTTTTAAGTATAAACTAGGTGTGTAACAGTATCATATTTCCACAATATTTTTACCACGGTCAAAGAAATTCCCAATAAAAATAATAATGCTATGATATCCACAGACAATAAAAATGTTATCAGTTTAATCAGTATTTCAACTGAATGGCATGCTATGTTCTTTTGCTTGGGAAATTAATTTTGCTAAAAAATAAAAGCGAAGAGGTGGAGTGATTTGTAAGGCCACAAGCCACGTGAAGGTGCTACCATCCAGACTGCAGTAACAACCAAGTCCACAGTTGGTGCCAGTACCGTACCAGAAAACAGCAGTGGCTTAACTCCTGCATGACAATGTGTCCTACCAAACAGAAAAAAACTACTTTTCAGCAGGTGACTTGACTCCCCAGTTTACAAATCAGCATCAGTCAGACATGCAGGATCAATCAAAGTTGATGCAAACCAAAAGCCAAATGAATCATTGCCAGAATTTCATCCTGACAACATAGTCCAAAAGCCAGACACTAAACTGGGAAACTTGATTGACAGCAAAAAAGACACAGAGCGCTACACCACTGTTTAGTGTACTTTGTATACATTTATTATTTTTAAATATTAAAGACTATTTCATTCTTCTGTTTGACTCATGACTTTGGAAAACATAAATACCGTATCGATTACATTTAACCCTTTAAAAGTATTGTGATTTAGTCAATCTTTGGTGCAGCATAATTATTTTTTGTGTTAAATGTTAACTCAAACTGAGAAATGTTAATTAATGCTATTTTTGTGAAGCAACTCTCACTTCTTTGAACATAAATATAGTATGTGATCTTGTTTCTTAAAAGTAATAAACGAGTCTAGAGCGACAGTAATCCTGATTTAATGGTGAATTATTTTTCACAACTGCAGCAGCGTGACTTTAATGGCAGTGGTCTTCTGTGTTTGGGTTACGGCTGAAGGGAACAAGGAGTGGCTGAGTGGCCGCTTACACAGCTGCACGCAGCTGCACGCAGCTGCACGCAGCTGGACGCAGCTGGACGCAGCACTGGACAGGCCCGGTTACTACACCACACACGACACCAGGGTCGTCATGCCTAACGAAACACATCCAATACATGTAGATCACTGTGTGCAGTTCCCGAGTGTTCGTCCATGTATACAGACTACGGTGAGTTACCTAGAGAGTGAACAACAACTGTTCTGGAGCTGAAGAATCTTCCCAGGCCCAAGTCTCCTAGTTTCACTACTCCAGTAGCTGTGATAAATACGTTGGCTGGCTTGATATCTGACAGACAAAAGAACAGGGAAACAAGGAAGAAAAGAAGTGAGTATTTGCACACAAATTCATCTCTCCAATTAATGTGGCGGTAGTTTTGTTTTAGTCAATAACAAAAATGCTTAACCGGATTACAGACAACATAACATGATTTCTGTTAATGTGGGCGTTAGCCAGCTGTTTTCTGAAGTACTGCTAATGTGACCCGCATCAGCCTTTGAAATGTGCTGTTCCTCGCATAATTGTAAACAGTCTTTGAATGGTCCGTCTCAGCTAAGTGGTTGTTAAAGTTCAGAGCTCAGGGTTCATTAGAGTCCCTGCTTTCTAATCAAAATCAATCCAAACGGGGGTATATCACCTACAGCCACGGACACGTCTCCGAATGTGCCGCATTCGGCACGCATGAATTTGGGACTCTCTTTGACCAGTTTCCATTAAAAGCATGTGGGCTCATAAACACTGTTCTCTTGTTTAACACTTGGGTTAAAGCCTCTGGAACAAGGTCAGTCACACTCAAGAAAAGAAAAAGATTTTATGTGACCTTTTTTTTAAAAAATCATTTTGGGAACTACAACTGAGCAAATACAAAGTATTGTGTATTTTGTTCAGTTAGAAAATGTGCATAATATGGCATTTTCTGATTTATTAAGAATCTGCTGGTTTAAACTCATGTTCACTTTTTTTTTTTTTTTTTTTTTTACACATTTGTAAAAGTTTGCACCCCCCCCCCACACACACACACACACACACATAGCGTAGAACATTGACACACATAACTCCATTTGCATTTTAAAGATTCTTGTGAGTACGTTGATTAACGTAAACCATCAATGAACTAATCACATGTTAATAAGTGTGCACGTATACAAAGTATATGCACAGCAACATTACCTCTGTGCATGACTCTCCTGGAGTGCATATGTTCAAGCGCACTGCAGAGCTGGACAAAATACTTCCATACTGTTCTCTCTGGAATAAGCCTCCTCTGCTTCTTGAAGTGCTGGAGTAAATAAATACATGTGTACACACACACACACACACACACACACACACACACACACACACACACACACACACACACACACACACACACACACACACACACACACACACACACACACACACACACACACACACACACACACACACACACACACACACACACACACACAAAATCAGGGAATCAAAGTTGCAATAAAATGCAGCAGAAATAAGAGACATATAAAACATTTAATACAAACGGTGGGGCAAAGATGGCAAAAAAATAAAAAATAAAAAATAAAGTTTATATGCTTATGTGTTTGCATAGTATCATTCCCTACATTGTTTGACTCCAATCCTAATTCAACCCAGACCAACCTCTCGTCTGCCCCTCGCTCAACCAAGCTCAGTCTCATTTTTGTTATGGCCTACAATGGAAAGCACATGCACGTTCAGGAACAGAGAGAAGAAATTTGTGATACCTTCCAAAACTCCCGCATCTGGCTCACAGCACTTTTGTGAGGTACAGCTTACAGTGGCTCAGTGGTTGCACTTGTTTTGAAGCCTGTGTGTTTTATCTGTATGGAAGGCTGGGTGAATTGTTGATCACCAAGACGGTGGCTCTCCTCTGGAAAAGCCACAGTGATGACAGAGCTCAACTCGAACATAAAAGCTCGCTGATACACGAAGACTAGAGTCAACAACTGATGATTGGAGCTCCTCTAGAAGCGGCAGAGTAGCAGCTGTGGAGCAGCAAGGCAGACTTTGAAAATGTATTAAGCATTGCTATCATCAGGATTTTATGGGGTGTCCTTGAGGCACCAGTTCCTGGAAAAAGGAAGCTGGACTCGAGCCAGTTTATATGTGAGCTCTGCACATTAGAACAACAATTTAAGCATTTAGCTGAGGCTTGTAGGATAAAAGTGCAACACAGTAGTGTTTGCATTCATGAAAACATCCATAATACAAAGAAAAAGAACATTTCCCACAATATTATACGTCTTTATTTTCCAAAAAAAATCCACTGGGATTAAAAGGTCTTCTTCAACTAATTGAAGGCAGCAGCCTTTGAAACAACATGATAAAATGCAATAAATTAAACAGAAATACTTCTTATAAAACATACTATGTAAGATCTAACAAAAAAACAGCTCTTTCCACATAGGTGAAAGGGATCTCTGAAGAAATGTATGCATGAAATGCATTTACCACATTTCTTATTATGTCCTTCAACAAAGGTTATAAACATGTCTAATTTGGCATATTTCATGTCCACATTCAAGGTGAAAAGAAATGCTTTCTCTTCCCTTGGACATATTCAAATCTGTGGTATAGTACAAAGGAGCAAACTGGATAAGCGTAACTATGAACTGAGAGAAAAGGAAGAAAAAACAAAAGATTTTTTTGGGGGCCACTATTATTTTGTAGGTAATAAATTCAAAAATAGCTTTTCAATTATGTCCAAATCCACCAAGCTATAATTAATGCAATGGCATGCAAGAGCCGTTGCACCTGTAAAGAAACAGATATTAACGGTATATTTATATATAATATATCTATACTATACGTGAAGGGTCCACAAAGGAGGCCACAACCAACCAGAGGTGGAAAATGTTGCTACTATAAGTTTTCTCTCGGCACTAAAACAAGAATTTTTTCAAAAGCCCCTTATGATATATTAAGAGTACTTTTGTAAGACTCATGTTTGCACTGTGTCAAGTATCATATGCATGACACCCTTTCAAACATGTGAAATTGGTTACCAAATTGGCTTAATAAAAAATAAAAAAATAAAAACTCAGTAGTGCTGATGTATCAGTCAAAAACTACCAAGTGAGAACATGAAACCTACACCCGTAAAGTACACAGAACAGATAAATAGTCGCAAAAATGTTTTTAGTACAGTTGTACAGGAACTGCAAAACTGAACATTTTATCTAACCACCAACAAGACAAACACGCTTCAGGCTCAAACAGACTGAGTTTTAATACAGAGAGTTTCTGCTTAAAGGTTTTTAAACTATAAAACCAGTGTGAAACTGGAATGTCATCTCCTGTGAGGTTAGGGGGCAAGAAAGGGAAAGGGCAGGACTTGAAATGACTGGTTAATAACATGTGTGACTGCTGAAACAAGAAAAATATACAAGACAGAGGTAGATAGAGACTGAAAATAGTTAAACCATAAAAACAGAAAAGACAATACAGAGTGAAAGGTGAAAGATACATTAAGGAAAGAATGGTGGTATGATGATAGAAAAGAGGAGGATAGTTTGAGGTGGAGAGATAAAGAAAGGAAGGAACAGACCTTGGCCTACATCCAAACAAAGCCTCTGTGAGGAGCCATTCTTTCCTTGTCCTCCCATTTCCATATCAGAGGACCGTTTGATGTCAATGGGGGAGCACATAGACACCCACCAACACCCTCTTTCGATGCCTTTACCAGCAAACACTGCACATGCAATATTCTGCAAGTGCATGCAAATCAAGGACCACTTGCTTTCGTTTTTTTGAATTTTGAGATGGTCAGAGAGAAAAGAGGGAGAATAGAACGAGAAAAAAAAAGTAAAATTATCAGGGCAGAGGGGCCAGTTGTACTATTAGAATAAAAAAAAAAAAAAGCAGCATACCACTTTTTTGTAGTGCAAGAGGCATAAGGTATAGAAGAGTCATTTACACGAGTGTGTGTGATGTCAGAAACTATAAGAACATGACACAGCCAAAATACTCCCAGAATAGTGTGCAGCTTTAGCCATGAGTGTCGGTGACACTCTGTGGTTTATCTTGCCTTTTTACTTCTCTGTAAAATGCATCGCAGAACATTTACGTGAGTGTGTGTTTTTTTTTTGGTTGCATCTGCACATTCTCTGCTGAGATTGTACACTATATGTATGTCTAAAAGTGTGTGTATGTGTGTGTGTGTGTGCTAAGCCTGCCATGTTCAGTCTCTTGTACCACTACTCCTCGCCTCTCTTAATTTGCTGTGTTGAACTGCGCAGATGTGGAGCTGCTGAGTATGACTGCAAACAGCTTGTCGAGCTGTACTGATACAACGCTGAAGCATCATTTATGCATGGGAGAAGACCAGGCTTTTTACATGCACACCCCTAATTTGCTGTACTGTCAGGTTTTTATAATAACTGGGGATTCAGTCTAACTCACTGATGGGGAAAGAGAGAGAGAGGGAAAAAAAAAAAAAAAAGAAAGTGAGCCAATTGCCATCACCGTTAAGTAACCCAAATTCTGTGTCCTGCACCGATTTCAAAAACATTACAGGGTAAAACGCTGTTATGCTGATATTTAATGGTAATCAGCACATAAACGCCACCATTCACTGGATTTTATTTTAGTACAATTTGATTTTCCTTGTTATATCCATAAAAATGTTTAGCCGCAACGAAAGTTGGGGCCAATATTTGACTGACAAGTTGTCAGTATTGAGGGAAAAGAATAAATGGATCTGAGGGGAGAAAAAAACTTTTCCCAGTAAGTCTACTAAAGTATTACCACAAATGACATACGTTAGGTCCAGCATACAGTACCTCATACACACAACATAAGCTGGACTTTTTAAGGAAATAAACCATTACTTGTTTTTTAATTATACATTTTTTCTAACTCTTGGAAGATGCACAATCACAAATCTAATACTCCTGAGATGAAAGTAACTTTCAGAAAGACTTATGTTAGTTGGACTTTGGTTTGAGTCCGAGAGGGATGATTCAGTTTGACAACTTATCCAGCTGGTCAGAATCCAGTAACCACCCCAAACCACATGCTTCTTCTGCAAACCAAAGGTCTCTTTGGCAGTTTATTGCTTGTGTGCCAGTAACAGCTTTACACCAACAGCTTTACAGTAATTGTATGACACTGTGTTGGACTGCAAATACACATTTGTCATTTCAATAGACTCAAGTTTCCAGATTTCTCAGACATTTTTTCTTCCAGTGGATTTTTAAACTTTTGAGTAAATAAACTAGGCTTAATTACGCAATGTTGAAGATGTATTTTATACTCTGGCTGGAGATGCAATGTCTGCAAATGCATCAGGCTGATGCTGATTTGGTCAACTCCAATTCAAATGACAACAAACTAAATCATATTTGCAAATTGAGAGCAACTTAGTGCAGTCTGAAAATGCATTTGAAGGGTTCATCCTATATGACTGTACGATAAAAAATGGTTCATAAGCAAAATAATAAAATACAACCCCATCAAGCAAATCACAAATAGGTACACTGGAAAAACGAATTTCTAGGTAAAGTTTAAAAAAGCCTTGTTTTTAAGAAGGTTAAAACACTTTTTTAGACTATTTTACTAGTTTTAAGAATTCTAGTCAGGAAAGTTTTTCTTACTTCACAAGCAAATACATTTTTATTTTTAAAGTAAGACAAAATTTTACAAACTTTATGGACTATTAGCCTAATTTCTAAACAGGCCATTTTGCTGCATACCGCCAAGTGTTTATCTTTCTTGTACGAGAATGTCCCTTGGAAGATTTCCACTTCAGAATCTGTATATTATGGAGGGCTCACAGCTGAATGTTGACAACATTTTTCCACCTATTATCTATTTTGTCTGCTCACAGGTGAACAAGAGATGCAGCTCCCCTGTAGAAGTCCTTACCTTAATCATACGAGAGAGATCCCCAGCATCCGCCAACTCCAGTACTATGTTGAGCTCATTGTCCTCAATAAAAGACGCGTGATACTTTATCACATTGGGATGGTTCAATTGCTGTTGGATAGGGGAAAAAAAAAAAGACACCAAGAAGGAGATGAAGTACACTGAAGACATGTTGGTGACACTTGTCACATTAAGGGCATTCGTGATCACATACACCAGCTTCTTTTTTATCAAAACAGGCTATAATAAATAGACAGAGTTTTTTGTCATGTGCAATTCACCGTACATTTGCCACCAATTAAAGTAAAATGGTTAAAACCATACACGCAATACATATTTGGTATGTGTAGGCCTAATGAGAAGGTTTTGTCCTCAAGTGTGACAAAGCTGGGTGACATGTCACAACAAACCCCTGTCTCTGATGACAACGGGCACACACACGCACACACATGCACGCACGCACGCACGCACGCACACGCACGAGTGCCTGACATGCTGGCACGGCTGGCAGTCAGAAAAAAAAAAAAACAAGAATCTCAGGCTCATCTTGAGCTGAGATTCCTTCCCGTTGGTCGGTCAATAAGGCAGGAACAGGATTCCCCGTAGTAAACAAAAAGTTTCTTTCCATCTAGAATAAGAGACGGAGGGGAGGGAGAGAGGAGCACTGAAGAGAAAGAAACAAATGACACAATGACACAGACAAAGAAAAGAATTGCAGACAGGGTAAGGTGAAAAGGTAGGGAAGAAAACAAAGGCGAGGATGGGGGATAAAAAAAAAAAGAAGACAGGAGGGGCATAAGGTAAGCTGAGTTAGAAAATGGGGGGAAATGGAGAGATGGTGCTGTGTGGGGAGCTGGAGCCATGATGTGAGCAGACGGAGCAGTGTGACACTCGTCCTGCGCTCGGCTCTGCTATGGCTTTTCTGCTGTGATTAAAGAAATGTTCATGCTCTGGATGATGCCGTGAAGAGGGGAAAGGAGAACACAGCAGAGTTATACTACGCTACACTACACTCCACACTCCATCTCAGCATCCTTCCACGATCCTCTGGCTCCTTCTCTCTCCCCTTTTCCTAACTCGTGTTTCCATCTCTCCTTCTCCCTCCCTTGTCCTTTCGTACCAGATGTATTTTTGGCTCAGAGTGGCAGTTCTGCACTGCTCCACACTGTAGCACAGCCAAGGAGTGATGACAAGTCCACCCCACCCTCCCCTCTGCCTGCCACAACCCACTGCTCAGCCACAACTTGGACCTCGGGCGAAAGATGCAGAGGAATGAAGAGATATGTTAACATGCAGATGTTTATGTAAATGATGGATGGGACCCAACCACAATACAACAATCATTCACTGGGAAATATCGCATACAGTCTAGCATGATTATGTAATTACACATGCTGGCTGAAACCCAACAGCGTGTGTAATTACTTAATCATGCAAGACTCTATGTGATACATTTGTTGAGCTGGTGATGGGTTTCAAAGAAGAACGAGATACAGACTAATGCAAACTGATAGCACAATTTAGGCATGTCAGTAAATTTAGTTATAGAAATTATATGTAGAATTATGTGCCAATAGGAAAGTATCTGATAGAAATAAAAATGACAATGGTTATCAAAGGATTTCCTGTTACATTCTAGTGTGTTTCAGCTATGAAGGAAAATGAAGGACAGTGAATGAAAAGCAGCTTCAACTGCTAATGCTCTGCAGAAATAAAAGCCTGTGTGTTCTTTTTGTTTCCCCAAGACATTTTATAGTTTAACTGAAAAAAGAAAGAACAATATAACCTGGGTTGTACATTTTAAAACTAAAACAATTCTTTGGCTATAAAAAAAAAAAAAAAAAAACCTGAACATACAGCATCTGATTTTTTTTTTTTTTTGTCTTTGTATCAGGTTAAACAAAACTGGTTACCGTCAGTTCACTGTCTTTCCAGTAAACCGCTGCTATAAATCTAATCAGATGCAGAACCCAGACATGCATTCAAACACACACACATACACACAGTCACACAGAGCACATTTTTACACAAACGCATAATACACAAAACACAGAAAAACAAACGGATATCATTACAGCTTTTCAGTACTGATTAGAGCAGATCACTGGTCAGAAAGCAACCCAAGTTTAATAATAACCACAAGCAAGTGGAATATAGTGATGTAGGATTTCAAAAATGGCAAAAGACGGATACTGGCAAGAAGTAAGCCATTTCTGCAACCAACATCCCGATCGACCAGAATTTAGACAAAAGGACAAAGTGAGAATTCACAAGCTGAAGTCATCATGCCAAGGCAAGAACATGCAGATGAATGAGCAGACACAAACACAGACAGACAAACAAACAAACGCTGTATGAAAGGCCATGAGTGAGGGTGCCTGTGTGTGCAAGAGTGTGCGTATATGATCATGGGTGACTATGTGTGTCACTCCAGTTGGCCCATGCCAGTGTGCTTCTCATTATTCTGATTTTGCTGTGTCTCCTGTTGGCCTGTCTAGTGGAGAATAAGGCAGAAGGACTGTCTCTCTCAAATTCAGTCCTTCATTATCAGGCTGGCTCGGCAGCGCAGGGCAAGGCTTAACTTCCACTTTCACTAGCAATCCGCTTGCAGGATAAAAAGACAGAAATAAAAAGCTCAGAGAGGGGAAATAAGGCTACAGGAGAAGATAGAGGAAAAATAGATAGAAAGATAAAGCAACTAGCCAGAAAGGCAAAAACAGTGGACATAGGAAGGGCATAGAAAACAGTATGAAAGAAGTAGATGAAGAGAATCCACACAAAACCTGAATGTATTAAATGCATAAAGTAACTGAAATGCAGCCAATTGGCAGACTGGCATTTAATCCTGCCCTGACCCCACTTAGTAGGTCAGAAATACAAATCAGGCAAACTACATGACAATGTAGTTTGACAATGCTCTGCTGCTCAAATTAAAGTTCTCCATTGGATATCGTCTGTTGTCTATATCAGAGTATCTGTTATTTGATTGGTCCAAAATAATTGTGTTCCTTTGTCTTTTTGTTTCCCACAACTTGTACATCTGAGCATGCATCGATGTGGAAGAAGCCTGCAGTGTACATACTTATATGCAGAAACCTATATAGAGTAAAAGAGTGAAATACTGCCATTGCTGTATACAAACATGCACGCACAAAGTCATATGACAAACAAAACAAACAATGACACATATTTATGATCTTTCAGGCAAAGAAATTGAAGCTGTCCTTGTTTTTTTATACAGTTGACACACATTAAAGGTGGATTAACAAATTACAACCATCTCACTGGAAAAAAATAAATAAATCAAAGCAACAATGAAAAAAAAAAGGGAGATAGATTCGAGTGATACTAAATTTTCTAACCGATGCATTGTCATTGTTGCCATGTTTAAACGTTTCAAATGGGAAAATAAAAATACTTCTGGCATTAAAAAATAATCCACAAGGTGAAAATAATATACGTATTGTACACTCACACATACACTAACTCATATTCTCATTTGTGTGCCTAAATACTCCAACATCCCCCTGCATTCGTAACCACACACACACACACACACACACACACACACACACACACACACACACACACACACACACACACACACACACACACACACACACACACACACACACGTTGTCTGGTGCAGATCAATTGTTTTCCTGTGGTGGTGGGTCTCAGCTGAGGCACCTTAAGAGAACATAGCACAGCGCATGGCGCCGTCTCCCTCCTCTCTGGTTTTTTACCTTAAGGAGATCTATCTCTTTGATGCAATCTTGCCGAGCTTTGGCATCCACCAAGTTGAATATCTATCAAGAGATCAAAAGGGGAGAGAGAGAAGACAGAGAAGGGTGTAATGACATATTCAAAAAAAAAAAAAAAAAAAGCTGTAAGATGGAGAGATGCAGGAAACAAAGGAAAAAAAATCTGAACAAAACATGGTTGCTGTTATCTGGAGGTTGCCACTAGAGTGACTACAGGTGTTTCATATCTGAGAAGCCAGCACACACCCCTGTATATGGTGTATTTGAGGTGTGTGTGCATCTAAGCAGATGCTCAGTCAGAGCAGCATAACCTCTGTCAGTGTGCACAAGTCAGTGAAAACAGCAACAATGAACATGTATCTGGCATCAGCAGATTCACAAACAGAACTACACAGTCATATTATAACGGTTTATCGGCCTGCACAGTTCATACGTACATTTAAATACTTGCCGTGCGCTGCAACCTGAATGTGGCAATAGTAACTTGCCATCGGTGGTACCAAGATACAACAATTCAATTAAATTTAATTACCTTGTTTGAGTAGCAGCGGTGGTTACAAGTAAAAATGTTAAATATTATAGTTCTGTGCAAATATGTTTTTTTTTCCCCTCACTTTGTAGATGTCAATTAATTTAATCTTTAAAGTTGTAAAGTTGTTCTAACTAATCACTGAATAAAGGTTGTAGATGGCATTTCTGTCAGAAAACATTTATATCAAGCTGTTTTTTTTGTTTGTTTTTTTTACAAACTGGCAACATGTGCATTTCTAATTACGTCTACCTATGAAAAGTAAAAATGTGGTAGGTTGGTTTTATCTGTACGCCACCTACTGATAGATGGAGGTGATTTTTTTTCTATCAGATTTTAAGTTAAGAAGTCGTCATTTCAAACTGACTCCACGAGGGAGGGAATTTTAAACAATAATTAGCATTACTTAAAATGAACCAACAGTTGCATCTCATTAAATGACGACTACTCTATATTTCTGCCATTACAGCTGATGCTCCAGAAGAAAGTACAATACAGTCACTGCAATTGTTAACTCTTTCCAAACTTAAAACCAGCTCAAATCTGCCAGCAGATGGCAATGGATAGTTGGAATCTTAGCAAGATGGATTTTTCCTGTGATCAACGTCTTATGAAAACTGCCAATGTGTCGCTAACTTACAAGGAAAAACAGCAGCAGTAGGTGTTTTTTGTTTTTTTAACTTGGTGCCATCATGGATTTTCCATGTGAGTGAGTATAATGTTGACCTTCGGAGAGATTGAACTTGACAGGTGAACTGCTATTGACAATTATATTTGCATCGTCTTACCTGAATTTTCTTCAGGGCCACTGACGTGTTGTCTAACAGGTACCTCGCTCGATAAACCTCACTGAACTGGCCACGTCCGATCTTTTTCTCAATCTGGAAGTTAGCCAGTGAATTGTGGCCCATATCTGGCTGCAGTGGTTTCTGAAAGAAGGAAAACCACCACTCAGCTTTTACATGCATACACACATGTATCTTCACACAGTACGTCAGCGCACGAATAAACATGCTGCGTCTGCGTGACGGAAAAACAGATCAAAACAAATTATTTACAGACATTCTGCAGTAACCATGTAAGTATTCGAGTGCAGCTACCTCCACATTTCCGAAGGGGAAAAGATGAGGGCTGAAGGATGTGGCTCAACCTGTGGTAAAGTCTGGGTTCTGCTGATTGTTTTGCTGAGAGGCTGCTGCTCATTTGACTCGTGTACAAATAACTACAAGTTTGGGGCTGAAAATATTTTTCCTGATCAATTTAAGAACGTGATCTTACAGGAAGTTCGTCAGTATGTTACCCGATCTAACCTTTTACAGAGCCAGAGATTACCTTTCGGTATTTACAGGAATGAAAATATCAGAACTTTATGGGTTAAACTGATAATATATTTAATTAAAGCTTGCAATTGCAGGCTTTTAAATTAGTTTTGGGTTCATGGGTGCAGTTTAGTAGTTAACACAACACTGTAACAAAAGGGGGAAAGTCTAGCTTCCTAGAGGGACAGATAAATATTTAAATGCAGGCTTGTAGTCATTCCATCTAAGGCTTTAAGTTCACAGGGGTAAAGAGTCCTCTTCTTTGTCTGCCAACTTATATCACCAACAGTCTGGCTATTGGCCACAGTCTAAAGGACTCCCCACCCTGCTTTGCCCCGTGACTTGCACAGGATGAGAAATTTACGATTCACAACAAAAAGACAGAAAATAAAATAAATAAAAATTATATTTAAAAAAAAAGAGTGAGCCCCTTGGATACAATGTGTGAAAAACGCACAGAGCAGACTGTGTGACCTTTCCAGCCTTTTGGTTAACTCATAAAAGGCGTCGACGGGAGCAAACAGAGGGTGACAGATATCAGAATGCCACATGTCACCAGCACTTCTGCCAGTGTGGCCGTGGGAGCAGCTCAGGGGCAAGCGACTTCGGACAGACGAATGCAGGATGAAGAGGGAAGAAGGTCAAAAATTAATCACCAAAGCACTAAAACATGCGAGAGGAATGTCATCACATTTGTTCACTTCACTGGCATTTTACATTTTGACAAAGTTACCACGAGTACACACTGGAGAGAATCCAGGATTCCTTCGGTTGGTTCACTATCTAGAAAGACAATTTCATAAATAAAAAAATAAAAAAAGTGCAAGTGTGATGTATTGAGTCTGAGGGAATAACCAAGAATAAATCGAATAAATCTAACTAACTGGGTCTGTAGTCTGTAATCTGACAAAACTAAAATGGTGTTGTAGATCCACAATACTGTTAATTATTTTTGTAAAATGTTTGTTAATGTAGATCCAAAACATTAACGCAAAGACGCACACCGCCAGTCAAAGGAAGTGCAGTGCCAAACATGATTGTTCATATCGGAGTGGAAGATTAAAGGAGGGGGGGGTGTCCATTTGAGCATTTCATAATTTTTCAAAGTTGACAGCCAAAGGAAAAGGCGTGAACCAATCAGATGCCCTGTCCAATTAACACCGCTGAGGTGTGTGCATTTTTCAGCATGACACCACCATTATCCCAAAGCTGTGTGAGAGGCAATGACAGCGAGCGAGCAAGACACGGCTCCACAACACCCCTGTTCACCGTCTGACTAGCAGCTACCACAAAATACTCCAACCAAACTTACATAACGTTTTAGCCAAGGCTCAACTACGCATTCAAATTTCATAAAACGGAAGGATCATTCTGAACCTATAAGGATCAATAAGACGTATCAGGACCAAGGTGCAGCCATGCTGTGCAATAAATCTTCATATACTGCACATGAAAGAAACACTTGTGCAAGACGGACAGTTCGACATTTATGAAATCAAAGAGAGGAAAAAAGCAAGACAGAGAGAGGACAAGAGGGCATAGCTTTCATTCGCTGCGTGGTAGCTTGACAAATGTTAGCATGAGCCTCTAAAGCGCTTTGACAACCGCCTGCTGAGAGCACAGTCTTGCTAATGTGTCTTGGCATGCCAGCTTCGTAATCACACATTTACATATGCAATGACCTACATTTGCATGTCAGCTTGCACACTGTCCAGCATGATTAACAGTGGGCACCTCCCCATGTGGAGTCGCCCTGGGTGGCAGCAGAGGCCATGCAAGGGCGGAAAAGAGGGCTGGAGGGAGGGCGGCTTTTCTGGCAGCCAAGGGGCCGGGCTGCCAGGCAGGATTATGTCAGCCAGTGGCCCCGACATTAGACACTTCATTAGAGCTAATCTGTTTAGCAGTGGGCAGTGTATGTAAACTTCACAGGCCATTTGCGGCACCTCTTCGCCCCCTGGCCTGGCCTTCAAAGGGCAGCCAGGCCAGAGCTGAGTGACAGGCCGTCTCATCTGCCGCACATGGGTGTCACACAGTCAGAAGCTCCCAGCTGAAAGACAAGGCCCCAGCACACGTAAACACACACACAAGAGAAAGTCACACAGGAACGACCCTGAATGAGGCAAGGGTCAGAGTCTTGATAAAAATGGGATGAAACGGAACAGGGAGCACCCTTTTTAAGGATCTAATCTTCATGTGTTTGTTAGATATGCTGTGAACTCGGAGATGAAGAGGTGCTTTCAGGTTTGTAATGAACACCTGCAATGCACCGAATGTAGCTAAATTTTCCATTTAGCCGGTAAGGTTTGGAGGCCATCTGGCACCCTGAAGGGTAGGAGTAAATGTTTCTACCAAAATAAAAGTATGCTGAATAAAATCACAGTGAAAATGAACTGCATTATGTTCCACTTACATGGAAGAGGTGTTGATTTCATACACGGTCACAGTTATGTCTCATAAATGTCAGCGCATAAAGACCCATGTATTCTGCACAGCTCGGAATAAAGCTTGATGAAAATAGCATAAGCTGCTGTTTTTTTTTTTTTTTAAATCTATTAAAGTGCAGGTAGGAAGGGACACTGTGTGTTTCAACAGTGTTGATGAGTCACCGATTCCCAAAGCTTCTTTCAGTAGAGTCAATTGATCATCGTGTCTTCTAAAATTTTACTTCTTGTAACTTCAAGTAAAAATCTAACTCCGAGTTACTTTTCTATTCTGTACCATGCCATGTACTCACTCTTTTCACATCTCTCTGGCTTGAGATGCTGCAGGGGATGAAGATTAAGTGGCAGTTCTGCAAGGCATTGTGGGTAACGTTTGTGTAGGACAGTGTATCTTGGGTACAAAGGTGACACACAACCGCCACGGGGAAGTCGGAGGGGGTGGGGTGGAAAAAAAAAAAAAGAGAGAGGGAAGAGAGACGGAGACAGAGTAGACAGACAGCTCATGGGAGGAAGTGTGATACAGGCTGCCCAATGATGACACCATTGCCAAACACAACTGACAAGACACATGGAGAGTGGAATCGGGGAAGCTGAAGACAAGGAAAGGGAGAAAGGGAGAAAGGGAGGGGGTGATGTGGGACAAGCAGCAGAGGGAAAAGGGTGTGATTTGACAGCCCAGCAGTGCCAACGGCTGCCACACAAAGGCCAGCGGCTGCAGAGTGAGGCCTCGTATGGAAAGATGAAGAATCCAGAGACCGAGAAAGAGAAAGCCATCAGAAGGTTAAGCTTAAACATAACTATCAAATGAACCTGCAAACGGGATTTACAAAAACTGTCTCAAGAGTTAACAAAATCTGAAGAATGAGGTTGTTTTTAGTGTCTTAAGATTAATTACTTAAAAGGCAAATAAAAAAAATGAAGGTGGCCTGAAAGATGGGAAATGAGGATGAAGAAATGGTGCAGAGCAAAGCGTAAACAAATCAAGTGAGTTATTTTAAAGGTTAATACGACGACCACACAATACCAACGTCACACTTGAGCTTTCCCTGCATGTATTCTGTACTTGTTTAAAATGATAAAGTAGAAGATGTTAGCCCAACTGCCCCTAAAAAGGTATTTAATGTTCAAGCTTTCCACTACCGACAAAAAACGACTCCAAAGTTTAGTGTGGACACGTCATTTTTACTTCCAACCAGTGTTCGAAGTATATAAGATGAGATTAACTTGGATCCCTTCCACATGAGACAGAGAGGGATATGTGGAGAGACATAGACTGGGAAGTGGGAGGGGGAAGGCTCCAACCCTCACTAGTCACCAGCCCCCTTGAGCAGGCACCATGCAATATTCATCCCCAGCCAGTCAGCCAGTGAGCCAGGCAGTCAAACTAGCAGGATTCACCCCAAAGGTGCTTCTCATTCGCCTCCTCTCATCGGCTTCGCAACCACACCATCATGTCTAAGCCCTTCCAGACAGATCTGTGTCTGTCAAACTCTGCAGTGACGATCAAAATCTGATCTGAGGGGGCCTTCTCACTAACCCTCCCACTCACTCAAGAGCAAATGCGCCATTAAAAATGCACATCTTACCAGCTCATCTCGTTTAACTAATGCATATGCATCATACCTCCGGGACCATAAAAAATTATATTGCAAGCGATACAGAGTTATCCTTCATCGCATATACAATTCAGATTTCTTCAGGAGGAGCTGGTGGGTTTTTTTTCCCTTTGGTGCCAAGCGGACTGAACTTTAGAAAAATGTGAAACAGATACAGGACTTGTTGAAAGACACCCATCTGGATGCTGGTTAGACAGTCATCTGCATAGTCTAAATCCCTCTCTAACTCTCTCACTCTCTCATTAAATTTGAAATTGGTTCAAATATACTCTGTGTGGGTGAAAAAAAAAAAAAAAAAACATGATGCAACGCATAGAGTTTGCCGTGTTTCCCTCACCCAAAAAAGAGCCTTGAATTAACACTGATGTAAAGTGCTAGAAATAGATCGAAAACAAGGAAGAAAAATCATTAAGTCTGAACAATAATACATAATCAACTGTTGGGAGATCAGTAAAAAATCAACAGTGTGCGTGTAATTGTGGGGGAGTGTTGCCAAAGTCAAATTAATTATTAGAGGTTTTATCAGACTTTCCTCTGAGTGCAACCCAATTATCCTTAATTTTACAATTACGAGTCTTGAAATAAATCATCCCCCTTGGCAATTCCAGTGTTAATCTTGCCATGCCCTTGCATACATACAGAAAACAACAACAAGTACTGGCCTATTTTTAGTGCTGTGTTTTTGTTTTTTTGTTTCCCCTTTTCTCAATAAGAATCCACATTTACTCTGGGGCATATGAATGATCCTCTATGTTTAAAGTCTGTAAAGAAATCAATGTGCCTGATGTTGGAGTGTGGTATTAAAATCCAGCAATGACCAGATCTGTACAGAATAAACTTCAGTTGTATCAAACAAAAAGAGGCATGAAGGAGAAGCCAGGCTCTGGCAGCCTCCTGAGCTCTGATCAATATATACAACTCAACATTCATCCACTGCTGTCCATCTCACGCAAACTACACAAGTCTGCAGAGGATGATTTGACCAAAGGGCACATCTTAAATGGCACAGGAAAACAAAAAAAAGGTTAAAACAGAATATTTACAGTGCAAAATGTGAAGACGGTGGGAAGATTGAAATGAATAGGAGGAGGACTATAAAAATGGTCACAATATAATTTATTTACAGGCCAGACACTGTAATGCAACAATCCTTTAACACTAACCATGGTTGAGGTCTGTGCCAGAACCTTTGCTTTTATTCACTCTTGCAGAATTCATCAGGACATAATCTGTTCAAACAGATCTCCGACCCTCCCCGATGTCACACAACACAAACAAAATAATATAAAAGGTCTGTTTCAGGACACTTGAGGAACCTTCATAAACAGCTTGGATCACTGCCACTGGCGTGGAGCCATCTTCTCAATCAGATATTGCACCAGCATAAAATTGAGTATATTTTCTTAAATGCAATCTGTAATCTGTCCACATTTTTTTGGTCCTCCAGCACGATATCAAGCATCAGTGGTAGGCCTGTCCGTGTGCTCCCAATGACTAGTCTGAACCCGTTGTTAAATGAGGTAGGGCAACAAAATCATTTAATAAACAGGCCACGAGCCACACTGGAGATTAGCTCTAGCATTATTTATTCTATTTTTAGTATAAGGTAAATTAAGCCCTCTCATTTCTTGTTGTACGAATGCTGTTCGAGTTGAAATGTAAGACAACGGCTTTCACTATTCCCCATAAAAAGGAAGATATTCTGTGTCATGCTTTGCGTGCCAGCACCAGGAGTAGGTCTCTGTCAGGGAGGCATCCTGCAAGACGCAGTAAAACATAAAGACCCTTTTCTTACAGGCCACTTTCCAATTACAATTAGCTGGAGGATATGCTGGCAAGAGTCATTTTTAAAAGTGCACCAAATCTTACTTCTTTAAATGGCACAAACACAAGCATAAGTCTGTTAAAAATTCATCACATACTAGGAGAGACACAAACAGTTTTTCTGTACGCAGTTTATTAGTCACCCCACTTTAACCAGCTGGCATACATAGCATAATCGGGCCAAAGTCCAACAGGGAGGTCGATCCAAGAAACATTTCTAAGTAGTCTTATTGAACCTAAATTTTAAATACAGAAATAGATGATGTTTGCAACAGTAAGTAATTCTCCATGAATTCTCAATTTTTTCCATCAATATTTTTCTGTTGTATG
>CM026206.1:8493855-8528754 GCA_014839995.1 Xenentodon cancila
TCTGCTGCTCCAGTCCTCACTAAGACCAAAAAAGTGGACCACATCAGTCCAGCTCGGAGGTCTTTACACTGGCTGCCTGTCCGTCAGAGGATAGACTTTAAAGTTCTGATGCTGGTCTATAAAGCTCTGAATGGTTTAGGCTTTAGATGAGCTGAAATACTCACTTTATTTAAATCCAGGTTGAAGACACACCTGTTCTCAGCTGCATTTGCATAAAGCTCCAAATCCACACTGCTTTACTTTTAAGCTTAAGTTTCAAAACTTTATTACATTTTAACTACTCATTTTTTCCCTTTTGTTTACATTTTAAATCATGCTTTTTATTTATGTGATGTTTTAATGTCTCTGTAAAGTACTTTGAATCACCTCGTTGGTGAATTGTGTTATACAAATTCACTTCCCTTGATGAAACGCATGGTCAAAATACACTAATGAGAGCAGCGACAGCTTTGGTGCGGCAAAACTGGGTAACAGGACAAAAAACTTGGAGGGCAGAGTAGAGATGGCAGATGGAAAATATATATATATTTTTTTTTTTTTTTTTTTTTAAATAAGAGGAATGGAGAAAAACAATTTTTAACCTGATGTGTTCATGGTCCTAGGAGAGACTGTGGGGAGATGTGTACCACAGAAGTTAGCACTGGCTTCAGATCCCCTTTAATCCTCATTTCCTGTCTTCTGAATAATTCACTTTAAGCAGAAAGACAGAAAAAAAAAAACAAAGAGGGGTATGATCGTAAAAAGGCAAACTGGGGTGGTTTTTCCCTGGTATTAGGCAGTTGAAATGAGAAGAGTGCTAAATCAGTTTACAGTCTGAGGACAATACATTTTGAACACTAAGTGATAAGTTTGTATTTAAGGAGAAGAAGGAGCGAAGGGCAAGTACAGGGGGTGAAAAAGAGAAAAGAAAAATTTAATATGACACTATCCGGTCTGGGTGTGCGATGCAAGAGAATCAAAGGCACCTTTGAGGAAGCAGAAGACGACAGTGAAAGTGCTAGAAGAGTTGTGTCCATGATTACAAGAACTGGAGAAATCTTTTGAGCCTATGCTCATAAAAGCCTACCCCAGGCCTCCTCTCAAACCCCTGCCTGACTAATGCTGATGATACAGAAAGAGGAAAAAAAAGGAAGAGAGAGGAAGAAACCCTCTAATGATTGAGGGGTACGGATACGACAGAAGCAGGACACTTTCCAATTTATTTTAATCACTATTCTAAATCATTAGCCCAAATGTGCAAGCACGCATATTCATCGGGCTACGAGATGAGACAGCGACAGAGAGGGGTAGAGGACCAATTACACCTCAGCATGCGAACTAGTTTCTGAGGTCTCTCAGTACGATGGTCCAAGACTTAACAGAATAGAAAATGAAGACAGGCCGTTTTACTGTCTCTTAATATAAAAGAATGAAACAAAACAGCAATAAGAAAAAGAAAAAACAAAACTTTGAAATTAGCTTTGCAAACCACGCCAAGCACTACATAGTCAGACTACTTAGACTTTTCAGTACCATCAAATCTAAATGCAAAATCATCAAGTTAATCAAAAGACCTATGTAACTGAACATAAGAATATTACAGTCTCACACAAGCAGATAAACCAAGAAATAATAGTGACATAAAACTGAATTTGTTTTTAATGATCAGCCAGAAAATTGCTGAATTCATCACTGTTGATGATACAAAGCCACATCATGTATGTGTGTACTAAATTTATAAAGAACAAATCTAGATATCTGATGAAACTCAGTGTTACATCTACCTTTAATTAAGCGTTTCACCGGAAGAGTTATGTACTTTTGTCAAAAGTAAATCACCAAAAACAAAGAAAAAAACAAAAAAAACCCACCTTGATACTTCTGCACCCTATTTTCAAACACGCATAAGTTTATAATATTATTTACGACCTTCCCTTTCTGCCAAGTGGAGGGAGCAAAGAAAAGGATAAAAGCAGAAATTGAGAGAAAGAAATCCACAATAGTCTCCTGGGACTCTACAAGGCCAGTGATCCACAATAATGCTCCTCAACTATTTATAGTAATTTCCTTACATTTTTCCCCCCACATTCAGATTTATTGGGCTCAAGATTATACCACCACATTAGTAATGAACACAGAATATTTAGATATGACTCTGTGTGAGACCTAATCTGATTTACTCAACATCAATTCAAATAACCTACTACGGTTCATTTCTCCTACTACAGACTATAAAACACGTCAGCGTAAAACACCTGACCTTCCACAGAAAAGTAGTCCCATTAACACTGAACTCCCCTCTGTCTTCATCTGCCTGTGCATGCACACCTGCACATTTGTCTACCCTAACATCTCAAATTCCCTTTAGATCTTTTGCCACCGTCTATCGTGAAGACGCCCGCTATTGAGAAACGAGCTCAAGCACAAACAGGTGTCAGCCACTTTCCTCCCCATCTCCACCCGCCTTGCTCTTGTCCTTCCTGTGTCCTCCTTGTCATCCTCCTCTGTGCTCTGTTGCTCCTGGGTCTTTTTGACACAAGCTGACACGTGACTAAAAGCCCAGGCCACCTCGCTCCTCCATTGTCCTATCCACTCTACTAAGGCACTGATGGCTCTCTTGCGGCGAGGAGGTCTTTTGTCTGTCACTTCAGCAGGTGCCTTACAGTAAAAGACTGGAGCCAGCCAGCCCGTGCTGCTTCGTTAGCATAAAACACCGTTTGATGTGCTCATTTCATCAGCCGGAGATGGCAGCCAAGGAGGAGGCTAATAATCTCTTGAAAAACAAAAACATTCCACTCCAGCTTGTAAAAGATAAACTCCAATTTCAATGATAAAAGAAGAGTGACAGACAGCCATGGTACCAGTCAAAAAAGACCGCCAGCCATACTACCTCTGTCTTTCTTTCCTCTACCCACTCCTATTACCAGATGAAACCAATTCACACTGTCAATCACAGAGAACAAACAACATATATTGACAAATTGCTGACTGTGTAAGGAAAGACGGAATCATGAGGGCAAAGTATGCAAAAACAGAGCTGCATTTAAACAAGCTGTGTGATCCCTATGAAACCAGCTTAGTCTGTCAATGAGCAGGCTGTGTGAAGGAGAGAACCCCCCAGGCGTTCAGGAGAAGGAAGCCCTGGGGGTTTGGGCTGTGCTTGCACACCCTCACTACATTCGCAGCCTTTCAAAATGCGATATCACCATCACACCTCAGTTAATATGGAAACCGAATGCATAATATGTGGAAGAGAAGAAAAAAAAAGTAAAAAAAAAAAAACTACTTAATTTATTCCTGTTTATCTAACTCCCAGCAATGTCACAACTTCTCAGGATCTTTAAGAGACTAAAAAAGTAAGACTAAGTAAGTAATCATTGCCATTTCAAAATGCTCCCCCATTCTTTCACAGGCAAATCAAGAATACATGTAAAACAATTAGTGGAGATAATATAGTAAAGAATTACAACTGTTATGGTGCTACATGCATTTACCCAGACGACTGGATTAAACATCTGGAATAATAAGCATAAAGATCATGACACACAGAATAAGAAAGTACAGGTAAATTACCATGCAGCACCTTATCCAAGGCTGCAGACTGTTTACATTTTATTAATTGACTAATAAATTGGGCAGGTGCCCTGTCCAAGGTGTATGCCACCTTACACAGCCGGGATAGGCCCCAGCACCTCCACGACCCAACAGAATAAATTGTTAAAGACAATCGATGGATGGACAGATGGATGGATATCTGGATCAGGGCAGCACCGTGTTATGGTGGTTAGCTTTATCATCTCTTAACAAGGAGGATTCAGGTTTTTATCTGGCTGCGGCCTTTCAGCGGGGAATTTGCATATTCTCCATCTGCCTGCATGGATTTTCTGCAGGTAATCCAGCTTCCTCCCACAGTCCAAAAACATCCATGTTAGGTTGATTGGCAACTGCGTATTGACTTCAGGCGTGAAGTGTGAGCACATGTGGATGTTTGTCTGTTTTTAGTTCAGTGAACTCTGTATTTTAGGATTTGTTTCCGAAATACCTTTACACTTCAGTGTTTCTCCACAATATCTAACAAGCCCCATCTCCATTATTTTGCTCAGGAGAAAGATTTAAATTCCTGCGAGGCTACAGCAGGTAAGTTAGTTTCATTCTGCCATCTATGAAAATGTTCGTTCATTTTTCTGTTGTAATAGCACTCTTCTTTAAGACTGCACTGTTCAAATTTCCACACAGACATATATACAATAGCATTTTAACCCCTTATTGTCTTCAGGGAAAAAAATAAATAAAAGCACAATTTTTTTGCCTGCAAAGTTGACAAAAAGTGAGAGTGTGGTCAACTGTTTTATTGTCACGAAACACTTCCCGAAGCTTGAAAGCTATCAAATAAGCTATGTCCCCCTTGGAAGAAAACGTGAAAATTACAGTAACAGGTAATAAATACTGACAGAATTTACACAATCCTGTCCGTCAAAATGACTGACAGAAAAAAAAGTCTTGTGCACGCTCTGCTGAGAATATAGGCAAAGTCCAAGGCCCTTTGACATGATGTGCTCTTGACAGATGAAACAAAGACTTGTTTGGCTACAGTAACAGTAAACATGTTTGGTGCAAGCTAAAGACATCTTTTCAGAGGAACCTCATACCAACCACAGACCGCATGAGATAACTGTACATGTGCACCCTGAAGTCACTCAGTGGGTTCAACTGTTTTAAAATAACATTTTGCTCTTCTTGGAGCCAGGGACTACTATATTACTTAGGCTGACAAGTTTGTGACACCTACAATTAACCGTTTAGCATTTTAAAAGACTGTTTAAAGGCAGCTGTACCAATCAAATGATAAAAAAATAATATTACATGACAGCTCACGATATTGAAAATCCTCCTTTACTTAGCAATCGTCATCTATTATCTTACATCTAATAATGACCAGCTCCGAAAATACTGACTGGAACAGTATCATCTACAATTTTTTTTTCTCAATAATTAAAAACTTGCACATTTTGCACATTTTTTATATTGTGTTTTTCATGGGAACATGCCTAAATCTATTTACATATTACCAAAGATCCACACCCAGTTACATACCACAGCCACGGGATCGTATGATGACGATCCCAAGGCTTTAGGTTGCGTTAGTGCCCTGTGGCAACGACTTATAGTCTTTCACCGTGTAGTACAGAACATTGCACAACATAGCAGAGATTTCAGCCCTGCAGGACCAACCAAGGCTTTGTTTGTTAGCCATGTCACTGACTGACCACCAAATTAGCTTCATCACCTCTGGCACCAGGATATCTGATGTGACATTCTCTTCTGCGGGGCTGAGGCTCTGTTTATCTGCAAGGCCAAAGGGCTTTTATTCAAAAAGAATATATTTTAATATGTGAAATGAGGACAAATTAATTTTGTACAAAATAACTTCATAAGGAAATGGCATGCTTGGGCTTGACTATACAGTATATAAGTAACTTTTGGACACTGCATTTATTTTTAGTGAGTCTGGTGTTCATCACAACATCAGCTTAATCTTAGGACTCATCTCCTAATGATGCTGACAGGAATCACGAAATGAGAGGATAATCTACAAAGAAGTAATTTGATGATGAAACTGTGTTATTTTTTCATTGTCCCCTGACACTATTAATTACAGAAGGGTTAAAATACAGATAAGCAGCACAATAATTCTGCAAAAGAGACTCAAAATGCCAGTTACTTTACTTCTGCATAGAAATTAACTTTTGTCTTGCTGTCCAAACAAGCAGTGATATTAGAGAAGTCCCCAGTTTTGTTGTGTTACAGAGCAGACTGCTAATGTTCGGTTAAAGAGCTTGTGGAAGGACTTTCCTCTGACCAAGCCTTTTGGGTGCTCTGATAAGAATGAGAGAGGATCACAAACCCTCATCAGCTTCACTGTTAGCAATGGAAAAGTCTAAAGGCAGTGAACTCTAAACGACCTTGGCTTGAACATAATAGTCAAAAAGAAGTGAAAAAGATACTAAAACAAAGATCTGGTCCACTCCTTAATGTAACACACAGACTCACATGCAAACAGATGCAGACACACATAAAAAAGCTGAAGTCTATACTAAATGCATAAATTGCAGGCCCATGGAAACATGGCTCCACACAAAAGAAAAAAAAAAAATTCAACCTTTGGTTTGGCACCGGTTCAGTTTTAAGCTCCTGTGGTTTCTGATGAGGGCGTTTCTTGCTCTCAAACAAACACACACACACACACACACACACACACACACACACACACACACACACACACACACACATCAATTAGCGGTCAAATACAGTACTTTGGTTTCATATGAGAGTGCATGATTTTATCATACTGTCAAGGAAGATGGCTCTTTTACAAAGAAGCCAGAAATAGTACTTTTTCTCTTGCTTTTTTCACTTATTAAATAAAAAAAAAAAAACAAACAATTCATTCACAAATAAAACTGTAAATCCAAATTTACAACTCAACACTATTTTCACATAACATTGAAATCAGAAACTGCTATTATTAATGGCCTGAGTGCAGCATGCGATATTGCTCATGTCGAAACATACATCTGAGTACGACAGCAGTCAAAAAAAAAATCACCATTTTGTTTTGGTAACATTGTAATATCGATACTTGGACCGCAGGGAATGATGGCTGGCACCACAACTGCAACGTTCATGATTTAATGTGCGTGTACTGAATGTTTACTACATATCAAGAAAACCAATAGCCCTGACATCAGGCATGCAGCAATGCTTTTTTGGTTGTCATGCCCAGAATCTTCTCTTCCTGCTCTGTTTTAAGTGGAGTGTGTTGAATGTCAATGTTGATGGTCCCCGGAGTCCATCCACCCACCACCCACCCGTTGCTCTCCTGAGGTCTTCAGTGCTGGGTCTACTGAGGCCCATGTGTTTGCATTAACTCTGGCTTTTTGTTGTCCATCTGGATGGGCCTCCAACACTGGACCTTAGAGACAGATGTCCACAGTGTTCTCAATGTAGTCAAATCACAGCTAGGTAATTTCCATCAGCACGACAGCCTTACTGAACATTTAAGACAATAAGATCTATTGGGTTGTTGTCTCAATTACACATGAAAAAGCTCTGTAACAAAAATAAGTTCCATCTAACCTCTGCGTACTGCAACCCAGAAGAAAAGCAATGCTTATTCCAGTATCACACTCACTTAAAACTGAGTGGGCCAAGAGCAGGAGAAAAAAACAAAACTCAAAAATATATATTGGACACAAGTAAAAAAAAATAGAAAAGTAAACCATCACGAGCACAACATATGCATAGACAGATGCAAAAAAAAAAAAAAAAAATAGGTGCACAAAAACTTGAATGTTCATTTTTATTCCTCCGGCACTCATTCTTCTTTGCATGAATGCATTACCCAGCACACTGACAGAGCGTCCCAATATGTGAGCGGGCATGTGCGTGTAGCTGACGATCAGAGAATAACGTTACCCCTAAGGGGTCGCACCTCTCTCCATTCTCGCCCTCCTCCCTTATTCACCCCTCTCCACTCTGTGCCTGCAGGGATTTCCTTTTTCAGTTCAGAAGAGATGTCAGACCTGTTCCACCATCCAGAGCACAAAAGCTGGACTCTGCCCTATATTCACAAAGCATCTGTGAAACTCACCAAATCAACATTATTTCAGAATTTTAAATTCCAACTGAGGTTAAATGGGGTAACAACTGAAATCAGAATGTCCTAAACTGGCATCCAATTATTTTCATCCAATGAGAAGAGGGTCTCTATTGTAAGTGCACAAGTTGGGCACACAGAGTGTATAGATGGTGCAAAGATGATGCCTAAACTGTAAATCTTCCTCTGTTGCAACACAAGTGAACTCTTCTGAAACAGCTGTACCAATTATAGTGAAGAGGTAAACAGACAGACAGAGCCCTCTCTGGGAAGTTAAAATGCATTTAAGTTAACTTGTACAACAAAATTTTTTTTTTTTTTTTTTTTTTTTAAAGAATAAACGTTGATGAAACTTGTATCTACATACTCCAAGAATAAAACCTTACATATGAAGGAGGAGTTCTGTTAAGGCACAAAGGACATATTTCATGTTAAAATATCAGACTAAGTTTCAATTTAAGTAATATTTGATTACTTTTAATAAGGGTTGTCGAGCTCTCTGGGTCTCCTTTCCCTACTTTCCTACTTCCACCCACAATAATTTTAGACCTCTTTTCTGATCCTCTCTTATGAAAAACTGCAGATTGCCTAATGGCACTATGTCATACATCAGTAATGATGACACTAGTTCACAGAGCTACAGTGGATGTCATGGCAGATATGGGAAACTCAAGAAAGTAATGATGAAGACAATGAACAAGAAACCAAACGAGAATACATCTTGGACTGTGTAATTGAAGTGATTTAACGGCGTTTAGAAGGAGGTAAAAACTGCAAAAAAAAATAAAAACATTCCTTTGTCTTCCACATAAATAACCCAATAAAGAAAAACTCAGTGTTTACTATGAAAATGAGAATGCTTTACATATCCACAGGAAAAGCTGCATATCAAGTGAACAAAAATTGATGTTTATTAGTTATTATGAGATCACTGAAATCAAGACTGATTCTAATCCAAAAATTCATATAAACAGACGTGTTCTTGTTTAAATTAGCAGAGTAGCTGAAGACTTGGCTCTATGAAGTCTTGTTTAAATCTAAAACACCATCTCGCAACTTTTGTTTATATTTATAATCTAAGGTATTATACAGTTTTCTAGCAGCAAGTTAATCTCAAAAAATAAAAATGGCAATTAAGAAAATTGCAGAGAACTACAGATGCATGGAAATTGGGCAAGAAACAGAAAAAGAGGGACGCTGCCCAACAGGGTTGAGAGCAACTAAACCAGAGAGGTCTTCCCCACAACTTTCATTTATTAGAATATTAATATTCATGAGATTTCCTGCCTCCCACCCCCCAACCTCTCTGTTTCTCCCTCAGACGGTTTGAACATGAAAAACTTGAAAAGCGCAAATTCCAGGAGTTGCGTATCACAGTTTGACCTGGAGCCACACAGCAGACACCAACAACGACAGACTTGCTGTTCAAAGCAGGCGGGAGCTGCTTTCATCAGGGGATCCTGGTGTTTTTTTACAGTGCGACACCAGCAGTCCATGCCATCTGCCTTTTTCTAAAATCAGAACTTCAAGATGTGCTTCCTGCTTGTGCGTTGTTTTTAGCTGGGCTTGAAAACCAAGGCCCAGCATCATGCGAGTTTTTGCTGCTATGCTACTTGCTGACTATGGTTTACAGCCAAGGCTCACAGTGTGGAGCAATGTTAAATATTTACTGTTAAACTGACAAGCCAGAACGGGTTGGGAACCCAGCCAGGCATTCACAGTGCTGCGGCATTGGATTCTGCCCCCCCATGTAAGCACAACCCTAGCAAATCAATCTTTTTTTTCCCCAATCTGTGAAGAATCAGACCAGCCTACTTCCCTTCTTGAGCCACAAGCCCACTTCCTGTAAGCCAAGCCAAGTGGGACAACTTCTTTAAGGGCCTTTTCCTCCACTCTTACTTAGCACATATTGTATATCATATACCACACAGAAAACACACACACACACACACACACACACACACACACACACACACACACACACACACACACACACATAATTTGTACTTAAAAGACACCTCTACCCTAGACCCAAGTCTCTGCTGACTCCTAATGCCTGCCATCAGACATCTGTAAAATATTTTTATTTGGTGCCCCAATACCACACTGGCAAAGGTCTCTCATCCTTGGCTTGGCAGGACTTCTAAGAGAACCAGCCTGGAGCGCAATACAGGCCTAACCCCTGCTGCTGCAGCTTCCTGCTGCTCCGAGGGAGTCAGCCTGCTTGCCTCCCTGACTGTGGACCAGGCTGGGCAGGAAGGAGGAGGCTGAGGGCAAGCCCCAGGTAGACAGGACCCCCAGGGGAAGACAGTCAAGAATGGGACAGACTAGGAGAGATAGAAGAGGCTAAGGATAGACTAAAGGAAAAAGAAAAAGTCGGGAATCTACACAGGGAAACATGGGGGCTGGTGAGCAACACGAGGGAAGGGTCTGAGATGAGAAGCAGTAATGGAGGTTTAAAAAAAAAAATTACATGGCATCGAAGTGGAGAGGGAGTGAGACAAAGAGGCTTGAAGGCAAGTTGGACAGCAGAAGTTGAGGGTAGCTTTTCTTATTATCACTCCTCTTCCTTCTACATGCCCTCAAGCCTCGACCACAACCTCAAAGCCCCAGGCCAAACCAGGAGACTGTGGAGACCATGAAAAAACTGCTGTGAGTCAGGGTACAAACAGGAAGGGAGGTGGAAGGAGGAAAGATGTCTTCCACACTCAAATGAGTCAGTGTGAGAGACTGAAATCCAAAAAAAAAAAAAAAAAAAGAATTTCACAATTATTTTCAGAGTTGAATTAGAAATTAAATAAGTACACTAGCTCAGCTCTGAAGATATATACGATAATAGTGGAAGACCAGGCATCATGACCCAACAAAACCTTGGGTTCACACCATTCACAAAATATTGTTTCAATATTATCAATTAGGGATTTTCTAGCCTTGCCAGAACAATTACATTTTACAGCTGCTTTATTAAATTCTGTTTAACTGCTCGTGGCGTGTCGAGCAGTGAAGCAAAATTTAAATACCCGGTCATGTTAGGCGTTTACAGAAATAACCAAACATCTGCAAATTCAATGCATCCGAATCTGAGAACGGGATTAGAGAGTTGCCAAATTTGTGCCGGATTTTACAGCAAAAATTACATCGTCTGGCTACAAATAAAACCATAGTGATAACCATAGGGATGGTTATCACTAGGATTATTTTGAAATGCTTAGCAATGCTGATAGTTTTTGAGACTCTTATCAATACGTGTCTCCATCATTTGGAACAAAAGTTGTCATGATGGTTACTTTATTTACATCAAAAGATGAAATAATAGTGCCCTGGAAAGCTCAGTGGGTTAAGTGGGCGCCGTTTACAGAGGGTATTGCACTCTTGCGGGCAGCACAGGTTCAAGTCCCGGCCTGGCACTCTTTTTTGCCCCCCCCCCCTCCTCCCCTCTATACCAGTTTCCTGCCCACCTACCTTGTCACAGCTAAATGGTGTAAAACCCTGATTGGCTCATTGTAGCTCGTTGGACACTCTGGTACTGATTCACTTAGGTACCACACTAAGCAAAGCATGTCCCACTGGAAACACACTGCAGGGATTAACATGCATCATTTTGCAACGATTTAGCTCATTATATCTTATACAATCATGCCAGAAGCCATAGATGTAACTCTGTATCATAAAGGGTCTAATTAATGGTCTGTAGAGGGTAGAGGAAAAAGAAGCAACTAAGAAGATTGCTATAACTACAATCACTGGGTTAACAACTGTCAAACACATTATTAAAACCTGAGGGACAGTAAACCATCATTACACAAAAGAAAATCTTGAATGTCATTCGTTTTTTTCAAATGTTGAATCAAATTGAATTGAAATATTACTATATATATATATATATATATATATATATATATATATATATATATATATATATATATATATATATATATATATATATATATATATATATATATATATATATATATATATATATATATATATATATATATATATATATATATATATATATATATATATATATATATATGTATATGTGCGACCTGTCCAGGGTGTACCCCTGCCTCTATCCACCCTCAGTGCCTTGCCACCCAGAAGTTTCTCATTCACTTCTGTGACCCCAGCCCCAGAGATGGGAGAGCCCACCAAGACTTATACCTTTTGAAGACATGTCAGTGGGATTGAGGAGATCCTCTGGAGTCTCACAGGCCAAAAATGCCCTAGAAGACTCCTCCTTGAACTTGACGGTATCCCTAACCACTGGTGTCTACCAGCGCATTTGGGGATTATTGCCACAACAGGCACCGACAACCTTAGAGCCACAGCTCTGGTCAGCTGCCTCGACAATGGAGACGCAGATCATGGGCCAGTCTGACTGAATGCAAATGATTGGATATTCTAACTAGATAACTAGAGATGCATCTCTAGATCAGCATTTCCCAACCCTGTTCCTCCAGGCACACTGCCCTGCAAGTTGGTTTGTTTTTTTTTTTTTTGCCCTACTCCTACACACCTGGCTCAAAGTAGTGGGCCAATAAGAGACTTGTGTAGACCTTGTTGACAAGCGGATGGTGAACCAGTCAGGTGTGTTTAAGCAGGGAAACATCTTAACCATGCAAGGCAGTGTGCCCCAGTGAACAAGCTATGGAAACACTGCTCCAGATTAATTAAACAACTAACGGTAAATAATAAACAGAATCATGAGTTCAATAAAAGATTCTTAACACTAGCGTCCAAGTTTGCCTTATACACAATTGCAGTCAGTGGGGAAGTTTCAGAGTTGGAATGCTACCAGCAAAACCAAAACAAGCTCTGATGCCTTTTATTAAAACCTCAACAAAAACATTAGAAAAGGACAGTTTTATTATATATATGAAGATTAAAATTATTAACTGTTGTTTGCACTGTTTTATGGTTAATCCAACAGAAGAAAACTGAAACATTTTCAAGTGTTCAAACAGGGATAACTGATGGATTTTAATACATGGTGCACAAACAATACAATTGGTTACACTGAGTAAATAAATAGGGCTAATTCTGATTTTTTAAAGGCCCAACTCACCCCTGATCTTTATCTTCACAAAGAGCATGATACATCACAAGAATAAAAGAATGCGAGAGTTGGAGAAATGTCCTTAGCATTTCACACTGACAACGGGGAGGACAGAACAGACAATCTGTCAAAACAAAATGCTTGCACACAAATTTGCTGTCTTTGCCAGCAAATCCCATATGAGACATTAAGGCTTATTTGTGGGGAGGCTGGAACAAATGCCCACAGCACAGTCAGCAACACACACACACACAAAAAAAAAAAAAAAAAAGAAATGTTCCTCCCTTCTGCTCATGAGCGCAAATTCATTCTGCTTTTGTCTCCTCACATGACAAATATGTACTGTCACTGTTACTGAAGTGGTGTTTACAGTGGCATATAACATCTTGTAATTATTATGTGAAAGTGGATTGTATCCTGAGGCACTTGTATTTTTGCATTTGGATCATCAGAAGAGATAGAGAGGGAGAAGAGACAAGTTGAGAGTGATAGCCAATATAAAAAAAAAAGAAGGAGTGTTCAGCAGAGTCATCTTCTGTCATGGTTCACACACAGCAGAGCATTTATTCCTCAACCTGCAGGAACTCACGCACACTGGATGAAATCCCTTATTACACTGCTCCCCCTTCCATCTCTAGGGGGTGCAACAGGAGGTCAATGATGTGCTTTTAAAAGTAGTCCTACAATGTTTGTTAGGGTTGGGCATTGAATCAATTTTATTGATTAATTAGAATTTATAGTTGCTTAAAGATGACAGTCGATTTTCATTTTAATATGCATAATTATGCTATTGGCTGCTTCCAGGTTTCTGTAGTTTCATGTGTTGAGTTCCCTCTAGCCGGTCTGTGTTTACGGCATCCAACATCGTGTGAACCACTGTCAGATGTAAGGTTTGTCTGTAGTCTTTGGCAACGAATGATAGCAGCGCCGCTGATGTATTCCACCGTCTTAAATGACAGCTCGCAGCTGAGTGGGAGAAGAGCATGTCATGCAAACTGCTGTGTGCCGTAAAGTTTGTCTGCTCTCCGTGTCAACTAAAGGTAGCAGCGCACCTAATTTATTTCAGCATCTTAAATGAGTGTGTGAAGTGTGTGGCACTCACTGGGAGATGCACAAGACACACCCTTCACACACACAGAGGCAGCACCAGCAGCATCGTTTTTAAAGAAGTATCCCAAATGAGAAGAGGATGACCTGGCAGGAAGACATTACAAAGGTGGAGGCGTTACATGTTACTAAAAATATAGCGCCCATTTACAATCAATAAGCCTGGGTTCATCCATAAGCTAAATGCAATCAACTCCAGGTAGTTTTCTGTATTGTAACATATTTTAGAAAAAGTATTAAAATTCAGGTTGTAGTTGTCATTAACTAGTTTATAGTTACAAAAATGACTCTCTCTTTTGCATAAGTTGATAATTAAATTGAATTATATTTTTTTTTAAATGGGTGTGGTGTTAAAAAAAACAGAATCAAATATTTATTTTATAATGTATAATTATCATTATTATTAATTTTTTTTATTATATAATAAACAAATCCCAGAGCCGGTTCATATTAAATAGCATTTTAAAGCCAGACAAGATTATTGTAGTGTAAAAACAGTAATTAATCATTTTTTTTTTGTTTGTTGTTGTTTTTAATATTGATGGCTCCTTGGTGTAAAATAAACAGCCGATAATGTGTGGACATGGCATGAGCTGACCTCGAGATACTAAAAAATTTCATAAACATTAACACCGGTCCTTGGTCAGTCGTTTTTCTGCTTACTTGTCTTTGTAGTCCGTTTCCCCCCAAAGCACTACAGTCCAATAAAAAAAAACATCAATGCCACATTGAAATTAACAACATTCACATGACACAGGGTGCTGCGAGGCATCCTCCAAAAGCATTTGAATGCTTGAAACATCAGTGACCCTTCATATGATAGAGGCGAGATGGATATGGAAAATATTGACAAGCTGACTATTTGAGAGAAGTGCAAGACGCTGTTTAGACAGCCCACTCTCATTGCCACAGGGCTCTTAAATACCAAACCGATGTGAAGAAGCAGTGGCGACCAAGAGCCCCTGTTGTATCTCCTCACGTTGCCAGCGTCTGGCCAAAAATATAGCATTTGAGCACACCACAAAAAAACTACATTCAACTGCCAGCTAGCACATACAGTCCACGCCTTCTTTGTCTATGTAAATTTTACATGCATTTGCGTTTGTTTTAGGTAATGCTGGCTTTTTCATCCTCTCATTATATTCCAAGTATGAACAAAGCCACAATGCCCAAGTAGCCTATGTGTTGAGCTACCTTTGCCAGCATTATTTTTGGACAATGCCTGGCCAAGGGCTTTGACATCATGCAAAAGACAGTGTTTAATGTAGCTCAAAAAGGCCTAAGGAGGCATCTTCCTTCAAATATGCTTTGCAAGAGGGGGGGGAAAAGAGCAGTTTTTTTGTTCTTTGCGAAAACCCAAAGGCAAGATGACTGTTGAAGTGGTCAGATGACAAATGTCTCATCTGATCTTTAATCCAGAGTGGGGGGGAGCTTTAGGGCTAAAACAGGAAGCTCTCCCAGGACTGAGCGATTTGGTAAATTCCATGGTGCTAAATCACTGCTCTGAGTGCAGCAGATTTCTCCACATCACAAATGTCATTTTAGCTCACTCATTATTCCTCAGTAAGACAAAATCTCACTGACATTAGGTTGTTGTTTTTTTAACTAACAAAATAAGAATATGTAAACATATAAATATATGTAAAATTTATGTAAACAATTAAAATAAACATGTTAATAGACTGTATATGTGTGCTTTAAAGCTGCATTTTCATTAGTGGGGGTCCAGAGTAAAAACGAGGAGGCTGGACTACTGACTACTGAAAGACTGAGGCAGAGGACAACCTCTGCCTCAGTCTTCCAGCCTTGGTGTCTCTATTTACTGTGTTAGATCCAATAGGATCTATACATTGGCTTAGCAAACTAACAAACCATACCTACCGTTTACAAAAGGAAGAACAAAAGAAGAAGATGACAAAAAAAAAACAAAACAGGATAATAAGATCAACACAGAAGGAGGTGATGACTGCTGTGTTCCTGTTTGCATACACGGTAATGGTGGTGATGAATGAGATGACACGACTTTGACTCCAAGAGGACAGAGGCGGCTGACTGTGGCACAGCCAATCAACAACCAGTCAACAAATCACTCCCCATAAAGCATTTTTCCAGGCTGCTCTGAGTCCCTAACCTATGGTAGAGACGTGTTGGCCCCCAGAGAGGTACCCAAAAAAAGAAAGATCTTACTGTTGTGTTAATTGTGATGGAGACATTCAGGCCCCGTAAAACTACCCCTGACCTCTGCAAACAGAACCGGGCTGATAGTTCCTCTTCCCATTATAATACTAATCCCCTTACCTCTAAACCCGTTTAAAGGTTACCGTTTAACCAAGCCAAACATTATGATCACCACTTGTCTGGTTACCAAGTTAAATTCGAGAGCAAAGAGATAGATCACGTAGTACTGCCAAAGCCTGTCAAAAGTAATCAAACCTCCCATCAGCTGACACACAAGGGGAGACACATTGGCAGAGAACCTTCATCAGAGACTGACGCAAACATTTGTCAGCCATTTTCCGATTATCTGGTTCATGACACATTCCTTGATTATCAACTTCACAGAGCCAGCCAGTGTTCATCTCAATCACCTGATGATGCTGGCAGACTCCAGCCTGTTGTCTCTGATAATGATCGAATGTGGCAACAGAGAAGTGAGTAATAACTGGGTCAACAAGGTATGTCAGCTTCCACTAACTCTTGTTTGAATCATTCCTCTGTAGCGGAGCCAAATGTGATAGAATGACGCCTGAAATATTAAGCTGTGATGGGCAGCGACAGCAACATTGCATGGCTTTCAGCCTACATGTGCTTCAGCTTCTCACACACACACACACACACACACACACACACACACACACACACACACACACACACACACACACACACACACACACACACACACACACACACACACACACACACACACACACACACACACACACACACACACACACACACACAATTGTTAGACTTAATAGAGACTAAACTGCCTTCATACCTGTGTACTTTTACTTTCTTTTTTTTTTTAAATACTTTGGTAGCATTTCTTTATTCATTCACTCATCATTAACTAATGAATGTGCTTAAAATTCTTGTGAATACACGTAAGGACCACAACAGGTTTCAAATAAAATGTGTACGTGATCATTCGTTCAAGGTTTCACAACAACTATTCACAATTCAGGTCTGCGAAGTGTGAAACAGACTTCTGAAGGCAGTGTTGGACCGAGTCTTTCCAGAAACTACTAAAAGGTTTAGAAATATTTGTTTGGCAGTAAGACCAGTAGACGCCGAGGGTTAAAGGCTATGTTGTACCTAGATGAATAAACCAGCATATGCCAATGGATCAATATTTCTCTAAAACGCTGGTATACGCTGAACTGTCAAATTTATTTTGTCTTTTCCAATTTTGGGCGCACACATACTGTATTCATAATAAGCAGGATATATGCATAACACATTAGTTACTTACATAAGATGTTTTGATACCATGTGGATTACTTATACCAATGAATGCTTTGCGTGTTGCAAGCATAAGACCAAAGCATATCGGTAAGTGTGTCCATGGCCTCCGTCTCCTCTAAACCAACAGAAGCTCCACGCATGTTACTCATGGGTTAGAAATAGGTTCTGGGTACGCTAGACATTATTTCGACTGATGGGTAACTTTCAAGTAATATGTGTGAACACGTATCAACAATCACATAACTCATGGCCCACGTATGAGCCATATGCAGTCATACGTCAGAGAAATTTCAAAATTTTTCAATGACCTCGCTGCACTTTAACATATGCCAGCGTGCTTCATCAGCTTTTAAGTTACACAAAACCTACCCATAACTTACTCAATGTACGCAAGCATATTTGCTAAATTTTCCATACATCGGCACATACTGGCTTAATCTTCAAAGTGCGGCACAGCCTTTAAAATAAATACAGAAGCGGTCATGGGCTTTTGAGCTTTCGCAAAGCTAAAAGTTGCTTTTAGAATGTTTTAGTCATTACTTTGTGCTGTAGATGGATGTCGCGGAACTAACAAACTGAGCTGGTTTCGTAATTTTATTAAGTAATTCCAATCACAATTTCCTGAAGTTTCAACCTGCTTACTCCAATTATGACAAATTCCTATATTCTGTAATCATTACCACAGTACTACAATTAACTGCAAACAAAACCTCTCTCTTTTTTGTAAACAATATTTCCATTCTCTCCAAAATTGCAGCAACTTACAGACTACACATCCTGTGTTACTGAAAATCCAAAACAGTAGTTTAAGATCTTACAGCATAATTGAGAGTGACACTTTGGTGAAATGGTGAAAGATACCTAATGGAGAGCATTTCACCAACAACTGCTTGACAGATATGGGCAACTAAGTAAAAAATGAAATCAACAAAGAACTTTAAACTGCATTTGTTCTCAAACTGAAGTACCATAAATACTTGTGACTCCTTAGTCTTTCAATGAATATTTCTATTTGAAGGCACTCACTTAATGCCCCCTTTGTAGAGATGGCTTCTTTCATCAGCAACTGGAAAATAACATCTGTGTTAAACATGTTAAGAACTGTGTCAGACTGCATCAAATGAACTCAAACTGAAACATTCTGTTTAAAAATGTGTTGTTCTTTAATTTTAGCTCATGTATACAAGAACATATAGAATTATTTTTATAAAAGGAGAGATACACACCCCATATCAGATTACATCTATCTGCATGTGTTTAACTGCTATATTTAATGTTTAATCTAATGACAGAACCAGCAGACACTTTAACTGGGTCTTTTATATGGCATTTAAAGATAAAGTGCATCAGCAACTACTGCAAGGCCTCAACCATTGATTATTGAATGAGACAGGGGGGTGAAGAATGACTGTAGATATGTCAGCAGTGCACTGTCACTGCTCTGGAACCATATTTTGATTGACCCTGGACAATTGTTACTAGGGTTGCAAAGAGATGGAACATATCCAGAAACATTCCATCTGAGGGCAATTTTGGAAAAATTAATAGCATATGTCAAATATATTTACTCCATAATATCATCAGAACTTGCATAACTGTATGTACTTTGCTAAAAATGATTCCCTACTATGTTATTTACAATCCCTACACAGCACCATCCTTCAATATTTTAATTCCAGGTTGATCCCCATCTATTCCCATACATTTCAGTTAATTCCCCCGCAGGTTTCCAACATCGAAAACTTGCTGAATTTTGCTGAAACCCTACTTGTTAAATATATTTTAATGAGGATAAATAATCCAGAGTCTACAATGCTGTAACTTAAAGCAGCAGAAAGGAACCTTTTTCTTTTCTTCGTAGCTCCTTGGAACCCCCTACATTCATAGGGATTAAAATCACTTTAACAATGCTAAAGGCTGATTTATAAGTCAACGACGGCGTAGATGTGAACCTGACGATGTCGGCTAGGGCGTAGTCTGATGTGCACCTTTCTCCAAATGTAAATATGCGTTGATGTGAGCCACAGGAAATGTGACTGCTACATTTGGTATGTTTGCATTTCCCCTAAAAATACCCTAACGGCTTTTTTGCCACCTGCCACCATTTCTTATGAAGTTTTTAATAATTTTCAGTGTTATAGATTAAAGTGATGCAGTGTGGTCATTTACAACTTTACAATTGTTTTTATAACCAGCGCTATACCTTCACTTGAGGAGACCAAGCCAACCGATTCAGAGTTGGGAGTGAAGACGTAGCTGCTTTACTAAACACCATTAAACGCACTGCACTACTGTGTCTTATTTGCAGGTACTTGAAACACTGAAAATACTGATAATGGCATCACTTATTCTCGGTACTCTGATAATAACTCTATTACGTACCAGTACCCAGGACATAGTGGCGTAAAACAACGCACAGTTGTCCCAGCGGGATGATATCACAACTTTACTTTAACAGGTTTTTGCTGATAACAGGGAAGGAAGATGACTACAGCTGGAAAACCCACCCTAAAAAATAACCAAGTTTTCCTTCAAATAAAAATTAAAGGGATTTTTTAACACAAACAAAAGTACACAAAGTGACTGTTGGTTTTACAGTTTACATTTACATATGACTACACATAAACAAATTTATAATACAGTTTCTGGTCTATCGTGATGGAGCTTTGACGTCTTACCACTGTGCTTCGGATAAAATGCTGAAGAAGGCTCTTATTGACTGTAATAACTTTATAGTTAACTGAAATCAACTTAACTTTCGTTTTACATCAACTGTGCGTCACTTGGCAGCCTTTGCTTTTACACGGCACGGAAATGCGCTGGTGAGAAGCATCCGACGTGACTTAAGGACACACGTGTTGAGTGAAATCTCAGATTGTTGCCAAATTTCTGTCAATGAATTTGTGAAGTTGAATTTCACTTTAACGTGACCGCAGCAGCGTCGCGCCGCATCACGGCCGGCCAATGCGGCTCGTTTCGACGCCAGATTTGGCATAACGAGAGGGAGCCAGGTTAAGCAAATGTCGCGCCGAGGTACAATCTATCGATATTGCCCCGGCGCCACCGTCACTGATCGATGACAAAGTCCACGTCGTCTCCGAGCGGGTTTCAAAGTTAGGACGGCATCGTCGCTGGCTAGCGGGCTAAGCTAACCCCCCCAAGTGTGGGCCAAACTTGAGTCCCGGCAGGTTCTGGTGACACGGGTGGGATTTGTCAGGAGGAGAGCCCCCGTAAGTTAATTATAGAGGCCAACGACGCTACCGAGAGGACCACCAGCTGTAGAAAAGTTTCCGAAGTTGAGCGCAAGCTCGCGGCGTCCAAGTACTCACCAGGAAGTGGGACCCAGCTGCTCAGCGATTCCTCCTTCCCGTCGAGAGTTCCCTCCGACTGTTATGGCGCTCGTCTTTGTTTTGACTTTCCCTTTCTTTCCAAGGTCGCGAACCGATAGTCGTCCGAGGAGGCCTCTCTTCTTGCGTGGCACTTACAGCTCCCCCTACCCCCACCCCCCCTCAGAGGACGCCCGGGCCGTGGTGTCAGTCGAGACGTGTACGTGTTTTCCGACAGACGCCCCGCTAGAAGGGCCTCTTCCTCGGCCACCGTCTGACCCGAGCTCGGCTAATGTAAACAAGCCGGAGTTCCCGCTGCGCGGGCACGGGAGGCTCGCAAGTACCGCGAGATCGAGCAAACGCGGCCGAAGCTTGGTTTTGCCGTGTCCTTTGAAAAAGCTTTAAAATTGACAACCCAGCGTGTCAGCGAGGTCACATGTCAACATGTCATTTGCAGCGTGTACACAGGTTTTATGTAGAGGACATAATTGATCCTCAGCATGTCTGGTCGTGTTCATAAAAGCAGAATTTTTAATTTTCAATTTGCTGATGTGCAGCATTCAGAAGTGTGCCAAGACTTTGCCAAAGAGGAGCGACAACACACATGATCTCAGAATAGAAATTGTGTTGCCCATCAATCTTTTAAGGGCTGTTAGGCCATTTCCAAGCCGTTTGTTTTGTCATTCCTCAGTGAGGAAAATTATTTTGAATGGAATATATTCAAGACAGTAGCCCAACAAGTTCCTGCCAAGGTCAGACTGAGCAGTGCTGAGATTGTACAAAGCTCATGGGTTACGTCTCAGACTCTACAGGCCATAGTTTGCATATTAAAGAGTTACAATAACAGATATTACAAAAGCAAAAAGAAGGTGCAAATATCGCTTGAATGGAAGGGTTTCTAAGAAAAAAGCCTCTTCTCTTATAGGAGAACATTGAAGCATGGCTTCGGTTTTCAAAGTTACATCTGAACAAACCACAAGATATCTGGATCAATGTCCTTTAACAGAAGACACCAAAGTGGAGCTCTTTGGCCTTAATGCACAGTGTCACGTTTGGCGAAAACCAAACGCAGCTTACCAATCGTTGAGCACGTTGATGCTCATGTTTTCAGCCACCTTGCACGTTAGGGTAATTAAGATGATCATGAACTGCTCTATATACAAAAGTCTTCTGTTCAAATGTGGATCAGATCATTGCCAGATAATAACAATGATCTCGAGATCACCAACAAATCTACAACAAACATGCCTGTAAAGAATCAAGGCGTTTGAATGGCCCAGTCCAAGTTCAGACCTCAAACTTATCAAAATGATGTGGTGACATATTCAGAGATCTTGGCATGAGCAAATAAACCTTCATGAACTAACGCAGAATTATGAAGAAAAGTGGACTAACATCCTCCACGATGATTTGACTTATTAATCAATGGCAAACGATTACCTAAAGTTATTTCTGCCAACACTGATTCTGCAGACTAGTGTCCTCAATGTTTCCATATGCTTTTCTCCATTTTAAGTTAGTTTCTAATAAATTAATAATGACCTGAAATGTTTAGGATTCACCAATATATTAGTCAACTGAGACGAAGACAGACTTTCCTATATGGATTCTCCTGTCTTGCTTTTGTACAGCACACTCAGGTAAAATTTCCATGCATCACGTGGCATGTGCAGAGTTTCTAATTGGGAATATTCAGAGCATTTATTGACAGATAAATAAATAATAATGTCTTGCCGACTGGATTGCATGACCAGTGTGAGCAACTGGAAGTGAAGGCTTATTTTGCTCTGAAAACAAAAAGCTGTGGTGGAGATATCAGACCGACAATTCAGACACGGGGAACACATCTGGCTTCTTTCCATTCCCCATCGTTAATAATCAACAAGTTACCTGGGGTTGTGTGCTTTTTTTTTTTTTTTTTTTTTTGCCCCCACTTCAGGAGGGGTTTTTGTTAACCTCACTGCAAATATGGAAAAGGAAGAGATGCCTGGAGTCTGGGATTTTTGCCCCCCCCCCCCCCCCCCCCCCCCCCCCCCGCCCCCTTTTCTACAACAACAGTTGAAGATTAAAAGAAACGTCTCACAGAAATCTGTCAATTCTGTATGTGAATAATGCTGCGTGGAATTTAATGGCATGAGTTATGTTGAGTTTCCTTTACACCCACATTTTCTTTCAATAAGATCAATGCCGCTCAGTGACAGATAGGGACGGCCTTTTGTATCTTCAAATTTCAGGTTTCTAAGGGAATAATTAGATGGATGGATGAAAAGTAATGCATCAGTCTGCAAGAGGAGCTGCACCCAGAAATCCTGTACTTCTACATGCATGCTTCCACGCCTTTTTGGGGAAAACTGTTTAATAATCGTGTTGGATTTCTATTGTTCTAAAAGTGTTTGTCTGCACTGATCTGGTGCTTTAAACCAGTGGAAAACTGTGTGTGTTTTTATTGGTTTTGTTTTTGCATATGCTGTTTGTTTAACTGGAGGATTTCTCTAAGGTTTTGGGGATAGTTTTTGGCATTAAAAGTATTGTCATCTATTTCCCACTGTTCCTTTTAAGGCTTTCTTGTGTCGCTTGCAGGTAAACAGGACGGGAAAGGTTATTCCTCCAGGGGAAATGAAGACAGCTGAATTGTCGAGTTTATAGAGATTATAACGTAAATGTGACATTTAATCCTTAACCCAAACTGTTGTTCATGCTTTTGGGGGACTTTTTGCCGAACAAAGTTGTCTATAAATGAAGCCTCATGCCAGTTAAGTTAAAAGTACCACAATTTGGCTAACAGTGCCTTTCTCTTGTGAATATGAGCACATATGACAACACACTTTGGGCCAAAAATATCCCTAAAGGTAAATGACAGAATGTTTTCTTCTATATTCCCGTTTCAGTGTGATTCTGTTTGGCTTTTTATTGGTAAATAAACAGAGATTTTGCAGCCAGAAGCACATTTTAAACACTTAAAAAGCAAAAAGATGCTGGTGTTCCACTCATATAATTTTATTTTCCTGTGTGTTGTTGATCTGGCTCAGGGGTTAGGTACGTCTGCAATGTGGTAGAGACAGAAGCTGCAGTCAAAGCCCCTGTGATCAGGCGCAGACTTCATAGAGACCAGCAGATGGAGGAGAGAGGAGCTGCATGCATCCTGAAGGTTTAGCAGGAACTGCGAGGTTACACTCCACCAGTACAAAGATGACCTGTCACACACTGAAAGATGCTGTATCAATGCAGACGAGCTTCCTGTTTATGTACCTCACAGACCAAAGCTATCACAGGCATAGAGAGGGGGATTACAGATGGAAATATGTATGAAATGTTGTGTCTCTTTCTCTCACTCTCTGCATATACCCAGCCCGGCTCTGAGGCAGCATGCGTGTGATGCCTGCATTTCCATTTTATTCACTAATTAATGTTGTTTTGTCTTCAAAGTGCAATTGCAACCTGTAGTTATCATCCTTGATCGCAGCATTTCCAAGGTTGTCTAGATGAGATCTGTCAAATAACAAATTGATGTAAATATAGAATAACAGCACAACAGAGAAATGAAGGATTTATGGCATGTGGAGAGCACTGCACAAATGAGACACAGGAGAGATAGTCGGTGATAATGTGAAGGACAAAACTGGCATATTATTTTTTGTCTGGATCGCTTTATAAAATCTGTGTGTGTACTTTCCAGTACACAAGTGTATTTGTTAGTGTGCCTCGTCTCCTGGCAAACACCCAGCACAGTGGATCTCTCTCCACCTGCTCTGCATCAACTGGAGGGGCAGGCGTCAGTCGCAGACACACGCAAACACACGCAAACACACGCAAACACACGCACACATATGCACACAGACGCACACAGATGCACACATACACCAACCGCAGTTGTGTCTCGTTCACATTGTCACCTCTCTGACATCTGTCGGTGCGTGTGTCTGTGCATGTGTGTGTGTGTCCAGGTGCCGGTGTGTATTTGAGTTAGCAGGGCGGGTGGTGTGCGAGGTGAGGTTAAATAGGTGCCTGGCAGAAAGAGAAGGGAACTGAGGCGGAACTGGCAGAATATCACCCTCACACACACACAACCGGTGAAAAAAAACAAAAACAGCCAGTATCACAGCAACGTGTAAACTCCAGATGTGCCCTATGCCTCAGTGATTATTCCATACTTTGTTTTGACCCCGTCCCCTGTCACTGTGTGTGTATATAATACGTGGTAATGCACGTGTGACCTTATATGTGTGCGTACGCGTTTGCAGAGACACACTATTTTGGTGTTTACTCACTCAGAAAGGAATTTATTTCACATTTTGTTGTCAAAAAGGGGTGTGAATTACAGGTGTTGTGTGTTCACACACTTGTTGCTTCGCGGTCACCTCACTTTGTACAACCTTCTGCATGCGAGGAATGAATCTGACGCATGCAAAGCTGTTCCCTGACAATCCCATTATTTCATATCATAACAAGCAGAGTGGTTCTTATATGACCTTTACATGTAACTATGTGAAATGTCTCTTACCAAACACCAGGCTGCAGCTCTAAATGTCGCACTTTTGAGCCGCTGTAACACCCAACCATGACAAATTGACATGAAACTTGATTTGATGACCTCCAACAAACTGGTTGGTTTGCCTTTGCAGTTGAAGTAATGATATACTTTGTGGCGTTAAATGCCCTTAAAGCATAGTCTGCACTATTTTAAATCCTGGTGAGTCTAAAGTGTTTTGTCCTTGTCGGGAAGTTTGGAATTTTGAGCATATGTGTGTGTTTATATATTTCAAATGAGCTGTAACTCCAGTTAAATCCCCACCTGCTTTATATGTTAATGCAGCAGCGTGTAGCTTCTGCTTTAAGTCTAAACTTACTTCAACTGGAATGGTATTTATGATTTTCTTTTCTTTTTTTTTCCCTCTGAGTGCCACATATGCCGGGTTCGCCCAAGTTTTATGAACAAACTCTTTATATGACAGAAAGTATGCCGCGTTGTCAACATTGTTTTAGTCAGAGTACACAGCTGTCATTTACTGTAACAGGAGGACGAGATAAGAGCTAGAGGAGGTTGTCAGTTGGCAGAAGGCCTCCTTTCTTACCTGTCGTTGCAGACACAATGCTGCCCTGGATTTTAATTTACTTCCATTTAATGTGGCTTGTTTCAGTCGACACATCTAAAATCATTTACTCATTTCAGTTAGTGGATCAAAACATTTGGAGCACAAATGCTCGAATGCCATAAAGCCAGAGATTTTCTTTTACTTCAGGCATATCCAGCCAAGAAGGATCAGAGGTTGCTTATGCACACAAACGTTACAGATAAGATGCATTCCAGTCACCAGCAGCTCAGCAGCAAAGCCCTGAAATTTTTGTCAACACAGGGCCGTGACGTTGTCCAGAATTTTCATCCACAGCAGCTCCGACTGGCTGTTTTTGTTTGTGTTTGTGCGCCGACTGGACTTCCTGGAGTTCTGTGGTGTCAACCTGCCCACCTTCCTCCTGTCAGAGCCGTGAACACAGCCCCGCTGCCACAGCATGCAGGCACCGAGGTTCCTCCCGGACTGACCCGAGTGTTTGCCGTTTCCCACATTGTTGGAATTCAACACCAGCCTGCTTACTGGCTCCCATGTGGCTTTAGTCTCTCCCGCTCTCTGTCTTTCTTTCTTTCTTTCTTTCTTTCTTTCTTTCTTCTTTCTTTCTTTCTTTCTTTCTTTCTTTCTTTCTTTCTTCTTTCTTTCTTCTTTATTCTTTTTCTTTCTTTCTTTCTTTCTTTCGCTCTATAAATTCTCATTACTTACGCCACACTGGTTGTCATACATTAATGTTTGTTGTTTTGCACACTCAAATAAAAATGCTCATTTCACTGTTTTTAACCTTTATTTGAAAAAAAATATGTTTGCAAGTGCACAGATCTTTTTTTTTTATTACCTTTTTGAGTTGTAAATGAAATAGAGTTAAAAAAAATCTAATGAAATATGATATCGCTTACTATATAGGCTTAGAAATTCTTAGGCGTCGAAGCCAGTTGAACTCAGTATGTGTCGAGACTCAGTACTGAAAAACCATTTTTATAAATATCCGCAGTAATGAGCTAAGAAATCAATAATGTGTTACCCTTTACAGTAAGCTGAATGTCAGGAACAAATAAGCCTGAGCTGTGCTACTTAGAGAGATATATAGATATATTATATATATATGAGATAGAGATATAGTATATAGATATATAGATCTATATATAGAGATAGAGATATATATATAGTATAATATATATAGATAGATATATATATATATAATATATATATATAGAGATATATATATATATATATATATATATATATATATATAGTCTTTTATAGAGTCTTTTCTTTCATGTGAGGTACTCTGCGCTGAGGGACATAATTCATGTGCTTTATTTTGCAGCTGACAATAAATCATACAGTGGATCAAAGGAAATAATATACATCTCAAGGAAATGTTAACAAGATGACGAGGCGCATGCAAAATGAGAATCTCTTCTTTCTCGCTTTGTCTTTTTTTTTTTCTCTTTTTCTTTCCCACTTCTTCACTCGGTACAGCCAGATGGCAAAGCTCCAGCTCTGCAGTCCTCTTCATACACTCATCATATTTGATGGGCATCCTGCTGCCGAGTTTCAAGGAGGCCATGTGTTTATGAAATGACACTTGTGACAAAAGACAACTTCTACTTAGCAAGCTGATTCTTGGGTGGGGTGCAGGGGGGGCAGCGAAGTGTGTGTGCATGTGGATTCGTGTTTGTAGTGTAGAATATGTATCGTGTAAATGTGTTTGTTGTGCTTACCGTTGCACGATGTGTGTGCGCGTGTGTGCATGTGCGTGCGTGCGTGTGTGTGTGTGCGTGTGTTCATACCAATAACATCCACATCATCTCGGTTTCACACTGTTATCATGCTGGATGCTGAGAGTCTTTAAATCACATCCTGTCTTTCTGTCAGGTTTCTTTAACTATGTTACAGCTCATCTAATTCTATTTTTGCCCATTTACTACTCCAATACAGAAATATATTTTATTTTTACAACAATAGCATGGGTATCATACATTGTGGATCTCTTCAGCTGATGAATTCACGTAGAACAAGCTTTTGTTTTAAAAAAAAAATTCATCTGTGGAACATTTGGAACAGAAAAAGGTTTTAAGTTGGTTGTTTATTTGTTCTCAATATGCTATCGTCTTATCCTAATATTGTCTTTGTCTTCAATGGTGAGGAATTCCCATCAAAGTTTTCCCCTTCTCTTAATACTTTAGGGAATTTTCAAACGGCGGGATGTATGGCTGTAATGCCCCAAGAATTGTTCACCCTGAAAGAAACGATAGAGTAAGAATATATTAACTACAGAGCAACCTGGCTTTATGGGGTCTGCATTTTCTCTTACTTTTTAGGTTTACCAATATGTTATGCATAAATATATACTATATACGTATATAGATATAAATCAATATATGCTTTGCAGCATTCCTTTTATTTAAAATTTAAAGCCATGTTCATGCATTAAAAGCAATTTCATGTTTTTGACTGCAGGGTTTAGATGCAAATCCATGGGGCATTACGTTAAAAACCATAAACATCATAAATTAGGAAATAGAAATTAAAAATGGAGGCAAAAATGAAGACGTTTAACTGGTCATTAATAACTGGATGCGCTCTTGTCTGTTGATGTGATAAACGAAAAACTGTATTCAAGGAAGAACATAAAATGGCAAGTGTAATGAAAATATAAAACCCATTTAAAGCAAAGTATTTTTTTATTCACACAAATTTAATAAGATATATAACAACCGTTTGGTCCATAAATATTTACGGGGAAATAGTTTCTATACACCATCTTTATCAAGAAACAGGGAAACATGGACAATCTTGATAGAACACTTACTGTACTCAACTATTAACACGAAGATCAATATATAAGGTTCTTGGATTACCCAACTATATCTGAAAGAGTGCACAAATGCTTTCTATGACATCGCTGCCCCCATTTTAACAGAATACACCATAAAAAGATCTTCGGAAATAAGATGCAAAACAGTACAAAACTAGTGAGGCGCCAAAAAGGATGTGAATCAGTTAACAAAGAACACATATATCCTGAATTTCACAAACTTTCTCCCAAGTTATAGCATAAGGCACGTAGTAGAACTGAGTTAGGTGTCTACTTCATTAAGTAGATCGAGAGAACCACTTTGTTCTACAATAGAACAAATTGTGACGCTCACAATGAAATGTATCAACTCCATTGAAGATTTGCTCTCTCTGTCTATTTTCTCTCTCTCTCTCTCTCTCTCTCTCTCTCTCTCTCCATCTATCTATCCATCCATCTATCCATCTATCTATCTATCTATCTATCCATCTGTCTTTCAGCCAGAAGAAACATGTTTTTGGTCTGTTCAGTGGCAAGTGTCAGTAAAGAAAGTGTAAGTATGGTCAAACAGGAGAACACATGGACGATGATTTCCCACTGGCTGCCTCTTGCGTCTCCACCCATCTGAGGTCATCTGACTGTCGGTGTCAGCTCTACAAACCTAGTCTGCAGCGTCGCAACCACTTAATTTCTCAACCCTATTTTTACTTCCCTTTTCTTTTTCCTAAACACATCATTACCCTGAGCAACATGATAAGAACAATAATGCACTTTTCTCTGGGCAGTATATTGTCACTGTGCAATTGAATTTTGCAGTGGATCTATGGATATGTGTTCTAGGTTGGTCTATTTGACTGTGGTTCATCTATGAGGCCTACAAAACAAAACAAAAAAGACACAAAAAAAAAAGGTGCTCTGTCATGACAACAATCGATTACAACAGTGCCCATAAACTGCTCTCTGATCTGACGTTTTCATGCTAATTTCTAATTATAAATCAGTGTCTATCAATGTGACTGCATGACATGTTAAACAGTTACCACTGTACAGAGTTTGGGATTTACTTCTTTCTCTCCATCACAGTTAGGTTGTTGGTGGTTTTAGCTTCCATATAAGCTGCAGCGGTGACTAAACAATGCAGTTTTAGAGGTTTTACATGTAGCTCAATGTCTGATTCCCTCAAACTCAGTCTTCTAAGACTGAAACATTCGGAAATAATTAAAGCCTGTTTTCTGGATTTACCCAAATACAGAACATTCTACACGTTTTATTTCCCAAATTATTCCAAAAGCAGGAAAAAAGAAAAAAAAGTCTTTAAATTGGATAGTGCGAACACAGTGCAGACATATACAGGTTTCTGATATTATTTTAAATTTTACCAATTAACCACAAATTAGAAAGGGCTCTTTTTTTTTTTAATCATATTTCCATACAAATGTACAAATAAAGTCAAATCAGGAACAATTGTCTAGTTTTTCCACAAGTTTTTAAGTTTAGTTTTGTTCTTTCCAATGAAAGGTCAAATCCACAATAATTTTCTTTTCTCTTCGAATCCAAGAATGTCCAAGAATCCCAAAAAAAAAAGAAGGAAAAATCAATCTCTGCATGTGACATGCAGTTTCAGATGCTACACATTAGAAGGATTTCCTCGTGTTTTTAAAGTGGTTGCTGCTCGTTGCTGCTCTTGTTGTTATTCCTGTTTGTGTACACAGTACAGCACTTTCTGTTCCAAGGAGCTGTCTCTGGTTGATTTTAAAGGTGTCACTTAAAAAAATAAAATGTCAATTGAGGAAAGAACATAAAAGAGGCAAAAAAAAAAAAAAGAGGCAAATAAAATCAGATCAAATAACAATCAGTCTTCTAGAGATAGCTTGTTAGAAAAGGTTTGTCAAGGTAGTTTGCGAAGGGCTCCCCGAATCATGGCTGTCCAAACTAGAGGTGACGGAGGTCACTACAGTGATAGAGGGGTTTGTCAGGTCTGTTAGTGTGGCCGCGCTGGAGGGGGGGGTCAGGGCCCCACTGTCGGAGGAGGGCGGAGGGAGTGAGGTGCCATCAGCCTTATCAACACCTCCATTCTCCTGTCGCAAAACGTTCCTTCTGAATTTGGCTCTTGCGTTTTGGAACCAAACCTGCAAACCAATCCCAATGTGGCTTTTACTTTTTGTGTTTAAGTAGGATTAATTTTTAAAAAAAAGAAAGTATCAACTCACTTGCACAGTAGATTACATAATCAGATTATCTCAGCTTTTACGTTGCCCTCGTCTTATAAGAATATAAACTCTTTATCATATGGTCACTTTTATACACTGTTTTGAGAGCAAGGGACAAAAACCATTCTAGCTCCTGAAAACTGAATGCATAGATGAGGATTTACTAGTTAATAAAATCAAAACTGTATCCTCAATTTTTTTTTTTTTTTTTTTTTTTTTTATATGCCAGTGTTGAATGACACTTTTTTCTGTCCTAAAGGTAAAAAGAAGATGTGCACTCTCATCACTAATAATATTAGCAACAGTTTAAGCTTACGTATGTGTGCTTAGTAACTACTTTTCTCTTTTCTTTCCTGGGAAGTAACATTTAAGAATCTACAAATTTCAAGTTAAAACCCCTGGATATACATCTAATGACTACATGGACCAACAAAACAAACTCAAACTAAAAAAGATGACGATAATGGTTTAAAATGAGGGGGGTATGGAGGAAACGGAGGCGCAGACACAAATGTTGGGGGGCGGTGATCATTTCAGTAAAAGGAATGGCTCTCGGCTTACCTGTAGAACTCTCTTAGTGAGACCTGTTTTCTGGGCCAGCTGCTTTAAGTCCTTGGCATCTGGGTTGTGGTTGATGGCAAAATAGGATTTCATTGTCCGCAGCTGATGGTGCTTAAAGGACGTACGCATGCGTTTGGTCTTCTGCGTTGGAGGGTAGGCCTGCTGGTCCCGGTCCAAGTGGTCAGTGTCGTTTTCATTGCAGCCTGCAGAGAGAAGAGAGGAACATATCGGGTGGGCTCAACGTTCGAAAAGAAAAATGACAGAAATGTTTCTAGCAGGAACGTCTGGTACTGTCAGTGCCATGAAGTCGGAAAGACTGCTGAAATCAAATGATATATTTAAGTAAAAAAAAGTCTATGTAAGTGTGCTGGAATACATTTGTGAGTAGGTTTTGGAAACGTCATGCATTTCCACTGACCAGCAACGTTAACGTTTTATGTCATCCTAATTTATCATGTAAGTCTGTAATAAAACAGTCAGAAAAAAATGTATATGACAGTAAAGTTTGACAGCAGCAAATGAACAGCAATTGGAAGTACTGATTTCATTTCTCTCTATCATCTGCATTTGTATGAATAAAAAAAAGCAAACTGATGAATTCGAACCAACACTGTGAACGGGCTTAATTATTTCTGCTTACGTTTGTAGACACTAATAGGACTAATGGGTCTCATTTGTCACTAGCTTTGTGTGTAAAACACTTAAAACGGATCCGCGAAAATGAAATACAAGTGGGGTTAAGCGATACAGTGATGCTTAAACATTCATCACTGAACAGGAACGAGTCTCAGAGCACAATTTCGTAGCAGTGTTTTCATAAGCTTTAAGTGACAGAGGAGCCTCCTCCTGTGATTTCAAACAACAGACACACTGAAGATAATCTTGCTGAAATGTTGTAAATAATTGTTGCTTGGCTTAAATGTTTCAGTACAGAATCATCTTTAGATTATAACGCACTATATCATTCCGCTTCTTTCCCGAAAAAGCCAGCCAAGGAGGATGTCCTCTTTTAAGTCCTGACTGGTTGTTTTTTTTTCTGAATTGTTAGTAAAATGTAAAACAAAACAAAAAAATCCTCATATGGATGAATTGAGAACACTCCAGTTAAATAGGAGAAAAACACATATTCATTTAATTTCTCATAGCATGCAAATAAAGCATTTCAATTTTCTTTTTTTTTTTTAAATACTATTTGAGTCTGACGCCCAGTAACGTGTTCGCTGGATTGTGTTTCACTCAGTATCACCCACTAGGGGTCTCCATACCCATACAAGAGCGAACTTCACTGAGTGCTGGGGAATACACAGTAGACCCACAGCTTTCCCTGGTGAAAACAAACATGAGTGTTCTCACTAAAGCAGAAACAAAACCTCAAACAAAACCTTCCAATCTGACATGAATATGAGCCTCCTGATCTGACAGAGCGACATATTAACATGAACAGTTTGATAGTGTAATGGGAACGTTCAGTAAATGTGTTCATAAGGGCCCGGATTCATAGAGAAAATATCCACTTTGGAAAATTAGGGGGGTGGGGGGGGGGGGGGTAATTTCACTTATACCACTTATACCACTTTTGATATTTTTTGTTTTGCAATTCATTGGTTTGTCTTATGGACTAATTTAAACCGTAAAGGTCAAATCAGCCTAGGATGGGGGTGGGGTGGAGATAAATCCAATATTTATCCCGTTTTAAAACAACAAAGAAACACATTTTTACAGTTTCGTCATAATTTCTTCTAATTTATTAAAATGTAACAAACGAAAATATAGCATTTTCACAAGAACATTGAGTGTGTCCATTTGAGCGTAATAATGGACATCATTTTGTTGTTTTTTTTTTCCTTTTCTGTGGGGTTTTACATTGTCTGCGTGTTTTTATTGTTTTGTTTCGCTTGGGTGGGCATATCCTCCCAATATGAGGGAAAGGAGAAGTCACGGGACTGCGGTGATTTTCATATGAAGGCATCAGTGAGAAGAGGAGGATTTGCATAATCCCTTGCGAGGGCATGTTTCCGAATAAGGAGCCACAGCAGTTTGAACCGGAGCGCTGACTGCACGGCCGGGCCCGTCTCCCTGCAGCAGGCCCCTCTCCACGGAGCCCCTGCGTCCCTGAGAACCGCGCTGACCGGCGCGCCGAGGGCCAGGGATTCCAACGTCACCTCCAATTAACGAAGAACAATTAACGCGCAGATTACCCCTATTCGGTCCCTATTCAGTAGGAACAGAGGGAAACTTGGCCCACAATGACAAACTTTCTCAACCGCACACTAATTCACAGAAAGCGAAACAAAATGGGGACGCTGCAGGGAAGGTCGGTGTTGGGGGGGGGGTGGGGGGTACATTCAGCCATTCAGTGCAACATTTTAGATGAAGCCTGCATTTGACACTAGCGTTGGGAACGCTGCCTTATTTATTTATTTATTGTTATTATTATACTTTTGTTCTTCCAGCAATAAAATACAACCAATCTCATACAGACGTTTTTTTTACGCAGCTATCTGAATACATTGAGCCCAATTACCCACCATTCTACGCACCTATTATAACCTTAAATTTGTCATAATTATAAAAGTCGATGAGCAGGTTGACGGCGAGGGCAGATTTAGATCCTAATCCGCGCAACACGCACTGTGGAAACGGTGCGTTAAAGACGCGTGGACGGAAAGCTGCAGATCAATTGGCCCGCGGCAGTGGCAGAGCAGGCGCCGTTCACCCACATTTCAAAAGGCCTACAATCACGCACGCATTCATTTAAAGCGCGCATGACAGTGTGGTGCTGAAGAATTAAAAATAAAAAAACATTAAAAAAAAACCTCCAAGCACAAAATAAGAAAATGAAGCAAAGTCTAATTAATTAGATTTTTTAATGTATTTAATTATATTAATTGTACTATTTTTTGCGCGCGTGTTAAAAAATAAAAATGAAATTAACAAGCTGACCTTTTATTCATCACTGTGGGAGTAAACAATCTGTACATCAGAACGCTGCAGAAGCGTCCACGTTCAATAGTTCCTGTGTGGTTCGTGTTTAGGCCAAATGCGTTAAATGTATATTTTGGAGATTTCTTTTTGGAGATAATCAGATTTTAAATCTCGGTGTGTCCCCACTGGTCTCACTCCGCTCCGGTCCACAGATTGGCTACACTGTAATGGTCAAAAAATCAAACGGTTTTGCACCAAGCCACACGCTTCACAAAAATGTCCAGATGAGACAGTGTTTTGTCTTTTTCTCGCTGCGAGGTTGCGCTCCAGCCAGTACGGCCGTCTCACCTGTGTTGTAGCTGGGTATATCTATTCCCATGGCCGGGCTCTTCCTCTTGCGCGGCCTCCCCTTCTGCGCCGTGCCGGTGCCGTTGAAGTACGGTAGACTGAGGCCGCCGCCCTTGGCCGCCAGCTCGGCGAAGTTAATCTGGGGATGGTAGTCCGGGCCCTGCACCAGCGTCTCGAAGTGGAGCCGGCAGTACACCAGGCTGTCCTTCATGCCGAAGTGGTCCCCCGTGGTCAGGGTCTTGTTGCACGTGGTGCAGGTGAAGCAGCTCAGGTGGTACACGGAGTCGCGCGCTCGCATCACCATCTCTGAGGCCGATATCCCGAGGTGGCAGCGCGCGCACCTCTGCACGGAGAACCTTCTGGAAACAGACACATCGTCAAGATCCTCGTATATGA
>CM026206.1:8528854-8605284 GCA_014839995.1 Xenentodon cancila
AACAGACACATCGTCAAGACTCCTCGTATATGAAAACGATATCATGAAGAAACACACGTTTACCAGACGGCCTGCAGAGCTGTGGTCGCCTTTACACTAGAAGGGAACATTTGCCACATTCTGTTGCACCGAAAGGTGCAAATATGTCACTCAGCCTTTAATAAACATTATATCCAGTAAAGCTTAACAATGGCACTGAATCCTCCTAATATCCTCTAAAAAACCCGAGTGTGTAGAAATGTTTTCATATTTAAATAAATAAAAGACAACTCTCCAACCCCAGTAATAAAATCTAAAATTCTCATTTATGATATGAAACAAAAAGTCAAGTATTGGGCTAAAGCTTTCACATTTTGAAAATGCTATAAAACATTTTTATTTTTTAATGGATTAAATTCTAAGTGAGTTGTGGTCCACGCATTTTTTTTAAATGTTAAAATATGATTTGCCCCCTCAATGTTACAAAAGCAACAAATAGTCTTTTTTGCTTTTAAAATAAAAACATGCTTTTGAACAAAAGGACCGAAAAACCAAGAAAAAGCATGACAGAAAGTGACTCATTTCATGTGGTTTATGTTACAGTAAGAGCCACAGAGCGCTCCAGCTCAGCCACTATTGAATAAAGTGCAGTTTCAGTAATCATAGCTTATTTCCAATAACACCATGCAGGCCCCCTGGGTGACAGTTGTGATGTCATTCAGGCAGGAACCAGGCCTGCCACAGCCTGTTGACTTGGGGCTAACTAGATTAGGGCCAGTTTTTCTCTTTTAACTTGAAAACTTTTCCCACCGTGATGCAGAGTACGATACCGCCTGGACCAATTCAGACAGACCGATCGCCCCCCAGACCCACTTATTTTTTTTTAAAAACAAAATATAAAACGATGCAGCCAAAGCATCGACCCTTATTTTTCTTACCTGTAGTAGTCCTCCTTGCAGTAGATACTCCCATCCTTGGCAAAACACGTAAGCTCCGACTCCAAGGCTAGTTTACATTCACAGCATTTGAGGCACCGCAGGTGCCACTGCTTGTCCACGGCCAGGAGGTAGTATCTGTCCGAAATCTTGCCGCCGCAGCCGGCGCACAGAGCAGGCTTCTCCGGGCTCATGGAGGGCATGGTCTGGTACGGAGAGGGGGAGAATGAGGCGCATGGCAGCTACTTCCACCAAAATACCGCGTATGGAAAAGAAAACAACGAATAACGGAGTAAAAAAGTAAAGAAGCAAAGGCAACTATCAGGCGTTAGGAAGCTTTTGGACCGTGAAACGGAGGGTTTTCTTGCATCTGTCCAGATGTCGCTATAAAAGCGGTGGTGAACATGAACAGGGTCGAAGTGCTTGTAGGCCTCAGCGAGGATATCAATTTGTCACAAGTTTTAAAATTATCTGAATATCGACGAGTAAATAGAAGATATATTTGTCCTCCCAACCGAACTTTAGGTTTAATCCTTCCTTTAATTATGCCATAAAAAAACAAGATATGCAAAAAAAATGATTGTCGTTATAGAGATACAGAAATACATTGGCTAGAAAATAAAGTATAATAGTAGTAATAATAATACACGTTTTATTTGAGGGTACAGTCACACTGCTACATGCACTGGAGTAGGTATGATGTTTTTAGTAACTGCTGAAGTAGGTTTTACAATAACTGGACAGTAAATATCACAGGAAATTCCCTATCCAGGAACACCAAATATTTTGGGGTCGAGATAAATCCTCCTGGCCGCTGCCTACCTTAAAAAAAACATCCACGCACTCACCTCCAAAGTACTAGTGCCGTACAGCCGTCCTCAGTGAAGAAAGAAACGGTGAAAAAATAAAATAATTTTGACTCTTAATTCAAACACACGTGGGCCTGTGTGGCGCTTACCGACTCTCTCCCGTTGAGCTGCATGCCCTTCGACAGACGCGACTCCGTTTTCGACCTCCTCTCCATCTCCTCCATGATCCCTTGGATGTGATCCCCGGAGATCCCGTGGAAAAGCATGGCTCCTGGAGGTCCTGGACGCAACGTGCAAGTGCCTGCCTCTGTCTTGCAGCCCACAACTTCCATATACCGTACCGCAGCGCTGCGACCCCCGTCTCTCAGCGCATCCGAGTGGGCTCTGAGGCTCTGAGAGAGGCTCGGGAAAACAAGCGGCACGACCCCGGAGGTTCAGACCACCTTCCACGGCAGAAACACAACTGGAAGAAGAAAAAAAATGGAAGAAAACTACAGCATGGGTGGGACTGGAGGAGTGGTGGTGGTGCACCACTTTTCCCCCCCTGCTTCCCGTGAAAGTCCAAGAAAAAAAAAAAAAAGTATAGTCCAAATGATGCGACAAAACCGGCGTGGAAGTGATGATGGTGGTGGGAAGGGAGGAGGGGAAGGGGGGGCTACAGTGTAAAACACCCGCCAAAAAATTATGACACAAAGTTTTTGTCGCTTCTTTTCTCTTTTTTCTTTTCTTTTTTTTGTGTTTTCTCTCTCTCTCCCGAGTTCCCAGTCAGGAGGCTCCTCTGTGCTCGGAGGTCAGGTTGGGACTGCCTGGATTTTGAAAACCGTGTCCTATTTGTGAAGAGAGCAGAGCCGGCCCAGTCTGAATAATTTGGTAGGAGGAGTTCCTCTCACTCTCTCTCCTCTCTCTCCTTCTCTCCCAAGCATCGCCTCTGATTTTCTCCTCACCAACAAAGAGCTGTCACTCTTCCCTCAAAAACTCCCGATCCTGGCCGCGTTCAGGACCGCTGCTTTATGGTATTGACATTTTAAGTACTTTCATACTCCAATTTAAAGGGGAGGAAGTTGGAAAGTGGATAAACTGAAGGGGACTTGGAGTTTTCCTTGCGTGGACTTATATATTATTTATTTATATCAAGAAAACAGTATACGTGTGAAATATTATTAAAATTCTTTTGGGAAGCTTGTAAAATAGCTGAAACAGAATAAAATACTCCTCACTGATAAATCACAGTCTGTTGTATTAATTTAAATATAACAGTTTAAGATGGAGTGAATCAGGTGTGGGTATCCCTAACGTGTGTGTGTGCGTGCGTGTGTTGTCTGGGGCGGGGCAGTGATCAGTGACAGGCCACGAGGCGGGGACTGATTGTATTAAACAATATGAAGGAATTATTTTTCTTTAACACAAAAGACTGAGATTTGGTTTAAAAATAAAAATCCATCACGTGTCTTTTCTGAGCGTAATAACGATGCAAGGTATAATTTGATTTTTCTCCGTAAAAATATTTTGCACATAAAAAAAATCAGCTCTTCCTCCCTTGAAATGCTTTTTTTGCAACAGGAATTATTCGCAGTAGACGACGCATTAACACGACTTTCGTCTTTTCTCTGTCTCTTGAATCAGGCCTAAACCTCGTTGACCTGCAGGCGAGTTCATCTGACAACCAGCGCTGCATTTTATTTAGTTTTCTTTTACGGGATTTGAGAGTGGCCGTCACAGTGAAACTACAACCAGATTTTGCATTTTGTTCCGAAACGACTGCTTTTAAAAGTCCGTGCACCTCTCTTGCAGGGCGCTGAGAAGCTACAATAAAGCTCGGTGTCACTTTTAAAGGGTGTGAAAACTCTGTTAAGCGACTAAAAAAGGCAGAAAGGGACTGGTTTTACTGTCCAGTATAAAGGCCAGACGTAGAGACAACCAACCAAGAATAAGCCGGCTCAAGGCTTGCATGTAGACAAACACATCGGAGGCCTTCACAGCTGAAATCAGGATACTGAACTTTGTTCTCTTACAGATCCATGTCGCCATGAATTGAAATATATATTGTGGCTTTAGTTCCAATAATAGATTTATACCGGCTAAGGAGGGGGATTGCACGTGTGGATGATTCATCTCAAGACGTGTAACATTATCATGTGAGCAACCTCCCCAAGCCTCCTCCTCCTCCTCCTCCTCCTCCTCCCCCCAACGCACACACGCGCACCGTGAAGTTGTGTTGGCTTTAATTGGAGGCCCCTTGATAACAGAGCTATAAGTCGAGGCTTGAACCCTCCTGGACGGGCTGGACCTGCAGCTGTTCTGCAAAGCACAACGTTAATTTGCCCTCTGTCAGTGTCTCCGCAGCAGCCGCAAAGCGGCGAAAAGGCTGTCAGACATATATATGATTACAAGAAAGAAAGGGGAAAAAGACAAACGGATTGCATTTCACCTGGACAAAGACACCCAGAGAGGAGAGATTACAAATACAATGAAACTGTGATGATTATTGTTTTTGTTTTTTTTTCTTTTTTTATATTCACGGGATGTGATTTGCGCCGTTTTACACACCAGGGTGTCATTTAAACATGCGAAAGACTATGCTTTGTTTTTGTTTGTTCGTTTGTTTTCGTTATTAAATAAAGCATCCCGTTAATGTCGATAAAAATGCCGTTTTGACCCGTTGCCTCCAGCGGTGACATTTCATTTGACTGAAGAGGGTTTAACAGAGTCTCAGAGAACTCCAAGGGGACGAGGGAATCATGTCTTTGTGCTGTCGTTTTGTTTGCTTTCTTTTCCTTTTCTCTGTGTGCATTCAGAATAATAAATCAGCCACTAAATATATATGCTGCGAAACTTTTTGAGTGTGTGTGTGTGTGTTTAATCACCCCCCCCCCCTTTTTTTGTTATAATGTGCATATAATCCCATTCAAAACGCAAATTTCTGATTTTGTAAAATATATAATATAGATTAAAAAAATAATAGCTGAATAGGTAAAATAAAAAAACTAATTGGTAACATTTTAATTAAAAACAATTATTTCATGTAAACCATGAATAAAACACTTATACAAGCAATATTACAAACCAAACTGCATCACTGCATGGAAAAAAGCCATTCTGTGTCATTTTTGTTTTATTTAGAATGATATGACCTAATGTAAGATTTATGATGTTGTTTATCAAAGTAAAAGCGTAAAAAAATAAAAGGTGATTAAGGATGTGCCATTTAAAACCTTGACACCCCCTCCCTCCCCCTCAAAAAAGAAAAGAAAAGAAAAATGAGTATAGTATGAATAAAAAGGGTGTTAACAAGCGTGTCTAATACGTTGTGAAAACTCACGAGGGCCAGTGGTTTTGTCAAATAAATTATAGCTGTTTCCTGATACAAGGAATTTTTACTTGGCTTATTTTACATTAATAGCTCATTTCTATATTTTACCTTTCAATGTGCCATATTTTCCGCTTGAATGTGCGTTTGAGGTATATAATTTCATAAATAACAATACTACCACGCCAATAAGTTTTTTAAAAATAATTTGATTTAAAAAAAAAAAAACAAGACAAAAGAAAAAAAAGACTGCGCGACTTTAGATGGCCTTCCATCACATCCTCGTTTAAGCCACAGAATATTAAACCACGTCACCAGATTTTTCAAATGTGTCGCGCACGGTTTCCCGCGCACTCCTCTGTCTACTTTACTCAGTTTTTGTGTCAAAACAAACCCTGCTCTGTATTATTATCGCCCCAAGACTAAACAGCAAAAGAAAAGGTCTTACCTGAGGCTGTGCAGTGTGTGAGATCCCTGTGCAGCGCGCAGGCGGCGGAGCTGCAGACTGCGCGCAGAGAGCAGAGGAGACGGAGGAGACGCTGCCGGTAGATGGGGGCTGTTCCACGTTTCTGAGCTTACAGTCGAGCTCGAGCGTCAATTAAAACACGAGACATTTAAATATTCCTCTCTCGTATGCAGACAGCCCTCAACGCTGCACAACACACAGGAAAATGGGAAGCCACGAGCCAATGGCCTACCTCAGCATGTAGGTTATAACCTGTGATGTGTTGCAAAGGAAAAAGAGGACGAGATTCTTCAGTCGGTGCTCACAAAAAGTGGGAAATTATCCTCATATATATATATATATATATATATATATATATATATATATATATATACACTTGATTAGAATATGTGAGCATTAAGGCGTACCTTTCTTTTTTAGGGGGTATGAATGGAGCTCTGATATTTTTATTTTACCCCGGACTCAACTGCATCTAGCATTTAAAGTGATCCTTGATTTGAAAACACACCAATAATAGCCACAAAAATGCATTATCTCCCATCGTGGATAAACGTGTTTACAGTATGAGATTCAAGTCAAATGAGAAGAGTCGCAGCGGCGGAGGTTTGTGTGAATAAGTAGCCTAATTAAATGGGTGTACAGTCAAACTGGATCAATCAGTCTGACAAAAATGTGGAGCGCGGCCACGCACGTAAATGCGTCGCGACTGAATGACCAGATACCAAATCGAAATCATTTCTCAAAAAGAAAGCGTTTCATTCATTAATTTCATGTATAGGAATCAACACCAAACCTCAGTTAAATCGCAGTGGGCTAATTCTTACTCATCTTTACTGTTGTCTTTCCTCTTCCCTCTACCACCCCCCTTCCCTTTTTTTAAAGGATGACAAAGAAAGGATTAAATTTAGTCCTCAAATAATTAGTAATTCACAATGGGAATGTGAAAGCACCTTTGCACCAAACAAATTCTCCTTACAGTTCAGCGATATTAACAGATTTCCATATCTGGGCTCATTCTCGTTTCCCCCTGAAGTTGTCTGTCCATCCTCCTGCAGAACTGAGCAGTATAATGAGGCTCTCAGACAGGAATTATTCTGCACACACGTGGCCTCCTGTAGCATCATTCAAAAATGAAAGAAATGTTCATACAAAATTCCACATTATTCAAAACTCTCAGGACTTTATTAAACATGATGACCGTTAATGTTGTAGGAAAAAAAAAACTTTAATTGTGCATGATTCTCCACAAGAGCACATTTCTTTTCAATACAAGACATAATAAATCACTGTCCATGCAGGCAGGCTAAACAAGGATTAAATCAAACAATGCAAACTGCCTTTTGTCACCACCTGAACTGTGCATTTATTGGTAACACGAGGAAGGATGGGTGATCCACAAAAGAGGGCGTCCTGAACTTCAATCCCACGTGGAGAACAACAGACAGAGGCATAGATGGACAGACTTCAACTGACAACAAGTGAAGGGAATGCAGTGTTAGTGAGCACTGGTGCTGGGAGCAAAGGGTGACAATTAATTACTTTCTCTGTACTGCTTGCATAAATGATCATGTGCCATACTGCTAACAGTCATTTTGCTTTGCTCCTTCAGCCTGGGTTGACATCACAGTGTATCTCATCAATAATGCAGCGACGCTGAGATCCATTTCACAGTGTACCACAAAACATAACGTGCACACAACGTTCTTTGAGCATGATACCCAGACAGGCACTGCAAGGTGCTTGGTTCCACAGTGAAACCACAGATCCGGCACAAACCCTGACGCCTGCCTGCCTGCCTGCTCGCCTTCCTGGATCCCTGGCTCCTCTCTGCTGTAGGGCATGGTGGTTAGATTACCACACATCCAGGGTTCATCTGGATTATCATTTCTGGGTCAGCTCAAGTGACACTCCAGTCTCGCAGAGGGAGCGCTCAGTCGTTCCAAAGCATGGTCAGAGAAGGAGTGAAGGAGAGGTGGAGGGAAGAAGCTGAAGAGGAGGAGGAGGATGAGAAGATGGGAAGGCTCTCCCAGGATCTGCTGTGGTGCAGGGAACTACAGGCTAAACACTGACAGAATGAAGGAAAAGGGTGGGAAGGGGAAGGAGAGAAGGGTGTTTGAGGAGGAGGAGGAGGTACAGAGGGAGGAGTGAAGCACTGTCAGGCTATAGTCACATGTATCCCAGTCACATGAGCCGGGGTGGGGGTGGGGGGTGGGTAAGAGGATGGTGAAACATCCTGGAAATATTTACAAACACACCCTGGACATGGCTTAATAATTATTAAAGCAAAATAAATATCAAAATGGACAATGAAGAGGAAATGGTCAGCAATATTCTTCCCCGCAACATACGTGTGTGTGTGTGTGGTTGTATATATATATATATATATATATATATATATATATATATATATATATATATATATATATGTGTGTGTGTGTGTGTGTGTGTGTAGATATATATGTGTGTGTATGTGTGTGTGTGTGTGCACACTTGCAAATATACATCTAAATCCGTTTTTATCCTGTTTGTCATCTCCATCACTCTCCTTCACCCTCCTTCCTCCCAAAACTCCCTGCTTCCTCCACTTTTTCTTCAGCGCTTCCCCCTTCCACTACTCCTCTCACTACTCAACCCCCCCCCCCAATCCATCCATCCATCCCCACCACCCTCCACCCCTCCTTCGATCTCCTCCCTGCTCTGCTCTGCTGGAGCTCAAATTCAGCCTCAGTCCCTGGCAGATGGAGGATAGGAGAGAGGAGCTCTTAACTAGCCAGTCTGAGCCTCTGCTCTCTGCACACCAACTGCTGCCTGCCTCCCCTCCCTGCCTCCAGAACAGCTCCAACAGCACGCTGCCACCATCACACACATGCATACGGTGTATATGCGCGCGCGCGCGCGCGCACGCACACACACACACACACACACAGACACACACTCCTACGGCTCCTCTGGGGACAGAGTATCCTCCTGGGGAATGGTGCGTGTATTAGTCCATATCTGGCTACACTAGAAAGGACATGGAAACATAATAGATGGATGTTCTCTATCGTAACATCTTATAGTGCGAGGTGGCTTGTCTGAGTAGATGCACTGGTTTAGGTGATGCTTTTTTGATTTTGTCAGCCAGGCTCCCTCCGTCTGTTCCAGCCATTCATTCAAGGCAGAAAGGAAGTCAACAGGATGTGAAATACATTAGAGGTTCGATTGTGTACAAGCTGACGACGGCCGTGAAATTGTCTGGTAAGTGTAGACAAGAAATCACACATATGACTGATTCAACGTACAACCAACGTATAAGGAAAAAAAAAAAAAAAAAAACAGGCCAAAGCTCTCCTCGGGCACTTAGGTGCCTTTGACTGCCCCTGACTTTTATCTGGGCTCATCTGGCAACCACGACTTCTCCTGGCATGAGCCTGACCACCAGTTGCGGTCTGAGGGAGAAACTGCCCCTCTGTGCTATTTGCAGCCATGTCTGTCCAAAGGAATCTGATGCACTGACTGTCACTTTGTGGCCATGTGTGTTTTTTATCAGTAATTCTACCACGGGGATGCGGTTGTCCATATGACCACTGCGGAGGCTGCTGCCCTGAGGCGAAGGACCAGACGTCGATGTAGGGGCTGCTCAAATGCTGCTTGAATATCAAGACATATGCACGCGCACACACAAACGTACAAAGCAGTGTCTGGCCAATCACTGAGACTGATGTTCCTTTCAGCCATCATACGGCTGACACTCAAGTTGTTTTTTTTTTCTCCCCGCCAACCCTGTGTCAGTTCCTGGCTGGTCTGGCCAACAGTGATGGAGACACTGTAACTGACTGTGGTCGGGGCCCTTGGCCGCAGGGCTGCCGCGGCTGCTTGAGAAGGCGGGGGCTGCTTGGCCTGTCAACTGGTTGTGACTAGAGCCTGTCTGGTCACAGATCCAAACTGGACAGCTCCGACTTTCTCTGCGGCTACTGCCATCATCCTGTAGAAAGGCACATGGCGTATAGTTGCCGCCGTGCTCCATAGCAGCATATGTTGCGGCTGAGGGCCGCCGACGCTCAGTCCAAAATGCCTGGAATAAACACCCCACAGGTCTAGCTGGCGGTAGAAACTTAGTAGCATCGTATCATTCACTTCCAATTGCCTAATACATCACAAATACACCAACGAACCCTAAAGCTGTGTCAATAACATGTACCTTCAATTAACTAAAGATCGATATTAAAAATATTTGCAAAAATAGTTAAATACCCTCACATTGCTGAAGTGCATGACATACTAAATAAATCAAGGGACAAATCAAGAAATGTGGAGCAAAATAAGTCTTACAAACATAGGTTATATATAAATCATTAACATGATGTGTACATTCCTTCAGAAATCTGTGGAGGGGATTCATTTTGTTTGTGTCAGTCACCAATAACCAAGTTAGAACATGATGTCTGGGGGGATTGAGACTGTGCCATCACTGGATGAGGAGGACATGAAAGTTGGCCTATTTCATGGTCAGACTAAGGGACTGCCGAGGCCCTGAATGGCAATGCATCTACTTTAATGTGACAGACAAGTCCCTAGGCAAAACCCACGGAGCCGCAGCAAGCAAGCGGGCCCAGGTACTTGATGAGTGTGACACCTTCACCATCCCGCTGTAGAAATGTTGCTGCCGCACGCTCCGCTGCCTCGGTTTAGAATAACACCAAATAAACTCGCCTCTCATCCCGCCTGACGAAGCGTCCCCAGAACCTGTCCTCCCCAGCACTGTTGGGATCATGAATCTCCTTGTAGCCGCTCACAGGGCTTTGCTCCGATCACTAAGCACTTGCCTTTGGGACCCACCTGCCGAGGAAAATTGTGGCCGCGCCAGTAGGTGGCTGCGACAGGAATTGGCGGCAGACACATCCTCTCATCAAGACCCCGTTTGTCCAATCAGGCGGAGACGAGCAAGTGTGTGTGGCTGCTTCGGAGTGCCCGAAGGCATCACGCTGCCTTCCCACATGCACTCACAAATCAAGCAGCACATCTTTCCTTAACGTCTCTTGCACGCACAGGTAGTGCTGTTGGAGCACTTGACCTTACCAAGCGCTGTTTCTGTGGGCTACAAAGTGTGGTGTTAAGCGCAACCTTTCTTCTATATTGGCCTATTAGGAGCCACAAGGCGCTCGGATGGACTATGCATGTGTGCGTCTGAGCACGCCGGTGAACATGAGCTGATCTACTGCAGTCCTGGGATAGGAAGGCCCAGGAGTTCATTAGGCTGCAGCTCAGGAGAGCAGCCGCAGGGATCCGTGCTGTAGCTGAGTGTTGCCAGGAGGCTGAGCTGAAAGTCCGGTGGGGAGGGCTGCTGTTGATGTCCATGGCATGTTTGCTAACAGCCTGATTCGATCAAGTGGTGTAAAAGCAGCTCAGCCAAGTGCGAGGGCTGACCCCTGGACCCTTCCTATTTTTAACAACACACTGTATCAGACAAAGGTAGACAGTTCAGTTAAGCACTTGTGGAGTGCAAATGATGCTAATATTCATGCAGTCGTACATTTGGGAGAGAAAATAACAAGACATGCAAAGCAAAAGAGCACAAGACTCCATCTGACTATCTGCAGTTGCTTTTGCTTATATGCCCTTTATCTGGAGGGCGAAGATTTGAAATGCTCTCTGAGTTTTTATCTCCATACTCCCACAACCCTTGTAAATGCATCTGAAGAGCAGAATGCTACAAAATATAAAACACTCTTGAAGAGACATGAAAAATGAAGCTCGGGGCATTTCAGTGGACATTTGAGTAAAATATGTGGAAAATGTAACAAAACAAAAATGTGATAAAAGACTATTTCACATGAGGGTCTAGTGAACAAATCCTTTATCCCAAATCCCTGTATCCTGACAATAAAACCCATCCTAAGAATAGCTGTGATTCATAAGAGTAGGTATTGCACAGACACTACCCATATTTCATCATTTATTACATAGCTGGAAAAGAAATGACTCTCAAGTAGTCAAAATAATGACAGGCAGAAGACACACAACGTGCATTGGGCTCCATTCCAACTAGGTGTCTTGCTTTTTACCTTTGTTAGGTCTACACATAAAATAGAGAATTAAACCGCTTCTTCACTGCAGGGTCCTTCACATTGACTTGGCCATATGGACACTGGAAGAAAGAAGAAGAACAACAAAAAAAAGATGTTCATTGAACACATGTGGAGCAGCTCCACTTAAACATGTTAAAAAAAAAACAAAAACAGGATGTAATGGAAGTGGAAAGCAGGACGAGGAGTGAGTCAAATAAAGACCCAACAAGGGCCCGTTTCCGTACGACGACGGATGTCAGCATCGACTTACCACAGTTACACTGAAGAACATCTGAAGTACGAATGTTTTCCGTAAACTGTTGAGCCATCAGAGTTCAAACGACATTCATTACAAAAGTTTTGATCTGATTTCAACAGCGGGAAATGCGCTGAAACTTTTAAACGCTGTAAGGTCTTCCGTAGATATGACAGTTTTAACAGGTGATGTTAACTTTTTAAGTCACTAATATTACATTTACACACCAACCACAAGAACAACACTGACATTATGAATAACAGCCAGGAGCCCGGTCGCAATCCACAGAACTTAACAGACCACAACCATAACAGGTAAACTAATGTCAATAGTAATGTTCCTGAAATAATTGTGTTTTTTTTTTTAACCCTCAGAAAATTACATTGACATTTTTTTCATTTAAAGTGTTAATATGAAATTAAAAAGACTGTTTATGTATTTTTTGTACCTCTTTGCATACATTAGGCAATTTATTTATTGTCTTTTTTTTTTTTTTATTGTATAAATATTTTTTAATTATGATTGTTTTGATTCTGGGGTGCCGAGGTCTCATAAAGGTATGTATTAAATATGCAACACTAAGTATGAATGGGTTAACACCATCAACATTCATCAAGACCTGTCCAGTCACTCGTCACCTCCCCACGTTAGGAGCTCTCCGTGTGGACCGGTGCTGAAACCCACGTGAGGCGGCTTTTTGTCTAGAATCTGTCTAAGAATTGTTTTCATATTATCAGTGAAGACTATTGAGTCAATCTGATCACCCTCACATGTCTTTTAATTGATAGACACAAACATAAAGAGAAGATACAAACTTAAGAAATTAGGTAAGTTTAAGCAGCTGGGAAATTTGGGGGGAAACACCTGGTTCTCGGACCTCTATACTATTTAAGCCCTTGAACTCGTGGTAAGTCGTCCTACCAGGCACATAATCTGAAAATTAGCGATAAGTCATAATTTACACCAAGCGAAAACACTGTAGTTGCTGAGAAAATTGACAAAAATAATGCCATTCTTTTTTTTCTAGGTTTAAAAATACAAACACGTAAAAAAAAAAAAAAAAAAAAAAAACACGGCAGGCCATCACAGACTAAAGGAATTCTGCGGCGCATGACTGGAAAAGAACACCTGAAGATGAGGATGAAGTGGAAGGACTACAGCAGAGTCACGAAGACAAAGGCTGCAGCTCTCTGGAGGAGGCAACAGGAGACTGGTGGAGGGAGCACAAAACTGTCATTTCACATACTATTAGTGCTATTGCTGTTAGGATTTGTTAAGGTTTTGCAGCCCGTGGGGATAGCCCGTTTCACTTGCACTGAGAACTTAACCACTTGTGCGTTGAGAGAAACACTTTCAGACTGCAAATGCCACCCTTGGAATCACCCCCAGACGTTTTAACCTTCCTAACCAATGAAGTAATATAGAAAAGACAACTAACTTTTGAGTTAATTGTCCAACCACTTTTCATTTTGGGGTTCAACGCCAAACCTGGCCACCAATTTGGATGTGAAGACCCCCGTTCAAAAGCTGAGAATCTGCATATAAAACTTCTAGATGAATCTTAATCAAATGTCCAAGACATGCTTTGATTAAAATACTACAGAGATGCAGTGCAACAACTCCCTTTTTCGAGCATGAATTTGCACATCTGTTCACAGCAGCCAGTTTTAGTGGGTAGAGTCAGCCACTCAACTACACTCCCATCCTCTCTTTTGTGAGTGGCACCTCCCTTGAGATCTGCAGTACAACTTTGTGTGACCACGCAAATGTAAATGGGTTAGGGTTAGACCATAAAGTAGCGTTCCCGAGAGCCCACTTCAGCACAGACAGTTCACACTACAACAATCCAAGTAAATTAAAATACTTGAACGGTCAAATTTATCCCACCTCCGCTGTATGGCCACTGACAGCTGGCACTGACCCACTTTTAGACAGTCTCATCACGAGGCATGCACTGACTGGGCCAAGGATGTTAAAGGGAAACCACGCGTTTGAAACCATGTAACCGAAACGACTACAAACTCAAAAACCTTGAGATATGATGTCGCCGTACCTTTCAGAGGTACGGCGACATCAGAGACCCAGATCAGTGCAGAATTATCCAGCTTGTACATCTTTATCTCCAGCTTCACATCTTGCTGAGCTTGCTGCACCTCTGAAAGCATAAAACTGTAACGACCGCTTCAAAAGAAGCTCCCTGCAGAACAGGGTGTTGTGTGTGGTTAAACTGCTAACTCGACCAGCACAAAGCAGTTACTATAAGCAGAGCTGAAAAAGACGTGGTTGGGAAGCGAGCTGTTTTACTCTATCTATGTGCTTATTTAAGCAAAACACATTGAAGACATTTCATCAAAACCCAAGGAAATTCCATCAGTGTTTGATGAAAGGGCATCATGTGCCCTTTTGAAGCACTGCATTGCAGATGAAAACAAACAGGAATGCTGAAGTGAGGTGACACCAAGTCAAAATCACGTGATGGCTCCTTCATCACAAACAGTGTGGACCTGGTAGAGCCAGGCTTTGCCGTTGGTTCACTCCTTTTTTATTTTGTTCAAGTTTAGGGGCTTATATTAAAAATAACCTGGCTTTTGCATGCAACATTTTACTGATATAACCATTTTTTTTTTTGTTTTGTAATGGCATTTTTCTAGTACTAGTCTACTGATAAGACTCAGATGTGTACGCAAAAATAAAAATAAATACCAGCAACAAACAGCTGAACAATATAAGTGCATATAGGAATCAGCCTTTAACAGTGAAGCCAAACGCAGGAGCGGGAGAGTTTCAACTGACCACTCGAGGTACAGCGACCGCAGCGTGGTTTGGAGTTGAGGCTGGGATCATAGTTGGAGATAAACATGGGAATGCCAGGAAATTCTACTTTGAGCTGATTCTGAGGTGAAACTTTATTGTGCAAATCTGAACTGCTCACTGAAAAAGATGTTACGTTTTTCAGTTTGTAGAGACCTCAGACAACAAATGAAATGCTCACAAGCCCAAGAAAGTGATTTTATCGACAAGTGATATGTCTCCTTTAAGCTAAGGCTCCGTGAATAATTGAATATGTTTTGGTAAACAGCTGAAATAATAAAAATTGTTCACTCTCTGAATATCACTGGACTTAACTGCATATGAAACGGAACAAGCTGGAAGTTCAAAGCGTTGGAGGCTCCATCATGCTTTTCACTCCTAATTTTGCATTTATCGTTCATAATCAAATTAATTTATCCTTTTTAACGCCGTGGACAGTTGATGTTAAGACGGTTAAAACAGTGTGACTTGTTTCACATAAAAAAAAAGAAACATGAATAAATAAACATAAAGAGCAGCTTTTCATACGTAGAAAATGCAGAGTCCATCTACGGTTAACAATCATTAGGAATCCAAATGATCACAACTAGCAGGTACGAAGCAGAAACAGAGGAGAGCACGAAAGGATAAGATAAAAGAGGAAAACTGGAAAAACAGAGACAGAAAGGACGACACAAGCTGGTAAAAGAGAACACAAAGAGCTCACGTGTCTGCACGCGCTGCCACAGCATTTCCCTCTCTGAAGGTGGGCATACTCGGTAAACACCTTATACCCGGTGGAGGGGTCGAAATACATCTGCTGCTTTGCCTGAACAGAACAAAGATATTATTATTTAATTAGGATGACAAACAAACCTGCATGCTCGTGTGTGACCCTGCATGCATAACCATATACAGTACATCCACTCACTCAGAGGTATGCGGGACGTAAGCATCTTGAAAATACAGATACTCAGTATCAACATATACAAGGAGACAGATTGCTTGGGGTCAAGGTAAAGAGGGAGTCGACGGCCCCTTCGCATAGAAACAGATGCAAGACTGCACCATTCTCATGATGCTGCTAATTAATTTGGTGTTTCCTTTTGTGTGCAGTTTGGTCTGTAACAATTAATCAACCGCTAGCCCCGCAACCAACTTCAAACACAAAAGAACTGAAGCAATATTCGTTTTATTTGGATCCGTTAGTCATCTCGCAGGGACACACAAACACCTTCTGTAGGTGAAAAACCTTCAACTCCTCTGCCACAGAAAGTTAGACAACGTCACCTCTCAGTCTGTTTCAAACTGAGGGCGCACTAGTTGGTGAGCTTTGACAGCCCACGAAAGGAAATCGGCCTGAGGCCTTTTGGCGACACGGCCTGTCATTTCACATGGCATTACAGGGCCACACAGCGAAGCCGGCATTGCTGGGCCCCCTCTGTATTGTGCTTTTCCCACCCAGGCCCTACCACTCTCCTCAGGTCGCGGCCAACTTGCCTCAACTTCAGCCTCACTCTGAAGCACAATATTTACAACAGAGAGGCCTGAAGGCATGTGAATGACACCTTTTCACCACTGTCATCAGCACAGAGCTCACTGGCTCCGTTTGATGGAAGAGCAAGTAAGAGTTAGTGAATATGATGGATGTGACAGAAACAATTATCATAACTCCGTGACACGAACTGGGTGAGAATTATCTGTAAAGCTATGACAAAAGCAAAGTCGTAATTTATATGCCGTTTTTTTTTTTTTTTTTTCAAAACACATGCTGTAAATTGTTTCACACGGCAAACTCCAACAATAACTAAACCAATACCAGACAATAACGCATTTAAAAAACGGTTTAAATAGAACAGTTCTGTGTAATACATCACAGGAAATCAGAGTTTTAAAAACGTATACCTTTACTTTTTTGGTGATCTTGATTGAAATTGTATTTAAATAATTCAGAATGTGATCTATATTAGGGAAACCAGAGACAGTTGAAGTAATGTTGATCATCTTGGTTCCTCTCTGTGTTCAGCAGGAAAATGTTGAGTACTGGCACTAATGAGAAGGTTTCTTTGATTCAAACCACCCACCTAAATGTTGTTGTTGACTAAGCACATCCCCTCGTGGCAACACTCACCAACAGCAGTGGCTTCACGCAGCAAGACACCGCATCTCACCAAACAACAAAACCGGCTCAGGAACAGCTCCGGCAACACAACACGGAGCAAAAGGTGTATATCTGGCACGGAAACTCGCTCTTCCCAATCTGATGGAGAATTCAGAGGGATTCTGATTTAATTCCCTGGTGTCGGGCACGTTACCGGAGCTGGAAAATCCGTGTGCAGAGGGCACGTTCTCTACCGAGAGACTAACGGAGAGCCAAGTGACTCTATCACGGTTTAATAGTGTATTATCTTCTGGTAATTAAGATTTCACGAGCACTCAAGGAAGACTTCCCTGGGGACGAGTGGGCTTTGGAAAATAAAGTCAACCAGCATATCATATTATTGTGGCTACTTCAAAACAAATATCAATAAAGATTTAATATAACCGATACTGGATCAATGTTTTTTTTACATGCATTTTGAGGAGTCATGGATTTGACTTGTGTGGGTTTTTTATTAGTTGTTTTAACATAAGTCAAATTGTTCAGTCATAGTTACTTATATATACATATAAATAAGATCCAGCATAGTCAGGCTTGCCTATACTTGCTCTAAAATGATAATAAAATGATAAATAGGTGCATTTGCAAGTGCCAATGAGAGGCATTGTCTTGATCACACTTTAGTATATCACATTTACATGTAAATGCTTTGATTGTAACAATCATGTTTTTTTTTTCTTTTTGCAATCATAACGATTTGAACCAATGTTATTCGCGTGAAAACACGCACATGATGGTGTTCAAATGTTGCCTTTAACTTGGCCAACTCCTTGTTACAGGACATCTGCAGGAAACAACACGGCAACAGGTGATATGGAGGGAGTCACTGCAGTGTGCAGGTAAGTACGTGCACGACCGTGGTGACGCGACACGTGCAAGGTCAGATCTGAAGTCCACAGGTGACGCGCGTTACCTCACACGCCCGTCTATGGACCGTGTGGATGGCCATCTCCTCCTCCGTGACCGTCTGCGCGCCGCCGGGCTCCACGTCCACGTCACAGAGCGCTGCTGCGCTCCGGCCCCCGTTGATCCGCGGCTCGCAGCTGCTCCCGAGCCGCTTCCAGCTTCCCTCTTCTGAGCGGTTCCGGATTGACATTGTTACAAGTCGTTTATTGAACTGGACAAGGGCGAAAATCAACCTGGTGGAAAATGCTTTGCTCGGGTAATTTTTGTGAAACATGCTCCAATAAAACCAACTTGTGCGCAGTTGGGGAAACTATCTATTACTAACCGACTACCGCGGGTTATTGACATTTAACAGGAGATGGTTCATGCTGCATGTTTAGACTTTCAGTCTCCTCCTCTGCCCCTTGTGTCGTCACGCCGGTGACATGTGACCATCTCGTGCAGAAACTCCGCTGCACCGGATCGCACAGCGCCTCTGCTGGTTCAAACCCGCTGCTGTGAGCAGATGCGGGAAAACGAAGTCTGCAAAATGATGAAGACTATTATCACGGAATGTCTCGTGATGTGTGACGTAAACTGACAGAAGATTTTATTTTTCCCCCTCAAAATAGAAATGCTCAGACTTTTTTTTTTTTAAATCACATACGTACAGTCAGCACTAAGTAATTGCCATGCAGCCCGTGTGAGTTTTATGAATCTAGTCTCTCTAATAAAGAGGCAATTTCCATGAGTGCAGCAGACAGACTTTGATGCAACTTTAATATCATGTTTTGGACATTTCGTTAACCCTACTGCTCTGTAAGTGAAGACAGGTTAAGATCCACTACCTAGAAAGCCCCATCTCCGTTCTTCAATGGCACAAAGGCCTCTTCTTCCAATAATATAAGAGCAACAGTGACTTAGACTGGGCACGCCAAGGTTGATGAGTGGACAGTAATGAGTCCTCTTGAGGTTATCCACCGCTGTAAGCCACCACTGATGATAATTTCACTCCAGAACTATGGGTAATGAAACATGACAAGTGTCTTTTGACTGACATTCTGGGGTCAGTTCACCCTGAGACAAATTCCATATCACTGGTAAAAATATTTGCATGAAAGACATGTAAAAGCAGATGGTTATTTTCCAATTCTGCAGCCCACATTGTCATCACGTCATCAAGAAAAAAAGTGGTTAACGTACGATAAAATAGCCGTTTTATGCATTTACTCCAGAATCATAACAGAGTTTATGCTGATTTTTTCACAGGCTGCCATCATTCACACTGTATTTTTTTTTTTTTTTTTAAAACCATTTGGTTATATTTTACTTTATAAGCCATTTTACTTCAGCAAGATATGCTCTGGACACCTCAGATGGATTAAATGTTTGACGCCTGTCTCTAATATATGTTTGGGCCTCTGACACCATGTTGTGTTTTCTAAAGTGTTCATCTTAACGGTTCTCCTGCGCAATTAGTGACCAGACCTTTTTACCTGTTACAATCCTAAAGATGTGAAACCTCTCTGGTTCCTTGGACCCACAGTTCATAGGAGTTTTATCCATCTCAGTGTTTGCGTCATGTGCTTATTTTTTTTTCTCCCCCCCATGTCAAGAAAACAGCTCTACTATTATGATTTCATACGAATGCCTGAAACAGCATGTCCCAGTCTGCTGCCACTTAATTACCTTCCAGCGAGCCCAGCAAAGTCTGGCTCTGATCCAGACGTGCTCTCTGGAGAGCAGCGAGGAATATGCCATTGGTTTCAATTTACAAAACGAACAAATATTGTAATAAAATGAGAGTCGGTGGAAAAACAAAAACAACAAAAAAACAAGTTAGTTCATTAATAAGTTGCAGACAGAGTGAACTTTTGTCTTTTAGATAGTGCGCCCTAATTGGATTTAACTCACAATAAAAAAAGTTGAGAGCACCAAATCAGGGTGTGTTTCCACTTACGGTAAAATTCGGAGAGGTATATTGATACACGTGAGAAAAGACGTTCAGCTCGTAGCGGAGAAACGTGTTTAAGTAGATCTTTAATAGTGTTGCACATACAGTTCATTTAGTAGCTTAGTCAGTGCACTGGAGCCTCTGAAGATACTTTACACCTAGACTGCTGTTGTTATAGTTACTAGATGGCATACACTCATAACATACAATAATTATGTGCGGGAAAATCCGGCTTTTCCCACACTTCTTTCGTGCACCCCAGATGCATACGTTCCCCACGGAGAACTCTGCTGCTGAGGGTGAAGTCACCTCAGTGCTGGTAGAGAGGGAGCGCCGAACAGCGCTCTTTGATTTAAACCACTCAGATTGATCTGATGGCCTTTCTTCTTTTTCTTTTTTGCTTTACTGCTATTAAAATGTTATGGACTGTTTACCACTTCAAGGTGAAGCACCTTGCTTAAGTGCAGCTTGAGGCTAATTAAGAAATAAGAACACCTTCCAAATATGCTCATTTCCAGACTCCATTAGGTTTTTATTTGGACTGACCTGCTATCACCATAAATCTGCTGTTTGCCTCTAATCAGCTCCAAACCCACCTGCAGTTCTCTGTGTTTTGTCTATGTGCAACATGTTTTGGCCTCTTTGACACAAAGTTTGAACACTATGCTGAAAGAATTAGGGTAGCCCTGTTTAGGAGGTTTGTTGTGTGGAAGTTTATGGCATCATCTGTATTTTAATGTTCACTGCCAACATTAAAGCGCACAGCATGATATTAAACACTACAGAGCTTGAGATTATTAAGAAAAATTATGGGCTAGATTGTTGAATGCAGAAGGCAGATTTAGTGATATTGACTTCTAATGGAACAAATTTAGTGTTCTTATTATTCAAATTACCAAAGTAAGTGTTGTCTTCTGGTCTAGTGTTGGACTTGTAAAAGTATAGAGTATGCTGGAGGAGTTTTCATGCTCGCTGCAAGAAAATAAAATTCCTGTCATCTTCTTCAGTTAACATTTTTTTGCAAGTGTTTTTTGTGTGTGTGTGTGTGTGTGTGTGTGTGCATGCACTTTCATCCAGCCATCCATTCATGTATCCATCATCTACTACTTATTTCTATCTAGGATCACATGATTAGGACTCCTTGGTCATTGTCAAAGGTCAAAGGTCATTGATTACTTTAGGAGCCAGCCTCCAGCGACCATTCGAGGAACTGCAACCAACCAATCACTGTGCGAAATCTCACAGCGTCTTAACTTTTCTGGAATTTTGGTTGTATATCCCCATTATATATCCCAATTCACTGAAATTCAATTAATCCAGTTCATTCCAACAGAGTTCAGATTAAATGTTCATACACTTATAATTCATGAATACATAAATGAATACAAAAGAGCCTATCTGATGAACTCAGATTATCACTGTGTTCAATACCCCATGAAAAAGCACAGGGCGACAGTGGGGAGCAAAAACTAAAACCAAAATCCTCTTAAAACCTATTGCAGAAGAGATTTTGTAACATTTTTATTCATGAACTTCATATTGTTTAAACTTATGTTTTATGGAGGAAATAAAACATACTTCGTGGTCCATTTCATTTGTTCTTTATACAAACAAACAAACAAACAAACAAACAAACAAAAACACCTCAGCTATCCCTTCAGACTCAATGGGTAAAAAAATACAAATTCTCGACTGCCGTAACTTTCCAAATACTAGATTTGTTAACTAATTCAAATGCAATATCTTCCTCTGATGTGTAGAGGAATTGAAAGTTAAGGCACTCAAGTACTCACATCGAAAGTACAACTGAGATTTGACCACGACTGCGAGCGTCTGCGCATCAGTTCACTCTTCAGCCCTCTTTGGCTGTTAGAAATGCGTTTTTGTGAGCCGCTGCTGAGTCCCGCAGCGGCTGCATTTAAACGACAGACGTCCACAGACGTCGACGGTGTCACGGACGAACCACTACTTCAGCACCAGCGCGGGTCACGTGGTTCACGTGGTTCAGGTTCGTCCGCGCTGCTGCAAAGGTGCTTGTCTGACGCGTTGACGTCACCAAATCTTTGACAGCACTTCCTGGACTGCTGTTTTGTTGCGGGAAATAGTCGCGAATAGCTGAACGTAGGAACCAAAACATAACAAAATACCGGCAGCAACGACGAGGCGCTGCGGCCACGACGCTCTCTCACCTCTAGTCATGCGGTCGCGGCGGGTTTCCACCGGTGTGAGATGAGATAGGAGACGTGACGCCCGAGACCGAGGAAGGACGAGGTGAAAAAAATTAGTCGGACGGACCTCCGAGAGCAAGCCGACCCCGCGGAGCTGTCGCGATGCTGTGCTGAGCCATGGACAGTCGGATAAAGTAAGACCCGTTCGGTGCCGAGCTTCGTGTGAAATGTGAAGGAATGTTTGCCGTAACTCGAGCCGTGTCCAGCGGGTGCTGGAACCGCCGCGCCAGCTGGCTGGGCGGCATTTGGGTCAGCCTGTAGCTGCCCACAAGCTGACTGCACACGGCTTTAAATAGACGCCGCGGGTGACCCGGGTCACTCCACGTAACCTCATGTCCAGATATCAGACCTGCTCCTTGTTGAATGTCTGCCACGCAGCTCTCAGTGAAGTGTAGTGTTAAAAACAGTCCGAGCTGTAACGCAGGACGAGGGAACACTGAACCTCTTCATCTGCGTGAATAAATGCAGTTCAACAGGAGCTTAGCCGTGCGTCCCGACGCACCCATGTGCTCTGCAACGACACCTGCAGCCGCTTCCCATGTGTAAAGAGTGTTTGATTGTTTTCAGGGAGACTCCAGAGAGATCATTTGATCTGGTGGTCCAGGTGGCATGTCCAGCATCAGAAAACGAAGGTAGGTGATCATTCCTGTTTATGATGTCCAGTGCTGAGTTGGTCTGCTTAAACCATTGTTTTTTCTTTAAATTTTATACCACTAATGTTTTAAAAAAATATTACACATTGTTGATGTGACATTTCAGATGTTTTCTTTTGATGCCCCACCACATAACTCATTCACCAGACTGGACATGGGCGGATTGTTGCGTCCGAAATATGACTTCTCTCATTAAATGTTGCACGACCTTTCAAAACGACCTCTTCACCACATATATAAAACTGCATCTATAAGTGCAGTTACTAAATACTAATCTAATAATTGCATTTCAGCCTGTCACAATTAACCATCAACTTTGAAGATAAATGACATCAACATTTTTGGTTTTTTTTTTGTTTTTTTTTTCACCCTTTACGTGTAAGCATCTCATTTCACCTCGTCTCCTGTCGTGGATGTGACATATCTGTTTTAGACCATTTTTATTTAGAAAATGATGTAGACGAGGCTTTGAGGAAGCACTCGGCTTGCTTGTGTACCGACTGGGGTGAAATTTGACTTTTAAACCCACTTTTAAGCATATAAAGCTTAAAGTTAGTTTTTATTTTTTTTATTTTTTTTATGCACCGTGGTCTGTTTAACTACAAATGTTCCTCCTGAGTCTGTACTTACGCTCACTGTTGCTTTGTGCATCCATGCAACGTTCAGTACAACGTTTGAAAGCACTTGCACATTACTTAAAGTCAGCAAGTGTCACAGATATGCATTGTGTGACTCCGCCAGTCTGGCATAGTCATTAGTCATTGTGGTGTGTCTTTATTTGTATGTGATTCAGCGTTTACTCTGTAAAGATGCATGAAGACAAGCGTGAATCAACCCGGAGTTCAGCGGTAAAATTTCAATTTCACCGAAGTTAGCTGCTTTAAGATCCCATTGTTTGCGTTATACAGTACATATTCTTAATTTGTTTGACTGATTTGCCTGACCAGAAGTTCACCATAGTGTGCATTTTTATTGTGACTGCTGCTCCACTGAGATTGTTTTTAAAAGGTTGTGCTTGGGTCAGTACACTGCATTCGTTATTGTGGCGTTTTCAGCGGTCAAACATTCTGGTGGTGGTATAGACGCTACCATTATGAGGAATGACTGTGGCCGGTAAAGAACAACAATGTACTCCTGACTTCTGTGAATATGGGAAATAATGTAACCAGTAACACCCATGAATCAAATATCATGCAAAAACATTTTCACTGCACATTACACCCGCTGTCTTATTTCGTCCACTCGGTGGTGACTTTAAAGAGGTGCTGTCTGAGGGTTCGCTGGTGCAGCTGCTGAGATGTCTGGAGTAGACTGAAGGTTGTCCTTGAAAGGAGTTCTCATATTGAAAATTAAACTAAACTCATAAACCGCCGGCTTGCACGGTAATAACTGACTTCCTTCGTGTATCATCTGGGGTCAGACTCATATCCGGCCTCCTGTTCCCTGGAGCAGAGCTGCAGGCGATGTTTGCACACCCCGGGTCAGGTGGAATATACGTGTTCTGCTCAGCCGTTTGACCAAAGTGCTCTGTCGGTCCACAGTTCTTATTTGATTTAAAAACGACAACAAAAAAAAACATTGAGGAAGCTGATATCATATACTGGGGATACTCTATCTGCTCACGGTTGTGGTGAGCTGTTTTTCAAAGAAGCAGTTTCATTTCTCCAATAATCGGAATTAATCACTTCTCCCTGAATCGGATCAATTCCCCTTTTGTTGACTTGGTTTCAGGTGAAGCCAAGAAATGAAATGCATTTTAAATGTGAGTATGTTAGTACACGTATGTGTGTATATTTGACAGTCTGTGGCCATACTGCCAAACCTCCACAGAGTCGCTCACTGCACACGCAAACGTAGGTCTGGTGCCAAAAACTCCAACTTAACATTTACACATCATCTCGCCATTACCTCAGAGAGGTAAACAAATGATAAGGCAGCTGTGAAGGTCTATAATTACATTGTCATGGTAACATGATGTAGGACATTTGAGCATTTGGAGAAGTGGTGGGAGCCTGCTTGTGATTCTCACTTCTCCTGTTTGGGAGTGTAAGGAATACAAGTTTAACTTCATATTGACTTTGGCTGCATTGCGGTTGGTGCACACACCTTGTACCAGCTGTGGTGTTTGCCCTGCAAAGCTTTTAAGTGAATTAAGAGGCATCCTCTTCTGGGTGAATGCAAAGCTGGGTGTGGGCAGGTTTTTTTTTTTTTTTTAGTTTTTTGTTTTTGGTCACACTCGCCACATCCAGGTCCTGGATACTGGAAACTAGATCCATCATGTCATGAAGTGGTACTATTGCAGCTTAAACTGTTGTTTCCTTTGTGTAAACCAGTTATGATTAAACTTCACATAACTAAAACTTGTTCTCGAGTCAAACAAAAATAGCTCAGGCCATGATAGGTGGTTAGCCCCTTGATTTCCTGTTTTCACACCTTCTACAGTCGTTGCAGACGTCACCCACATAGTCAGAAACGGGCCTGTAGTTGTGGACGTGTTTCACGTGGACCTGCATGAACTGGAAGCTAGACTTTAATAGACAGATTCATATTTATAAATATGACAGGCATTGATGGGGAAGCTTTAACTAATCAGTGAGTAATTAATCTGATTGATTGACACAACCGTTATTCCGTCACCCTGAAAGATGTGGGGTTTTTTTCTACCATTGATTGTCTTTTATCTAAAGTTAATCTGGACTTGGAAGCGTGCAGATCAAGTCTGCGTTCTGCTGCAGTCCAACAGACATTTGTGAGCTGTGAAGGTAAATGCATCTCATTCAAAATGACAGTGTTCCCGTTGGAAAAGTTCCAGTTCCCTATTCCCATGGGTTGACTATTTTTATTTATTTATTTCATCACCCCGACGTTGGAGGTAGTCCACAGACTGTAGCACATACATGAGGGAAAAATAGAATAAAAATGATATTTTTAAGTCTGTTTCTGCTGGAATTCTCCCCGTTGTGGTCTGTTCCTGTAGTTGTAACGAGGATCAGCATTCCACAACACGGCGGTTTCTAGAGGGGGAAAACGACAAGAACATGAAGCTCGCAGCTACAGTCGTGGCTGTGTTCATGTGTTGGCCCCACACTTCTGACCGCGGCTGTGTGGATAGATGACAGACACGGGCCCTCCCCAGCCCCTCCTCCTGCGCAGGTCCGTGGAGACCCGGCCTCCCGGTCCAGCCTGCGCTCAGTTCCACTTAGCTCTGTTGGCTCGGCGCTCCGTGGATGCTCAGGCTGGGAGCTCGCGCTGCCCGAGAGCGTGACTGGCATCCTAGCTGCTAGCGGCCCTGGCTACATAAAGTCATATTGATGTGCTTCCAAGATGCTGCCAAAGCTGGCAGATGACGCTACTGCTGCCAAGGCAGGAGGCGGGGACAGATGCTACCTGTCCTCGCTCACGTTCTGCAGCCACATTGTCCCCACTCCCAAAACAATGAGCTCCGTCAGCAAGCCAGTTTTACGGCCGCATTCATGCTGCAGATGGGGGAGAAAAGTGCAGTATTATCTAACGTTTACGCCTCCACTACGCCTCCCGTGTTACCGCCACCCCAGGTTTTATCTGGGCCGTGACTCGTGCACCTAATTGCACGTATCTAATGGTCTGAACGACTGCACGCAGTGGGAGGGCTACCAGTTGAGTTGTTAGTGCCTGTACAAGCATGCAGACGTATGAGGACACATAGTTCACGTTTTGTTATACGGTGTACATCTATACTTTTCTCCAGTTATGAAAGGTAAATTTTCTTTTGTGTCCTTGGTATATTGTTGTCGAGACCCAGTGGTTTTGCAATGTCACCTTCTGCTCGCTCGTTTGTTAAGTCTGTTTCCGTCGGAGCTGCGGCGCCCTGAAGCAGCACTCTGATATTTCTTTTTTCTTCATTCTTTGGCTTTCACCTTTTTCCTTTTTCACTCTTCTTATCTGTTGAGCAAAGCTACTTGATTTTTTTTAATTTTTTTATAGAAGTTTAAAAAAAAAAAGACTTTTAAAAAGTGAGGGCATTCTGCAAAATGTCAAAAACTGCTTTTTGACCCAAGCATGTTCGGTTCTGAACTCTGATTGGACGCCAGTTGTGTGTTGAGTTCACAGTGGGTTCACACTCAGACGTGAGGGCCATAGGAAGACTAGCACATGCCATGGCAGCAAGGAGGGTGTTGATTGGTCATTAGAGAGGCCCGACTCCTTCACTCGCGCTCCTGTGAGGACTCCAGGGTCTCACACTTTGTTTAGCTCAAAACCTCTCTGTCTTACTCTTTTGTTCTACCCATTTGATTTGTCTAGACTGGCTTTCTTACCGAGAACTTGATCGCATGCAACTCTTTTTTTTTTTTTTTTTTTTCATTTTTATTCCATTTCCTCTGAACAGAATTGAGGAAGTCTGGTAACTTCCCTGCTTGGTAATTAGGAGAGTGTGTGAACTTTGGAACATCTCCAGCTACTCGGTTTCAAATTTGCGTGATTATTCTTTGAGCATTGATGTGTTTCAGTAGCTTTTACCCCCCCCCCCCCCTTTTTTTTTTTTTTTCTTTGTCAGGATGGAAGTCATGGATATTTTGGGCTGTTTAATTTATAATTGTAAATCTGTTTTTTCTTTATGGGCAGTGTGTTGGCAGTTGTAGTAGGTAGGTCTGGCAAAACCAAGTGTCAGAACCATACTTTTTTTTTTTTTTTGTAATATCTTCAGTGTTTTAAGTGACTTGTCCACATTCAGTCCAGTCCACATTCACTCATCCATTCATGCTTTGACCTGCTACACACTCGTATAAAAGAGAAGGTCGTTTCTCTCAGGCTTGATTTGTTTCAAATTATGTTTTTAAATATGTAGCGGCTGGTATAGTCGAAGTGAGATTTTTCCCAGCGTGTATACGTTGCTGTGGATTCTGGATCAGAGTAACCGTGAATTGCCAGGCTGGGGGGCGGGTTTGTCTTTTGTCTGGTCAACCATCCAAGTTCTTCTCCTTTTATGATGCAGAGAATTAAGGTGGTTCCTCTGGATTCAAGTCTGATTTCCAAGTGGTAGAAGAAACCTCCTCTGAATGCCATTGGATACAACCCATCAGAGAAATTAAGGATGCGAAGTAGGCAGGGTGACCACCAGACCAGTATCAACAAATGACATCCAAAATATGATTGTTGGTTTTGCAACTGCTTGTCCGGTTTTACTTAATGTGTTTGCTGTTTTTACTTGTAATTTCATTGTTTATTGTGCAATCATGAACAAGTTACAGCCGTGCTTTTTCACTTCCAAGGAAAAACCAGCTCTCCGATTATGTCAGGGAGATGCGGGCTGTACAAGCAGAGCAGAAGGAGGAAGGTGACTTTTTTCAGGTGGCGTCGTTTGACCTCACTACTTTTTGACACGTATTCAGTAAACACAGCGGTGTTGCGACAAGGGGAATTTTCGGTTTAATTTAAAAATAGAAAGTTTGTTGGCCAGAGAATAAAAAAGAGACAGGGTGTGGGTGTGGCAGAACGCAAAGGGGATTAATGAATACGTCGATGGTGGTATAACTGTGAAATGAGACGTAGAGGAGGTTGCTAGGTGAGCTTTCTAATTCACTGACAAAGAAGTGACAATCTGTGAGTAAACTGTCTGTGGGTGAAGGTGTGAAAGGAAGTGCATGTTGAATAAAACTGTGCCTCTTGCCTGCATGACTGTGTATGAGTATGCACAGTTGCATGGAAGTGTGAGATGGAGGCAGATAAGTTGAGCGAGCTGCAGGAGGTTTCATCTGAATTCACTAATGCTGCCAGAGTGGGGGAACATGGAAAGACTTCTAGGCACTAAAGGGCTATTTTTAAACTTTCCCTTTCCATGGTGAAAAAGTGGGGAAAAGTAGGGACCTGATCAATAATTTAAAATGAGAGGAATTTAATGAATGCAGAAGAGTTTCATCATATTATCTCCACTTGCAGGCTCACAGCTGCGTTTTTGGTGGTTTTTTTTTGTTTTTATTCTGGTGGCTCACGCATCTTGGTCTGCTTCTGCAATGCATCTGTATGCTATGGTTGATGAATATGCTCCCTTGTGACCACACGTATGCTGCGGCTCAGCTGGCTCTACCTTAAAAAGGTTTGGTCATCCTATGCGTTTAAAGATGGGGAAAAAATAAAAATGCTGTCGGACTAGAAGAGGTGATGTGTATTCTGTATGTTAAAGCACAGCAGATGGCACTGCTATATACAATCAAACATAGTCATAGTTGCAGTTGCACACTTGCAGGAAGTCTATTATTCTGAGTCAAAGGGGAATGATTGGCTTCTTATCCATGTAATACCAGAGTGGTCTAGTTTAGCCCACAAATGAACAGGATTAGCACAGGCCCAGCTTTAATGTTGCTTTGGAGGATGTTAATCTTTCCTAGTCTGGTAAATTGGATTTATATGGGGGTGGAAAAAAAAAAAAAAAAAAAGCTGTGCTCAAAAAATATGTTGACTTTTGTGACTGTCATGCAGAGCAAATGTTAGGATCACGGGACTTCAACAGGATTTAGAGCCGCCTCACTTGTAAAGACCACATCACTTAACCCAACCCTAAACGGAAAGAAAGAGTCTGATAGTTTCTGCAGAAGATGGATTTTTATGATGCTTTCTGGCCTCATTATGGCTGCCGCCAGATTGACCACTATAAAAATAATGATAATAATCAGTCCTGAAAAACTGATGTAAAAAAAGACAGGAATGTGTGTTCCCCAGCAATTAAGGAAATCAACCTACTTATTGACATGATATGAGGACTGGTATCCTGACATCTAGACTTCCCTGTCCCTGAGACCTTAATTTTGTGACCAAGACCAAATCCAAGTGAAGCAGAACTACAAGTAAAGGCTTACTGTCAGTGCTGTCATTTCAGCTTCCATCCGTGCTATTTACATGTCAACAGCTTTGCCCTCAGGCTACGTCTCTCCACTCAAGGCTGCTCCTAGGTTGCCTAACACCATACAATTACTGTAAAGACCATGGCGTTTACATGCGCGGAGAGCCCTACTGGCCCTTAATTTGGCTGCTGGCCTATTTTTTTTTTTTTTTTTTTTTTTTTTAGGACAGAAAATATAGGTCAATCTTGATGCCTTTTGTGAATGTCTGAGACCATTTATTTTTGCAAATCATGCAATTCACTCACAACGTCTTTGTTTTCGTGAAGGCGCGCGCACACGTTTGTGCATCCGTCGTCGACCCCGTGCCTTACCAACCTTTCACATCATTTTACTCACTGTTGTTGAATAAATGAAGAGATTTCCTAAATGATCTCAGTTCATGTTTAAGATGCTTTATTCATGGGGCCATCCGCTTGCAACACAGCAAATGTCTTTTCTCTATCTCTGCATGGATTTGAAAGAAAATGAGCAACTTTAATGTCCCGTCGCTGACCAATGTGAATTTTCGCATAGTTCCTCTCGCAACAGGAAACACTCTAACTCTGAAGCAGGAGCCAAAAAAAGAAGAACCATTTAAAAGCATTTTCAGGAACCACAACGTGCTGCAGTTTTTGGGGTGTAACCTTAAAACAGACGAGTAACGTTTTCAGTAGTTATAAGTTAAAGCAGTCATTGCTGGAGAAGTGAAGCTCGGCCTGCATGTATGAGCTTTGGCAGCAGATGCAGTGCTTGAGATAACTGTGTCTGACAATAGTTTTGGAGGTGTGCGGTGCTCACGGTGTGTTGAATGGCCTTCATGACGTGCATACACGTATACAATGGCATAAGTAACATAAGTGAATAGATGTTCTTTCAGAGTCATACGTTGTATTTAGTTTAAATAAAAGAATTGGAGCAACAGCTTTATGTGCACAGCACACCAACCTAACAGTAAGTTGTGCTAAGAAAAGCCTTTCCCTCTGTGAGCTGCTCGTTTGATTCTTTCTGCTTTGTTTAGTTTTGTTGTTGTGTAGTTTAAATATAAACCCTGGGCAGTTAATTAAACATCGATCTCCCTCTCCCCCTTGACAAACCTTTTTCTAGGACCTACAGCAGTGTCCAGCACCATTGTCAGGATGCATTTCCGGTCTCTAAGCTGAAGAGTTAAAGAAGAGACCATCGTTTGAGTCTTGGTAATGCAGATTTGTCTTATTTTATCGAGCAACGTTAATGCTGCTGTTGGCATTTGCAGAAGAATGTGTGTAGTATTCCCATAAATATGTTATCACCGTGTTTAGTGAAATGGATAGTGGATCATCAATACGCGATAAATGAGCGAGTCACCTTCACCTGACTTTTTTTTTTTTTAAAGATAAAGATGTCACAGATCCACAGAGGAGTGGTGGAATAGATCTGAAAGAGGAGATTGTGTGGATTTTTTTTTTTTTTCCCGCCCAAGCAGCAAACACAGGAATTCCCCTTTGAAGTTCTGGTTCTCCAAGATTTGACAGCCACTTTTTTCTTCTTTTTTTTTTTTCCTGCTGATACCAATTACACTTTGGAACATGAGTGAGTGGTTACACAGCGTGGTTTTGGTAGCTTTCTGACAGTATTTCGTCCATCAGTCCACCAGAGAGCATTGAGACCTACGTGAATATCTTTGAGACTAGGCGTCATTGTGCGCTTTTAACAGACACAGATATATAGCCATGCCTCTGGAAGGATTGGCTGACTGACTCACCGACTGCCTGACTGAGAGCTGTCTGTCTGTCAGCCTTTGCATGTGAACTTCAAATCACAGCTCAGCAGCGCTGAGCATGTAGCCGCCAAAGGCAAGGCTTTACACTGTCATCAGCACCACACGGCTGCCTCTGGGTGCTGTGCCATATGACATTAACCGAGATCGATCCCTTCCTCACCTCAAAGAGCTGCTGTGCTAGACACAATGTTTTCCCTCATGTTGTTACCACCACCTCAAAGAAAAGGAACTCTCTCCTAAGTGTCTCGTAACTGTCTTGACAATGACCCCAACAACAGATGAACATGGACGCATGAATGTACGAAACAAAACGCGTCGCGCTTCAGGGCCGTACATGTCGCATGACGCTGCACCCAAAAAACAAAATCCGAGTTGTTATTTGAGAGCATCCCATTCATGTAACTAAATTTGCTTTGCTAAGTGCTTAAATTCAGGCGTGCGCTTGAATTTATGCACACTATAATGGAGTTATTACGTTGGTGAGCTTTCCTAGATGTTTTGAATTAAGCAGATGGTTGGACCATATGGAGAGAAAGGTGTGTTTACATGAAGATGTGTTTTCAGCCGACCAGCCAGCACACAGAGAGGAAATCACCATCGTTTACTCACGCTGCTGCAGTCCAAATATGGTCTCCTCCCACATCACATGTATTTAGAAAATAATAAAATGTAGATCATGTTTAGGATTTCACGCTATGCCGCAAATTATCCTCACAGTAGCGCTTGATTTCGATATTCTGCATCGGTTAAGAAGAGAAAGTTTGAGAGGATTATCTGAGCGGAGATGGTACTCTTGGTTTTTTCTCTGAGAACAGGAGGCCTTTTCCTCTCGACAAACACGTTAGGCGCGCGCACCCGTGCGTGTGCGTTTGTGTTTTGTTGAAGATGCAGCCATGCGAAGCTGGTGTTTGACATAATGTTGGACCAGTATGGAATCTGACTGGGAATATCAACGCTGATACGTGGTGATACACAGAGGCTGTCACAAAGGTTGCATCCATATGCTGTGCCACTCATTCGTGAAGCTGTGAAATTGGGTTGCATCCCAACTAGCCCGGAGACAGTATCACTTTCACTTCTCTCTTTCTCTCCCTCTCTCTCTTCCTCCTCTCCCTCTCTCTCAGCTCATCCCACTGAAGCATTTTTCTCACATAGCTGGGAAGACGGAACAACTAATGTGGCATTAATAGGGTCACATCATCTCCATGCAGCTCTTTCTTTCTTCTCTTTCCAGCTGAGACTGTTGTTTATCTTCTTCAGATGTAGCTGTAGAAATGGCTTAGAAATCCCTCAGGCCAGCATCTCTCACATGTGAAGCTTGCCAGTTGGGTTTTTGGCTGCTCATGCAAGCGCTACCTTAGAGGTTGTTTTCTCTTTGTTTATTCAAAATTTCAAGCATTTGAAACCAATTTTATTGCTTCTTTTGTAAATTGAGACCTATTTATAAACTTAATCTAGATCATGTTTTCTGATGCATTTTGAAACTATTTTTGTTCCATTTTACATCTGACCACAATAATATATTTAACGTCAAGTTAAAAATCTGGTTTCTGTGCACGCGGACCTCACTTCTTCTGTCAGCTCACAGTCCTCATTTCTCAATAAATACTGTGACCAATCAAGATTAGGTAACTTAAGCAGCATATCATAGTTTTAAAAAGTTTCTTTTTTTTTTCCAACAACCTTACCAAATCAGCATGAAATGTAATGCCATTTGCAGTGTGAGACGCGATGAGCAAAAGGGGGGTAAAAAAAAAAAAAATGTTTTAAACGTCCATGAGCATGTTTTTCTTTCTGCTGGCCTTTGAAAGATGCCAGTTAATCTGCTTACTCCTTTAATTGTGAGTGGTGGGGTTGGGCCTCCTCCAGGCCAGAATAAGACTGCTGATCCAGAAGTAAAACGATGACCACTGCAGTTATTCCTTCCTTTAGCTTGTGCAACCCCCCTTAGTTTTCTTTAGCCGCCCCTCATCTCCTCCTCCTCTGGCATCCCCTCCCTCAGAGGGAAGAAAGCTTCTTGTTCTGACAATAGACATTTTTTGCCATATGTTGGCTTGACATCTTCATCAGGTTCACAGCAGGTTACCTTAGTTAACTTTCACTCCACTGCCTGATGGGATTTTCTCCTCCTGTTTCTGCAGTCGGCCCGGGCTCAAAGTCTAGACTGCCTCCGAGGCACAGTCCTTCCAGCCCTGTGTCCACAATGGCCATATTGTGGACGCTTAGTAGCGGTAGCTTCCTCCAGTTATAGCAAACAGGATAGTGCTAAAACAATGCTTTTGTCCAGGGGCATACGAGGGGGCCTAATCCACTACATACTGTGAAATAAATCTCTCTCTGAGATGAGAGCGAGCGAGAGAAACTGAGTGAATGAAATCATTGCCAAGGAGGTTAGAGTGCAGCAGTTTAACCCCTGGCCAAGAAAGAGGGAGAAGAGGAGGCAAAGGGAGAGAGAGAAAAGAGGAACAAGGCGAGGCAGGCGCTGCATCCCTTCATCTCTGAACATGGATAGAGGAGAGGGGCTGCCGGTGGCTTTCACAGCCTCTCTTCTCACCAGAGGAGCTGCTGTTCACCATATGGGATTTGGCCTCTTTTAACAAACAGGCCCCTATTCACTCACAACACGCATTCAGTCGTTGATGGAATAAGGTGAAAAAAGTGCATTTTTATGCCTTTAGAACACTGGATGGCCATGAGGGTTCTAAGTCTGTGTTTTATTCACATAGTATGGCGAATTATAAACCAGAAGCTTTCATCTAAATGTGTATTCACACTGGATTTAGAGTTGGGTCTTTTTGTGTTTTGGTGAAGTCTGCTTGAAAGCCGGAGCCTTGCATCCGGGCCACTGATGTTGAACTGCTGCTGAGGTGATCCTATAGAAACACCAAAATGCCTCTGCTCTGTGGGGGAATCTCATGTTCATCGCATTGCTTTTTCCTGTAGTTTGAAAAAGCTGTTTTTTTTTTTTATTTTGGAACCATGTTTCGCAACGCATGTACACATATATATGTATTTATATTTATGTATTGTGTGACAAAATGACTTGAAGTTGAATAATTGACTGTGCAGCGTCGGGCAGCGTAAGCTTTTTGACAGACTAGTACAATGTGCCAACTTCTTCCTGCAGCCAGCAGCATTAGAACGACATCCTCCGCCAACAGCTTCTTTTTAGCCTACTTGAAAATCCCAAGAAGCGTGCATTGCCAAGATGCCAAGATGAATATGCCAGCATTTTTTTTTTTCATTTTTAGCCTACTTGGATGTGCCAATAGACACAGATTAATGTGGAGAATTAAAGAAACGCGAGGTAAAGAAGTAGGCTTATTTCTTCTCTCATCTTTCGGTGCACATACGTATATGTGGCTACTTTATTCTGTTTAATCCCATCACGTTTGATGATCCAGGCAGAGTGGAGAGAAGAGGTGTCAGCTGAGTGAGTCTGACGTGTACTTCTCACTTTCAGCCAATATCTTCATCTCTTACCTCACACCTCTGCGTTCACTTCCATTGCACTTCACCCATTAACCCTTCTTTGCTTTCACTTTCAGAGACGGCTGTTTCAGAAATAGCCAGAGCATAGATTTGTTTTTTTTTTGTTTTTTTTTGACCATATCAACCACCACCACCGCCTGCTTCTCACCAGTATCTGTGTCACGGCTCAGGGGCTGCCTGCATGTTGCCCTCATTGTGACTGTGGGAGGTCAGCCATGCTTGAAGCCCTCGGGGATCAGTGGACAAGCCACTGTACTGTAAATATTCACCTCTGAGCTTGCCATCTATCTGTAAACACAAATCTGCTCATGCACTACACGTTTGCACACTGCAAACAAAATGGTTACTCCTCGAGCTTCTCGTCAGATTTACTCACCTCCACTTCCTTGGGTGTGAATGGAGGAATCTGACTATCAATAGGTGATTTCAATTCAATTCTCACCCATTGGATCTGTTTACACTCCACCAGGGTGAAATATGCTCATGGGTTGTTTTCGCCCTGTCAGTCTGGCAGCGACCGGTGTCAAATAAAACAGACTGTTTTCGTCCTTTTTCCAACAGCTCTTTATGGATTTGCCAACTGCAGGACTTTCAATAAACACGTATTCCTGGAGCTCCTGGATGGGGCAAGGTGGACGGGATACACATTTTGAATGAATTCGGTCTGTAAATCTTTAAGTATGAATTAATTAATTTATAATTTATGGTGTCACGACTTGATCAAAAATGAATTATTGATTCAGAAGTCCATAAAAAAGTTTGCTCTCATAATTAGTTGTAAAATAGGCGGCCTCCCACTCCACGCAATCGGAGCGCACACAAGTAAACTGAAGTGAAGTTTTATAAAAATATATTAATATGTTAAGAATCTGAAATGTAAATTTGTGGCCAAAGGTTTTGGCAATCAAACAAATGCTGATTCGTGATGTTTTTACAAACCTTTCCCTATACTGAAAAACATTTAGAAGCAAGTTTGTGTTAAAACAGTTGCAGTTTACAGCGTCGATGTTTCTTCAGAACTTCTGTAATTCACGCTGCTGGATATCAGGTTTTACGCCACATACTGTTTGATGCGGATGCATTTTCTGATTTTTCTCAGGTTCAAGTTCTCCACAGGATGCAGATATGGGGAGTTTTCTGGCCACAAATCAAAGATTTCAGTGTCACGATCGCCGAGCCACGTTCACTTTTGTCTTGTGACGCGGCGCTCGTGCTGGAAATGTGAAGACCGTCCCTGAATTGTAGAGAAAAGTTGGTTGCCATGAATACAAAATATCACCAAAACGTTCTATACAGTTACTTTAAGTAAATGTAATGCCTTTGCAGATAAAAGCTTTTGAAACCGATGTATGGCATCAATTTAACACCAAATGTATTGTGAATCAAAACTCAAAAATGTGACAACCAACCCAAATCCCAGAATCTGTAACCAAGAAATCCCAGTCTCTGCACTTTTTTTTTTCTTTCTTTTTTTTTGCGGTTGCAATTCTGAAACTGGTGTCAAATTGGCGCCACATCGGTCTACAGCGCAGAGGCGCGACATGGCCCCGATCTAGTAGCTCACTGGATACTGAATGACTCGGCGCCTTGGCTCGATGTCAAAGGGGCAAACGCTTGCTTGTCATGGTCTCTGAGAACCAGCAGGCGGAGGTAAGCACTGTTTCAGTGCTGAGCAAAGACATTTGTAGTTTCCTGACATCCGTGACTTTTATTTTGCAAAGCTTTCAAATAAAATGAGTTGTGCGTCTTCTTCTGCCTTTGAACGCTAAAGTACCCAAAATAAACTCAAACATTTCCCTTCACTTGTTCTACTGGCTGTGTTTATTTATGTTTTAGTTTTTTTTACTTTCCATATTTATTACAGACTAAAATCTTGCTCCAAGGTCCTCCATTAGTCCATTGCCAACCGTCAGAAACCAACTATTTCTGGACGGTCGCTTGAAAACGTTTGCGGCAACTAATTCCTAACCTGTGCTTCCTTGAAACGATAAAACGACTTCAGCACAGAAAACAAACAAATCAAATTTTCCAAGCTGAAAAAATATATTTTATTAAATTAAGGAATCACTTGTTAATTTGTCTTGTGTGAGAAGTGATTAAAAAAATTAATATTTTTTTTGCACATGTAAGGGCTTTTATTCCTAAGAACCTCTATGTCTCCAATTCCTATTCACCACCATATTTGTCATGTAGAAAAGAGCTTTTTTCTGTATTTTTGAGCACGTTATTACATTTATTAGACACACATATGACATTTTAAGAGCTTGGCATTTGCACTGCAAAGGTTTTTGTATTTATACATCATTACAAGTGCCTCTAAATTCTCCGTTAACTTATCTTTTGAAAATGTTTCAAATGGAGCTCTTACTCCGCATTTATTTTTAATTTTTTTATTTAAAGTAGGAAGGGCCAACCAGAGCAGAATCTGTCACGGTGACATTTGTGTCCCCTGGCGGAGCAGCAGGGGTCCTCTTCACCTCTGTAACCTTCAACTTTCAGCCTTCACCCCCTTCAGGCTCCCTCTTGCATCCACCACACGGCCAATATGTCCACTGGGAGGGTCAGACCAACGTCGAACGAAGTGAGAACAATCCAGAGGGGGTGCAGAAGTGAAGAGGACAGAAAGCTGCAGGGGAGGGCAGGAGACAAGAAAAGGAGCTGAGCATGGGTAGTGAAATGAAAAAAAGTGTTTTGTAAATGAGACGGCAATTAAATTTTAGACCTTAAACAGAATAAGTAGTAAAACAATCAACCGGAGCATGTAGGAAAACCGGGTGATGACGGGGATTATACAGATTTTCAGTACTGCTTTGTCCTTGAAAGTGTGCATCTTCTCATATGACGTCCATTTCTCTAAACCTCTTTATGAACACCTTTTCCTTCAAATGTAGCGTAAACGTAAGTCTTTCCATTGTTCTTACTTCTTGTATAACAGTAAGCCATTGTTTCTGCTTGGGGGGGGGGGGCATCAGGTTTATACCGGTTTCTAGTTGCAAGTACAAGATGGTGCAGAACAGACGAAACTTGTCAAAAAGCCCAGTAATCAAGATGGTATTTGCATCGTTCCAAAATGACTTTAGGTATGCGTGTGTGGTGCGTTTCTAAGAGTCCACATTGTCTGCTGCACTGAGGATGTTTGTTGTGGAAAAAAGAAGGAAATATCAAAATCCCCTAGTTAAGCATCCTCAGTTGTTGTAAACTTGCGCAGGGATCTGAAGCTTCTGCATCCAGTTCGCTCATCATTTTGATCGGACATATAGTGCTGAGTCAGGTGGCTGTGTCGGTAATAGACTTGTGCAGACCTTGATGATGAGCTGATGGGGATCAATTAATCTGAATCAGCTGTGCTGGAGAAGAGTAACATCTAATGCATGCAGGGCTTTCTTTCCCCAATACCTTTCAACTGCTTAAACGTGGTAACATCCATTAAATATGTTTAAGTACTGAATTAAAGCTCACATGGTCAAGCAAACCGAATCTCATAAATCTTCTATATATGACAAGCAGTTCTCGTACTTTTTCTGTTTTCCTTTTCCTTCTGGTGGTTTATGCCAGTCATGTATTAGAAAAACAGTTTTTTGTTTTACCAAACATAGATTATGTCCTATTGTGAACCTTTTAAGACACGTGCATCTTAATATAGCAGCAAGCATTAAATTTGACCATCAAATGTTACCCAGCAGCCTTTGATTTAGCAAGAATCTTCCCTGAAGGTCCTTCTTCGCCTTTCACACAAACAATCAGTGATCAGTTCAATCAATCAGTTCTTTATCGGTTCAGCTTCTGTTAAGTCTGGGCCACTCAGCTTATCAATGCTTAAACTGGTCTAACATCTAACAGTGCATCTAGTGGGGAATGTCATCAAATATTGTCTGCTAGAATGACGGTACGTTGTTTGGTTTTTGGTAAATGAAGTGCATTCGCAGGATTCAGTATGGAGATCTTGAATTTATTCACGCTGTGGAAACCAGGCACTGGACACCGCACTGGTCCATCCACTCGCCACTCCGTCCTCTCGTTTTCTGGCCTCCTCTGTCCCTCTTCTTCTGTCATGTATCGTTCTCCGGTTGCAGTTCCCATCCTCTCAGCCAGTAAATAAGCATAAAATAGGAAGGAGGAAGGAGGGGTGATCACAGTTGGAGTGTCGAGCCGTGAGCTCTGCTGTGTTTTATCTGTGCCGCTCTTTTTCAGGACGGGGCCCATGAAATTATCCAATAGGATTACGTAAGGCATCGTGGGTTCTGCTGCGTCCTGTCATGCATGCGTCCATTGTATTTTTTTGTTTCTCTCGCAGACTCCCTGGCTTGTTGGCCATGAAGCTACTCTTCACAATGTGTCTTGATTGCGGCGATCTTTTGTTCCTGAAGAACTTATCTTTTCCTCTGATGTCAAAAATCATTTTTCCATCAGCAAACTTGTTGGTTTTATAATTTACAGCGTTTGTTTTCTTTCACACAGTCACTGCTGGAAGCAGCAAGTTCAGTTTGGTTTAGGCAGATGTGTGTGTGCGCGTGCATGTGTGTGTGTGTGTGTGTGTGTGTGGAGGGGGGGCTGGTAAGCCTGTAGACCTTTTGTATCATGTGACAGTGAACTTGGCATGTAAGAGGTGGTCTTTTGAAACCCTTGCTGTTCCTGCCAGTCACGGGCTGAACTTGTAGCTGTGGAAGCCGTGTTTACCAGAGACCCCCGTGTTTAAACGGTGGCTGGCGACTGCCTGTTTCCAGCCACATGTCGCACGCTTTTCAACTCTGGACGTACTTTGGAATCTTGCAACCTGATGCACTTTTTATTTTTCAAACCTGCAACAACTGGTTGCATTGTTTATTATTATTATTATTATTATTATTATTATTTTAATATATTGATATACATTAGGGTGAAGTCAGTAATATCCACTGAAAGCAGAAGATTGTTTTTAGTTTGATGATGCTGTAGTGACTGTTTGAGCTTTTTAGACTGTAATGGGAGAGAGAGATGCAGCCTTTCTGGATGGTAGGATGAACGTGACGTTTGAGAGGACTGATGTGTTGAATTAAAGAGTTTTTGATATTATTTGTCCACTTGCTTGTCCGATAATGAGGGAACCATCTCTAGTCATTTCATATCAAACTACAAGTGTTGATAAAGAATATAGATGTACTTGTTGTAGCATGTTTTTGTCTTATTTATATGATACAATAATAAGCGGTGCTTGTTTTTGGGTTACATTTTCTAATAATGAAAATGAGTATTCTTAGACGTTAAATATTGTGTGTGATGACTGTAAAGACCAGCAGTTAATGGCTCTGTTGTTGTTGTTACAATTACTCAGTTTCAATGTGAATTACTTTTGTTTCTCACAGAAATACGTACGAATCATTGACAAACTCGCAGAAAACGAGCAGTTTTTGGTTTTAAATGCAGAAGATTAATAAAGCAGGTGAAATGTCTTGAGGAACGGTAGCTGGTGGGGCGCCAGCAGTTGCTATCGACGTCCAAAAGACTCATCTGTGGTCACAACAGCTCAAACAACACAATTACATTAAACAAGATAAAAACAATGTATTTTATCCGAACAACAGCTAAAATACCTTTGGTAGTTTTGTTTTTTTTTAAAAACCTAAACACATGTAATTCCCAGCGTTTACACAGGACCCACAAACCAATATTTAAAATGAATGCTGTTGATCTACAAATCCGTTGACATTGATCAACTATTCTGTCTGCATTCATTTTTATTTTGCTGTTTATCGGAAGAAGGTAATTACATATTCATGATCTAATAATCAGCCTTGTGATTTAAGATTTACATCTCTCCAGCAAAAGAGCAAGGCTTGTATGAATGTAGGGCTAATTAAGAAAATAAGCTCAATTGTGTCTGCTACTACATTTGTTTTCACATGTATAATATAAGCCATCATATCTGCACTCAGAATATAGATATGCATATTTACAGCACAGCTGAGACACTTGCTCTTGTCTTTGACTGTGTGTGCGTGGCTGTGCGTGTGTGTGTGCGTGCATGTGCGTGCACAGACTTGCAGCAGCCACCCTTGCCCCCACCCCTCTCATTAATATGTATGTGTTCTGAGGCAGCTAGCGAAGACTGTGTGTTTCTCACCCGCTGATTAATGCTGTCTGTCAATTACCTCTAGATCCAACCGTGCTGTGGAGCTTCCCCCAGGACCACACAGACCAGGTTGGAACACACTCAGCTTTTTCTTTCCATTCTTTCCAAATCTCTCATTCGTTCACTGTTACAGACAACCCCACCACCTCCTCCTCCTCTCCCATCTCCCATCCTTTCCTCACGCCCCGACTCACCCTGCCTTCCTGTGGTAACCTCCCCCAGCACCTATCACCACCGGTGCTCTCCTCAGGTGCTTCCTCAGTGCTTCCTCTCCGTCTCTCCTCCCCTCCCTGTCTCACTGTATGTCTGTTGTTGGTAATGAAAAGCAGTGAGCAGGTCTTCAATAACCGACGAATCAGTAATTATCATGCAAGCGTGACAGGAATGCACACCTCCGTCTTCCCCTTTTTCTCCTATTTCTTTCTCTTACCCGCTCTCATCGTCATACTTCGCCTGCTTGCTTTTGTCTCGCATTTATATTGTTATTATAATCAGTTACAGTCTCAAAGCAGTTTTGTGCTCTTTGGTGTAGTGTGTTATTATAAGACAGTTAAAGGTAAGTAACGCAAGATTTCATTCACACGCACACATATATGTATATGTGAATGTATATGTGTGTGTATGTATATGTGTATGTATATATATATATATATATATTTATATATATTTTTTGCGTGTGTGATTACTATGATAAGACTTTACTAACCAAACTGATATCTATGGTTGAAAACAAGGTAATATGCCTAAAGTCTAATCTGTTTTTATTTGAAGTTAAAACTGAAAGACTGAGACGACCCAGAATCAGTCGATCCTGCGACGATGGTAAGGACATTAAGTTCAGCCAGTATAAGTCTGCATGGATCCTGCATATTGGTATCAACCCAAAAAGCTGGACCTCAAAAAACTACCGGCCCAAAAAATAATGCTGCATTCATTCACTTGTAATGGGGGGGCCACTTGCCAAAATAATCCCATCCTCTTTAGTTGTGCGTCCCTGGGTTCTTTATCCAGTTTATTGTTTCATTGCTTGGCTTTACTGCCCCATCTGACTTGTTTTTACTGCAGTTTCCTTGGTGAATATAAAGTTATCATGACTGATAAAAATGATGGCCCAGACAGCAAAATAAAACCCCAAACTTAAATTATCCTTTATGTCAGTCAGCCTCTATCAGCTGTCTCCGGGGGACGGTGCGCACACTTTATTGGATATGATTCTGTTTAAAAGGCCCCCTAAGAAAAAATACACCACCTCAGCAGGGTGTCTCTGTTTTTCCTCTTTGGCTTCACCTTCAAAGCACAACAGTTTGGATCTAACTTGATCAAAATGATCTCACATCCTTTTATTAATATGACTTTAAGTAAGCATGTGAAGTCAAATCAGTCCCCTGTTGCTACACCAGCATGTGAGGAGTCCTGCTCTGTGGCTCCTTGTGTCTGCATGTGTGCATCATTTTTTTGTTTTTTTCTATCAGCACTTAGTCTAAATACAGTAGATGACAAAAAAACAGACGTTTTGTTTATTGCATCACTACCGAAGTTATGGCAAAAACACATCAGGTTCTGCTGTAAAGTCACCCAGACCAACGGAGAATCTGGACAAGTAAGTCGGAGCAGAGAGAGACTAGCAGCGTACCACATTTCTTACTACAGCCCAGCTACGAAGTTTTAACAGTGCTACGTCTCTCTGATCCACTGTGAGGAATAAACACACTTTTAGAAAGATGCTTCAGGCGATGTCTGCCTGCTCCGCAAGAACCAGAGCATCTTACCAGAGTAAGAGGTAAAAGGAGTGAAGGGACGAGAGAAATAACAGTCTTGGAGCGGTTAGGACAGGAAACGGCGGTGGTGAAAACATTAAAAGAACCAAACAAAAAAAACAAACGGCTCAAACCAAATGAGATGAACTGGAGCTGGTGTTTACACGGGCCTCATCCCTCCTCTTCATCAGAGCCCCCCACAACCTTAGTTGTCTTTCATTCTGTTGTTGACCAGATCGTTTGTGTGGATAAGATGGCCCTTAAGATGGCTAGTTACCGTGCTGTGTACAGAGGGATTGGCCCTCTTCCTCTCATACATAAAGGCTGTATTCACGGGCCTCATTACCAGGATTAAGGCTCCTCTCCTTCTTTGTGGGCCGAAGGCTGGAGTCCTCTGTAGCTGCAGTCTCTGTCTTCTGTGGCTCGAGCTGGCCAGCATATGGCAGCAGCAGCCAAAAGTTTCTGCAGAGGGTCTCAGAGCTCAGAGCAAGGCCTCCTTTTGTTTAGGCCGTTATTGTTGCTCAACGTAATGACATTTGTAGGCCGTAGGATCGGGGTGGAGGGGTTAGTCTTCCCCAGGGGAGAGGGGGAGAGAGAGAGAGAGAGAGAGAGAGAAGGAGGCCGAAAGAGGTAGAAAGACAGATAGGGATGGTGGGGGGGAGGTGAAGACATGTAGACAGACAGGAGTGTGGATTATGGAAATATGAATTGATTTTTTTTTTCTTTCTGTTCAGTGGTAGAATAGAAAGCTCAAAGGAGAACAGACTGCAGGCTGGCTGGCACGCCAGGGTGGTGCTAGGGAAATAAGAAGTGAAAGGCGCTTGCTTCCTCTTTCTTTCCCTCTTCTTCTCCCTCCCTCTCTTCTCTCCTTTTCCCTCCTGATTTCTCTCTTCCTCCACCAGCCCTAGAGTGTCTTGATGCCCTGGTCATCCACAGATGCCACTTGGAAAGAAATTGAGAGAAGGAGGGGATGGCTAAAGCATATATTTAAATCACGCGGAGGGTTTTTTTTTTTTCTTTTGCAGATGAAGCAGACAGATGGAAATGCGTCAGTTTCCTCTCAGATCTTATCTCAAAGTTGTTGTTTAAAAAAAAAAAAGAAGCAAACACAACAGCAGAATACACACACACACACACACACACACACACACACACACACACACACACACACACACAGAAATACTGCCACACGTTGGTGTGTAGATGTGTAAATGTCCCTCTTGATAAAATGATAAAACGTCAGTGAGCTGCACAAACAGTGGGCCATTTGGAAACTTCCAGCAACTTCACAGTATTTAAAAATGTTAAGCTGCTCTCACAAACACACCCTTGTGCAAATTGCTGCACTTGCTTGCTCATTTTTCTGTTGGGCTTCAATATCATAATTTCCAACTATATTCAGTGTGAATTATTCATAATTTAGAATCTTATCTATTTATATTTTAATAATTGTTTAGCTTCCTTATTTGGTTTAAAGAAACAAGGGGTGGACGTTCATATAAGTCCTGATTAATATACTTAAACGTAAAGATTTCACGTCATGTGGGTGAAGAGAAGAGCTCTCAAGGGGGAAGAGATTAAAGAGGAATCACCTTTACATTCCTACTAAACCCCCAAACGTCGGTGTGTCTTGAACAGTAACCTCACTTGGAGAGAGAATCAATTCTTTATATATTCCAAATTAATTGTGGCCAAAAAAATGAAAATTGTTTGCACACCATACTAAAAGTAGCAGAATTCATTATCAAGGGTTTTGGTTTTGTAGCAATAAAGCATTTCTTTCCTTTAATTTGGGATGTGTATTTGTGTAAAAGCAGTAGCTGGCTGTTAAGGATCTGTAGAAGATGGGCTCTGGGTGGGTCACCTGGTTTAGCCGGTCCATGTGCAGAGGCTACGGTCCTCCTGCAGCCCTTCGCTGCGTGGAGTACTGCGTGGTTACCGTTAATACTGTGAGAAGCTCCGTTTGTTAGAGCGCTGAAACAGAGCCGTCCATCTTTTGTTCATACTTTCATTGTATGTCTAACTTTCTACTTGTGACAGGGTCACTTACACTCACACACACAACACTTTTCAGGTCTGTCTCTTCTTTCTGTGGCTTCAGAACAGCCTTTCAGCCCTTATTTATTTAGTTATTTATATAGTTATTTATTTAGTTATTTTTTTTAGTGCAATATTATTATTTTTCCCCTTTCTGTGTATTTTTGTTCCTGCCGGTTCATCAACCTTCTTGTTTCCACAAATCTTATTTTATATTTCTCTTCACACTCTGCTGTTGCAAGAAATTGCAAATTACACACAAACTACATTTTTTTCCTCCTGTCTGGTAATATCAAGAGATGAGTAAAGAAATATTGAATAATGTATATATTTTACTGCAAGACCCTCAGTTAACTAAAGTTGATGTTAACTCTCTGTGGCTATTTTGCACATTTTACTGTTATAAGGACTCTTTGATCTTCCGGCTACATACTGCATGGAGTTGACTGTATGACATGCTTTTTTTTTCCCATTTATGCCAAGGTTGCAGTATGTGTGCGAGAGATTCAATTTTAAGGAAATAACTATGCTTTGATATGGACACATACTGCTATGTATAATCAATTAGTCATATCTAATGCGTTCCAAGGCTCCGCAGTTCTGTTTATGAGCATTTCTGTTTTCTTCTGCTACTTTCTGTTGTAAAATTTTATAAGATTGTGGCATTTTGAATCTTTGTGTTCTTTGTATCTTTGTATTGTAGCAGAGAAATTGCTCTTTGGTTGAGAAAAGCAGAATTGCAGACCTCCTTTTAAATAAACCGTCTTGGGTCATCACTGGATTTTGAGCTTTTATCGTACAAAGGGCTTCTGTGTTTCGTGCAGCGCGTTCACAGTCGATAAGCTGTGGGTATTTTACCATAATTTAGACTTTGATCCCCAGAAGTGACATCGAGGCCTCGTGTTTATTAAACAATTACCTTTTTAAATTCACAAAAACTGTGAATTTTGAGTTACTGAGTCTGATCAGACACTTTAAGATTTCAGTGACTTCACGTCACATTTCGATGACAGACTGAAATTGGCGTATTGGCCTATGTGCTTAAGTTGGCATGGTAACGGTAAACCTAGTGGTAAATGTAACCAGAGCTGTTGAAGTCGAAACGTTTTGTGACGCCAGAAAGGCTTTTAGTTTGATCTTCTGCTGATCTGGACGTCTTGTTTTATGAGTTTCTGTGTGAAACTTAATGTTGGTTAATTTAACTTGAAAAATCTTACATCATTACACAATATTTAGTGGATGTAGGTCAAAGTCGATGTGTAATATCACACTATTCCGGCCGGATTGCCGGCCGTCGATTTGCTGAATTACTGAGATGTGAATTTGCATTTGATTAAAATTATCTCATGACCTCAATGTTGGTTCACGTAGAGTAGATAATTTTCAGTAAAATTTCACTTTACGAATCAGACATGCTGCATTTGCACTGGCGCATATCACAGATGTCCTGCATAGTTATAAAAAAAAAATGACTACAAATCCTCAATGACATTTAATGCCCCATTCGCACTGGATCCAACACCTTTTACTGCAGCAAAACACCCAGGACAAGAATATGCACCTGCCGAGCTGCAGATGTGGACGGATATGAAGACCCACTCTGAGTCTGCCTGTACAGAAAGTCGCAGAAGGTCACAGTTTTCATGCAGGTTTGGACTGTGAAACCAGGTGAGGTCTCATAATCGAGGCCCTCTGTTTTGTATCAGTGTGCCAAGCTTTCTGTGGTTTGGTAAGACTTTACAGTTACAGGTGGAAACAGCTGAAATAATGCGTTTCTGAGCTTGTTAAATAAACTAAGTTTTTTCCTCGTGATTGCACTACGAAAGCATATTTACGACGCGAGCCGTTCACAGCCATTCGTCAGAGATATCGACACCACCTCACCCATCCACGAGTCCTTCTTACGTCCTCCTTCAGAAGATGTCACTTTGCCTTACAAGTTTGCCTTACAGCTGATCAGAAGTCACATTCATTCACGTTTTCTGCGCTTTCCCGTTCAGACCGCCACCGTTCAGTTATATGCACGTGTTTCTAGGTGTGACATGGTCGGATCACTTTAGGAATGCTTTGGAACACCTGGTGGTGAGGTCGGGGGTCGGGGGTGTCACTCTGACATGACACAGACACGTTCAGTCGCCTCCAGATTAATGGAGAGCAGTGCATGTCTGAAAGAGGCTTTAGAAGTCTGATGAGCTTTAAGTTGATTAGGCTGATTAAGCATCCCAAAGATTTACAAAGCTAAACTAACTCTTACGCTTTATTCTTAAACATGCCAAATAGAACATTTAGGTCAAGGTAATTCATGTCCAGCGGCTATAACCACAGTCTAAAAAATATGGACATTATTCTACATTTGGTGCTTTTTTTTCTTTCCTTTAATCCGTTCAGCTTTTCCCGTTGGGATTGTTTGTCTCTAACCATTTTTTTTTTTTTTTTTTTTTTTGAGATACTGTGACTTCTGGCAGAACTTATTTCCTCGTCATACAGTCCTGCATATCCATCTCAAAAGCTCAATATGTTGTCAGCAAGACAGTAAGACGGAGGAAGGGGGGGCGTCTTGCAGAAGGAGAAGAAGGAAGGCAGACAGTCTCTCGAGGCTTCATCCTCGGCAGCTCTGAGTGCTACTCTGACACCATGCTCCATCAGGACTGGCTGGCTGACATGCTGTGATTGGTGGCCACAGCTCTGTGGACGGCATGTGGATGGGGGAGGAAAGGTCGGCTGGGTAGGTGAGGTAGCAGTGGTCTGAGGGAGTGAGGTAAAGGAGCGGGGCTACTAGACATGATTGGTGGCTTCATCCCTGAAGGGGATGAGGGAGTGACCCTAGAGAAGATAAGGAGATGGAGGGCGTGCGGCGTTGTTGGAGGAGTCCATGTGCCCATGCAGAGGTTGGTTCGCAAGGGGCCACAGATGCTAACCCGAGGATAAAGGATGACAGGAAAAGTGTGAAGGAGGTTGGAAGATGAAGGGTAAATGAGAGAAGTACGTGAATGCAAAATGTGGGTAAAAAAAAAGATTGATCAGTGTTTATTTTGTTGATGAGACAAAATAACCTAAAAGGTTTGAAAGAAAGAGGTATGTTTCAGGATCTACGAACCCAAATTAAAAAAATGTTCACTGTAAGATTAAAGAAAACAAACCGGACTCCCGTTCTTATCGCAGTAATGTAATCATTCTTATAAACACAACTAAGGTGCAGCATGACGGGTGCTTTTGAATAGTATACAACACGTTTTTGTTGTATAAAAATAGTTGATTTGGAGTTAAAGGACACAAAAGTAGTAAGAAGTTGTAACCACCAGGTACGAGGTATGAAAATCTGGACACGACCGGGAATTGTTACTACTTTGTGTCTGGATTTATGGAGACGTCTAAATGTGTGTGTGTGTGTTTGTGTGCGTATGATGTCTCAGTGTGTCGTAGAGGTCTCGCATTTCCTCTTCACTGCATCCTGACAGCAGTGTCAAACAAGGCCTCAGATGATCTGTGTATGTCTTTGAGAATGCATCTGTGAATGTGTCTGGGTTGATACTGTTTTTATTCTTCTTTCTAACCCTCTTCACCTCGGATCCCTGGGGTGTTCCAGGGTCTTGCCTAATGGACAGTCTCGCCCCACTAAGCTGGCCTTTGGCTCGGCCACTGAGCTGGATGCCTAACTAGGGCCCTTTGTTGCTCATGGGTCCTGATTGCACTGACCTCTGGGCTGGCTTCCTGGGAGAAGAAGCACGTTAGAGAGGGAAAAGGAGAGCAGGGGAAGCGTTTTTACGCCCCGTTGCTCACATCTCCCAGTATCAGCCAGTGACTGGCGAGTGGTGCGTGTGTTTTTTGCAGAAGCGAAAAGAGCTAGTGGTTGCTTATGTCTTCAAAGCTGCAGGTGATCACTAGATTCTGGTCCGTGCTGTCTGCTTAACGCTGCCTTTGGTCTTCGTGAAATACAACGATGGTTTTAAAAGTGAATCTGCTGTGTTTTGATGAGTTTTCTTTAACTGAAAACTTTAGCAGGTGGCGTTGCAGTGTATTCAGGTTTCCTTTAATCTCTGACAAATTTACAGGACAGTTTAGATGTTCAAAGTTTTTACCAATTGGATAAAAATGGTTAAAATTACACCTAAGCCAAATTTAGTTAAGTCAAAGCAGTTAAACTCTTTGCATTTCAACACACGACTCCAGTAAACTGTTTCTTGAATAATATGGGAAAACTGGACCTAAAGTGTAATGCTGCTAAACAAAGTGTTTTATTTCAAGGTACTGCCAAATTCTTTAGGAATGATGTGAGTGTTGGATGGAGAGGATGGAGAGAAGCCCTGTACTTGGACATAAATGGTTTATTTCTGGTATTAAAATACCTCTGCTACTGTTGCTGAGAACATTATGGCTTTATTAGCACGAGTTTTCTCTCAACTACTCTGTATATGGCACAACAGCAGCCACCAGTCACAGAGTGGGAATAAATGACACATGAATAGAGTGATGGAGAAAGGGAGGATGAGGAGAAGAGGAGGCTACAGCAGTGACCCGACCCTCTCTGCTAGGTTCCATGTACATCTGTCAATGAGACGTCCAGAGCCAAATGTTTGGGAGCCGGTGTTGCCGTAGCCCTCTCCTGCTGAGCTTTAGTGTACACATTCTTTTTGTGCACAAGTGTGTTTGTGTCTGTGTGAGTGTGTGACGCCATGTGTTAGAGGCAGGCCCACATCAGGGTTCATACAGTGGAGCTAAGCCCATTGGGAGTTGAAAGCTTAAGGAAGGAAATCCCCTCCGGCTGCTTGGTGCACACACACACACACACACACACACACACACACACACACACACACACACATGCAAACAAACATACATACACACATGTGCTATCTCTCTATTCCTCTCCCTCCCCTTCTGGCACTTCATTAATGAAACCAATGCTTGTATGTTTGGGGCATATGCAGCTCTCTTGGCCCAACAGTGTGTGTGTGTGTGTGTGTGTGTGTGTGTGTGTGTGTGTGTGTGTGTGTGTGTGTGTGTGTGTGTGTGTGTGTGTGTGTGTGTGTGTGTGTGTGTGTGTGTGTGTGTGTGTGTGTGTGTGTTAGGGAAAGAGACATCTCCCCCTATCGCATGGTAATGTATTCAGTAGAAGATCTCAGCAGAGGCATAATACTGCTTCTCTTTTCTGAGTCCATCTGTGAAATGTAGGAAGGACATCAGCAGGACGGGGCATTAGCACTGGAATAATGCGTGTTATTGTTGACTGTCCACATTTAGTGTCTAAGCAGTGTGCACCCTGACCTTATAAAATAAATATATCCATTGTGGAGAAGGCATGACCATAATGCAGTGGATGTATAGTTCATCACTAAAATGTGGTTATGATGCAGGTGACTTATTTTAACTTGTCAAATATGTAGCAGGTTTGGAGAAAATGCTGCTCCCCTTGTTTAACATCAATAAGGACATAAGTGTTGCTGAATGCAATGACCACGCATTTCCCAGCAACGTTCGCAGTCAAATGTTGAATATGAGGTGTTGAAAACCATAGAAAGGTGCTGTTGAGGAATTTACAGGAGGTCCAACCACTGACCTTCGTTTTGACCTTTGGTGATGACCATGAGGGGCCAGAAGTGCAGATAATAAACAGCGTTTTTTTTTTTTTTTTTTTTAGCAGACACATACAGTATGAATACACAAACGCATACATTGTAGGTGTTGGCAGGTGTTTGGAAAAACACAAGGATGAATCTGCCACCTTCAACACTTCTGGAGGAAAGGCTCTGATTACGTGGCACCGCTGTTGATCACAGTAACCCCGTTCACCAGAGACACTCTGCAACAGAGGGGTCATTGGGATCACAAACTTGGAGAAGGACTTGTAAAAATAATCCAGGGAGACAACCCCCCCCCACCACCACCACCACCACCACATATCCCTTTCCAATCAGCTGAAGCAGAGTGAGCAAGAATCTGAAAATGTAACGCCCCCATGTCAATTTGAAAGTGCACCTCTACGGCTCATGTGCCCCTACACCCCCCCCAACCCCACTCTCCACCCCCCAATCCCACCTTCCCCCGCTCAGGCAGCTGTGTTGCTTTGGTCCGGCTCTGAAGGCCGTTCTTATTACCGGCACAGAGCACAGGTCAGGATGGCAAGCCGGCAGCATACTATTAAATCCTAATGAAAGGATTCTCTGCATGCTCCGAGGTCTGCAACAGCCTGAGGAGACTGCCTCTTCCCGTTGTTCTTGTGCTCCATTTCTTGCTGTTAAGCAGTTTTTTTTTTTTTTCCATCTTTAAATCTGGACACTCTGCCATCTCTCCCGTTTCTGTCACTGAGTTTTGTCCATATCGTACATTTTTTTTCATCTTTTCTTGACCTGTTTGCTTTTCTTTTCCACCTTTTAATTCCTGTTTTGATTGTGCCACATCAAATTGTTTCACAGTACCCCCCCCCCACCCCCCCACCACCACCACCACCAATTTTAACTAAATTTGCTTACCTCATCAGTGTTTTTGTGCAGAATGTTCTAGTAGATAACTAGGACAAATTAATTTGATTTTGTGTTTTATTATACATCAACACAACTCAACGTATTGAACGTATAAACATACGAGTGTCGTGTAGCCGTTGGTCTGAATGGGCAAATGCTGTGCAAGTACTGTCCATTTACCATTTTGACAGCCAGAAGTCTAAGAAAATAATAACAAAAAAGCTCAAAGCTGTCTTTACTGATTGATTGTGTTTCTGTTTTTAATTTCTGATAAAAGCTCTCTGTCCCTCTGTTACATCTGCAAACCTCTCAGCGTTACCATCATTTGTGCAAGCTTCTCTGTGTTTGATGCGGTTTGGACATAAGTGAAGTGTACATCAGCTGGCCGTGTCCAGCCACTTTTGTCCTGTCTGGGCCACATGCACATTAGCCTTGTGGTCTTTAAGTGCTCCTGATTGCTCAAATTTCTGCTGTCTTTCTGTGAGAGGCGGAGGTGCCTCATGGACGCTCAACTCACGTTGGTAGCGATAACAACCTTGGCATGTCAGGAACTGAGATTTCCCGACCAAACTATGATAAACAAAGGATTACTTATGTTTTCAACAACACCACATCCAGAACTCTAGCCAGCGTGCTCCTAGCAGTGTATGAACATCATCCACCAGAGGAAGTGCAGCAGAGAGCTTAAGTTGGATTTCTTGACGTGCATAGTGGGATTGTAAAAACAAACTAGGCTGGTTGCATGAGTAACTGTGCGTTTCATTTCAGTTTTAGAAGGAAACAGCAGGACAGGTTCAGTGGTCTAGTAATCAAATTAAGTAACACAAATTGTTTTGGCCTCATCACAAGCATTTGACTTGCTGTGGCCACAATGTTTGCACTCAAGTACCAGCACACATCGGCTGGCAATACAGCACGGACTTGCTGCTAGAGGTTCAGGCTCATGACCTTCCAGATCATGGTGAACCTTATTCCCAAAACAATCAGCTGTGAAGTATTGATGGCAAAGAAATGTCTGGAAAAGGACTGCAGGTCGAGATTTGAACGTGGGTGTGCTGCTTGGAGGAGTGAGGCCTCACATGTACGGACTTTGCTGCAGCTCTGTTGCTGACCCAAAAAACAAACTATGTCCATTGATCCTTGGACTTTCGGAAACTGAAAAATGTTCATTATGCGCTCACAACCGAGACATGTATTTTCTTCCAAGTCATTTTGGAAGTTGTCTTTATGAACGTGCACACTTCCATCCAACCAATCGATGCAATACCCATCTTATGACATAGTTGAAGTCCTGAAATAAAGTGTCACACTGTGGACTTTATGGGGCTTAGATGCACTGTGGGTTTGTTTTTTTTATTTAAACGACACCTCTTTCTTTTGAGCGTACAATAAGGTCTAAATTACAAACCATTGCACCTATAAGAAAGAAAACACAGACAAGCATCTACTTTAACCAAACGGGAAATCGTACTGGATTTTTGTTGTTCGTGGTAAATGAGATTGCAAACTTTCCTTTTTGTAGTTAAGTACTGACTGTAGTTATTAATCTTTTTTAAGGTTACTTTTAATGCACCATGCCAACCCATCAAGGTTCCATATCATCGTACATTTTTATTATGCATTATTTATTTTTTCCTCTTTCTGGAAAACCAAGGCTCAGCTGTCCTTGTGCCTTTACACATTGCAAATGAATGCATATCCATGCAAATTCTTAAAAAAAGAAAGGCTGAGAATTTGAATATTTTGCTTAAAGCTGCACCCAGGTCGACCCTGCCATTCGGCATTAGAAAGCAGTGAGTCTGTTTGAATACTGAGGATCTCTCTCTTTGTCATGTTCGCCAGAGGGGCTGGGTGAGCGAACTAGCACCAGCAGGATGGGCAGAGATCGGCTGGGTAGCTGCACACAGACAGACTAATTGGGAAAAGGGGGGCGAAAGAGGGGACGAGGAGTGTTGTAAGGGTGAGGAAAAGGTGGGGTATGCAGGAAGGGGGGATCTAGGCTGACGACAGGGGGTTTAGGAGGGAGGTGAAAGAGGATGGAGGTTGGGGGATGGAAGGAAGGAGAGTGAGTAAGGAAGGGAGGAGGTGATGAAGAGGGCACAAAAGGGTGCTGGAGGATGAGGTGAAGGAAGGGTGAGTTTAGACTGTGGTTTCCAGCGCTGATGTGTTAGTAGCCCTGCTGACTGTCATTATACTGTTGAAGGCTCACTGGAAAACCAGAGTCCCTGCTTCAAACCGCTGTAGCCTTAAACCCTTTACATGACACGTTAGATACCTCGTGCTGGTCTGGTTTCATGCGCACAATTAAAACACTCAGACAAGAACTTAATTTTATTCAACTTTTATTCTAGTCTTTAAAAATACCAAAAAAAAAGAAAACAGGCTACAGTTTAATCGTAATACATATGCACATAGTTTAATAGTTTACGATCAAACCTCCTAAGACGTATAGGCACACAGTATTCGCTCACCTGCCTTGAACTTAATTGACATCCCATTTCTAATTCCTAATAAAAAAACAGTCTGCATGCCGGGGTGCTTGATTTTATACACCTGTAGCCATGGGAGTGACTGGAACACCTGATTCTGATTATTTGGAAGGATGAGCGAATAGCCACAGGTGTATAAAATCAAGGCATGCAGACGTTTTCTTTTATTGGGAATTAGGAATGGGATGTCAATTAAGTTCAAGGCAGGTGAGCGAATACTGTTGGCCATACGTCTTAGGATGTTTGATCTTAAACTATTAAACTATGTGCATATGTATTACGATTAAACTATTAAACTATTTGTGAAAGAATGGGTTGCTGTCAGGAGCTCAGTGAATTCCAGCGTGGAACTGTGATAGGAAGCCACCTGTGCAACAAATCCAGTCGTGAAATTTCCTCACTCCTAAATATTCCAGTCAACTGTCAGCTGTATTATAAGAACATGGAAGTGTTTGGGAACGACAGAAACTCAGCCATGAAGTGGTAGGTCACGTAAACTGATGGAGCGGGGTCAGAGGATGTTGAGGCTCATAGTGCGAAGAGGTTGCCAACTTCCTACAGAATCAGTCGCTACAGACCTCCAAACTTCATGTGGCCTTCAGATCAGCTCAAGATCAGTGTGCAGAGAGCTTCATGAATGAGTTTCCATGGACGAGCAGCTGCATCTAAGCCAGACATCACCAAGTGCAATGCAAAACGTTGTATGCATTGTTGTAAACCACACCACCACTGGACTCTAGAACAGTGGAGACGCGTTCTCTGGAGTGACGAATCGCGCTTCTCCGTCTGACAATCTGATGGACAAGTCTGGGTTTGGCGGTTGCCAGGACAACGGTACTTGTCTGACTGCATTGTGCCAAGTGTAAAGTTTGGTGGAGGGGGGATTATGGTGTGGGGTTGTTCCTCAGGAGCTGGGCTTGGCTCCTTAGTTCCAGTGAAAGGAACCCTGAATGGTTCAGCATACCAAGACATTTTGGACAATTCCATGATTCCAACTTTGTGGGAACAGTTTGAAGCTGGCTCCTTGCTCTCCCAGACCGAGAGCCAGGCTTTCTCATCCAACATCAGTGTGTGATGTCACAAATGTGCTTCTTGGAGAACGGTCAAAATTTCCCATAAACACACTCCGTCACCTTGTGGACAGCCTTCCCAGAAGAGTTGAAGCTGTTATAGCTGCAAAGTGTGGACTGACATCAATTTGAACCTAATTGATTAGGAATGGGATGCCACTTAAAGCCATATGCGAGTCAAGGCAGGTGAGTGAATACTGTTGGCCATATAGTGTATATGAAATATTTGTCTACTTTTATATTTTGTGTTTATCATGTTTTAATTTTGTATCTTAGTTACTTCACTCTACTGCACTTTGGTCCACTGTGGCAGCTTAAAGAGCTTTATAAATAAAGATGGTATGGTCATCAACAACAATGCTGCATCGTGTTTAAGTAAAAGGACATGAAAAGGAATATGAACAGGAAGTTTTTTTTCCTCTGAACAGTTGATAGTATTGTCAAAATAACCCGTCTCTGCAGCAATTCAGACGAATGCCATGTTCAAAGTGATTCCTATATTTTACTTGGTCCTAATTAGTTGGATTGTCATTGCAAACGGTTCATTAAGACACGTCACAGGCACACCGACTTTCCACCAGATTACTAGGTGACGTGGTGTGTTTGAAAGGGGTAAAGTCATGCTCTCCCTCCGTCACTAGATCACTACTGGTCCTTGTGATCGCCTGCCAGGATGCTTTTGCAGGTGAATCCGTTTGCATCGCAGACGACACTTTACAGATTTTACTTCAGCAAGAAACCATATTCCAATAAAGAGTGGGAGAAAGACTTTAACTTGAAATCATCTAAAAAAATGAAATGCTGGTGCTCTGGTGCAGCATCCAAAGATGTAAAGTAAACTCAAAAAGTTTTCCTAAATTTCCATCATTTGGCTAATGTGTTTTAGCTGATGACTCAAAGTCGATGAAACATTTTATGACCTTTTAATATATTACTTTGCTCTGTTTGCAGCGGTTGAATACACAGAAAAAACTAATTTCTGAAAGGAAAATAAACTGGCTAATTTAACAAAAAGTTGGAGAGTATTTTAGCCTATTTGACTAGTTTTAAGAAATCTAGTCAAGAAAGCTGTTTTTTTTAGCCAATAGGCAAAGATGTTTTGGTTTAGAATAAGACAATTTTGACCTGATTTGTGGAATATTAGGCTTATTTCTAGAGGGGCTGCTTTTTTCAGTGAATTATGGCCAACACAGCAGTGAAGGTCTTCTACAGCCCACAGATTTGAGTTGGCAATGCTCAGTACTTGAGGGTAGCGATTTAAAGCTGCTCTAAAATCATTTGTCTACCTGTTGAAGGAGCCTTTTTTGTAAACATAAATGGCAGAACTGAGTCGAGGCAACGGCTGATGTGAAATGTGAAGTGAAAACGTTCTGTTTTGGATGAACGTGTTTCACTACCTTTCTGTTTTTTATGCAGTGCTTTTACAGTTCCCTCTGATTTTGGTCTTTTTTCACAACGAACATGTTGTCCACGTCATTTTAACTTTTGGTAGTTTTTGTGGAACACACGTTTTTCACATCACTTTGTATTTTTTTTTATGTATTAACCAATATTTTATTATCAAAAAGTGTCAGCTTGTTCTGCAAACAACAAAGTCAAAAATCTGACCGGCGTACCGAACGCTTTGATTACTGCCATATGAAGTGCATTTGAATCAGTTCAGTGTACCGTCGCAGCATGTTTTAAAACCTGCTTCTAGTTTGGGTATATCAGTGCTACTTTGGCAAATGTTCCTGCTCCCAGCCTCCATCCCTGTAAAGCTGCATCCTGTCGAGGGGCTCTGGGGGCCTGGCTCAACTGAACTAGGCTGAGTTACACTAGGTAGCCAGCAACATTGATCTGGCTGCAGTAGCCAGGGGAATATAAAGCAGGGCAGGGGCTTAAAGTCTTGAGCCCCCCCAGGGAGGAGTGCTTGCTGCAAAGGGAGAGGTGCATGAACTGAGCTGCTTGTCATTCCTTCCCTCTTTCCTCCCCCCTCATGCGGTTGTGTCCATCATTCTCTCTCTCTTTTCCTTGTGACATTCACTTTTGTCAGTCAGTCCATCTGTCTACCCATCTTCCTCCTCTCTGCCATTTTTTTCCCCTTTTCCTTATTTTTAGTCACTTTTTTTGTTTGAACAACTCTTCTCACCATGGTTGGTGCTTTTGATTTTGAACTGGCTAAAATTGTGCTCGTCGCTTCATTTAATGGTCAAACCTTTTGTTCCCCTTTTTACGTGACATTGATCAGCTACGAGAGGAGGAGCACGCGTACGTGCTGTAGACCGCCGAGTCTAGCCCACACAGAACGTGGCGCCACGCGTTGGATCTCCTCCTAGAACCCGCTGTAATGCTCAACTATATATAACATACCCTAGCACAATTACTTTCAAAGCAATTGGAGAGGAAGAGGAATAAAAGTAAAGTTTAGGCCTATTTTTAAGAGCAGAAAAAGCAAGAGTGTCACCCTGTGCTGCAAAGTTTGTTGCTCTTCCCCGCTGTTCTGAGCTATTCTGCGGGGGCACGGTGCAAAGCTGCACAGTGCTGCTGCGTGCTGTTGTGCTGTTGTGGTGCAGTGATAGCAGGAGTGTCCGCTGGGGGAACCCGAAGCATTCTGTCTCACTCAGTTATACCCCTGTCTCCACTCACGATAAACAGCACACGCACACACATCAGTGTCTGCCAAGCTTAGCCTAGCAGCGGATGCCTCCCACCCCCTCGCAAAGCTGCAAATATATTAGCTGATTCTTTTTCTTTTGTCTTGGGAAAATTGCAAGTAGGGGGGAGTGTGTGTGTGTGTGTGTGTGTGTGTGTGTGTGTGTGTGTGTGTGTGTGTGTGTGTGTGTGTGTGTGTGTGTGTGTGTGTGTGTGTGTGTGTGTGTGTGTGTGTGTGCGTATGTGTGTGTTTACTGTGCTGAGAAACTGTGAAAGAACACCCCCTTTGTGCCAGTCTTCCTGAGATATCCCAGTGGTGCAATATAGGGCCCAGTGATGGGAAGAGAGCTGTGGATGCTGACGAGTTACCAGTAATACAGGTGAGATGCAGGAAAGGAATGGAAAACAGGCAGATGACAGACGAGGAAGATGTTTGTGATTTTAAAATTACGTGCTTGCAGTCTATTTCTTTGGTTAAAAACCAAAAGGAATGCTGAAACGGTAACACTGTTGGGCTCAGTGTAGTACGGGTATGATAAAGGCTCCATTTACTGCTCCAAAAGCATCTGCAGGCACATTTTCAGACTGAAGGGTAACATCCTTGTGTCTGAAGCTGTGGGAGGAGGTTTCCAGACAAAATGTCTTTTTATTTTATTTTTTGCATACACTGTTCACCATAAATGAAATATTTTCACTTTACTGGTAAGTTTACCAGTTAGAAAAGGGTGAGTTTGGCCACAGCAGTGATAAAGATGGTCCTCATTACGTAGCTGTCTGAATGAGAGCACCAACTACTTTTTAAAAGTGTATTAATAGGTTCTTTCAAATACAATCTAAATTTAAAAATATTGTGTATGTTTAGTATAAAGAGAATACGTATGGACTAGTGTGTCCTGTCCAGTGACTCCTGGGTCTTGTCTGTGGTACAAAAATCACATAATCAATACAGATAAATCAATGTGCATTTTTAAACGTTCAATTTATAAAATCTGAGAAAGATCTTTTTTTTTTTTGATTCAGGATTGTTTTCCTTTCTAGCAGGTGCTCTTCTATTTTGATGTTGATAATTAATAATTAGGTTACATAATTTATTAAATAAGCAGGCTCCATGATGTCATAAAAAAGGGTGGTGAAAAGAATAAACTACTGTCAGTTAGTATATATTTTGTTTTCAAGCACAATAGGAGCATTGAACAGTTACTACTCTGATAATTTTCAAATATCATTATAAACTACATTTTGAGGTTTGGGCCTGTGGTTAAGATCAAACAAATAATTTTAAGATGCCGTCTTTAAGGGGTTATTGAACACTAGAAGAGTTGTATGATGACCTGGGAAAGTGCCTCTGATTCATTAATGATGACTGATCAATTCAAGCCCGTTATGTGTAAATATGTTACTTATGAATTATAAGATGTAAAAAAAAAAAAAAAAAAACCCGCGTGTCACAAAGGCTCTGCTGTCTGGTCCGTTTAATGGCTAAAGACGGCGGTTTAAAATGCATATATGTGCTGCATGGCATCACAAGTCTGCTTTTTCGATGTCTCATGCAGACACAGACACACACTCACAACCTGAGCACTTCCTGCTGGTCCTGTAGGAGATCAGAGTCACGGCAGCTCCCCGACTGTCACTCAAAAAACAAGATACCTGATGTGGGCAGGGCCTGCAGCTACTCGGAAATCTGGCAATTCAAATGTTTTTATTTGCAGGGAAAGCAAGTGTTTGTGTGGATGTGTGGTTGTACACACACGTGTGTGTGTGTGCGTGTGTGTGTGTGTCTGTTTGGGTTTGTGTGCCATATGCAGCGTGCCAGGGAGGGCTCTCTGGAACATATTGGTGTGCATACATAGTGGTTAATAATAGTAGCAAACGCATACAGCGATGGCAGCTCTGATGTCTGTGACAGTTTTATAGCCGCACACGCCAAGATGTAGTCACACATGTACACACACACACACACACACACACACACACACACACACACACACACACACCAGCTTATAACGCTGAGACCTCCTCTGCCACACAGCCCTCCATCTTTGTTGATTTCCCAATTTTATTACACATCTTGATAAGGAAACCCAGCCACTACCCTCCCGCCCCGCCTCACCTACTGCTCCTCCCTCATGCTCCATACGTGGGCGCGTTCACGCATACAATCGTATAGCTCAGTTAAACTCAGCCACCCACTCAAACGCTCGCACACAGACATGTACAGGCCAAACCACTCTCGGATTGAATGAAGAAGAGTCTTTGAAGTAAGCAGGCACTCGCATACATCATACATTCAAGTGCACAAATGCATATGATGGGCACACACACACACACACACACACACACACACTCAACAGCTCATTGTTGCTGATGGTTGCGTGTCTGTAGCGATGTTTGTGTTGTGTCAGTGTGGCAGATTTAAGTTTTCACAAGGAGGGGCGAGCAGGGAATCGGTGACTGCACCCTACGGTGAGGTCTTAGCGACGGTAGACAGCAGCAGACACTGAACCTGTCGACCAGCTCCGTCTCTGGGGGAGTTGGGGAGTGAGAGACGGAGCAGCAGCAGCATCACTCAGAGTGTGGACGTTTTCACTCGGGGTGGGGGGGTGGGGGGGGGGTAAAAAAGGCACAAACCTTGAGCTCAGTGGCCGAGCTTGGCAAGTAAACGAAAACGGACGAGCGAGACGGGGGAAGCGAGGCCAGAGCGTAGCAGAAAGCCACCCAGCACCCAGGATTAGTCTCTGAACTTGGCAGAGCCTGGCCAGAACTGAGAGAGAGGTAGCAGAAAGACAGACGGCAAAAAAAAAAAAAAAAAAAAAAAAAAAGGAGCTGGCACCTATTTTGGGCCAGGTTAGTAGCCAGGAAGATGAGGGGACAGAGCGACAGACAGAGCAGGGACCCAGTGCTCGCTGGCTGCGTGGCTGGTCTGGAGTGGCTCACCCATATGGTGCTCCGCTCTGTTCATGCTCTCTGTCTAAATCCATATGCCGCTGGTGGAAAGGTGCCTCCCGCCCCCTCCGCTTCTCTCCCACCTCGCTTGGAGAGCGTGTAGACCGTCACCATCCCTGCACTCCCCCAACTCACAAGGGAGGTTTTGGGAGGTAAAGCCCTCTAGGCTTGTACCCCCCATCCTACCTCTTAACCCCACGAAGCTGCTTAGCCCATTGTCACTACAATCTGCCACCATAGCCTTGGTGTTGTGGGTCCCCCTCCCCATCCTTGCCCTCTTTCTCTCTTTCTTTTTCTCTCCTCCTTCATCTTTTCATCTCCCTTTGGCACCTGATAATCGATGAACTTATTAACTGCTAATTATTCAAGCTGTGGAATGCGGATCCCTCCCTGTCCTTGGAAAAAAAAAAGAAGAAGGAACGTTTCCACTCTACTCTGCCAAATGAAGTGGTTTATATTGCCCATTCATTTGGATTAAGTGCATTTAGGCTGCAGTGTTTGGGATGTAAAGACTGCTGTCAGATTGCTATCAGTAGCATTAAGCATTAATCCCCAGTTTGTTCAGCCAGTTGATAGCCTAACCCTAACCCGTTTGGTGAAACCCCAAGAGATTTTCATCATGAAATGCACAATATTACCGGTTTTATCCTGTGATGTGTCTGCATACACGTGCATCTATAAAGTTGTCTTTTTCTGTTCTGGTTTCTCAGGATCTCCTTCAGACGATACCAAAGTTCTGCTTTCCCTTTGACGTTGAAAGGTGCGATTCCTCTCCCTCTTTGCTTCCTTGTTTTAGCAAAGCAGCTCACTTTCCACCCGTTTGTATTGAAAACACACACACTCACACATTTATGTGTACTGATTACTTCTCACACCTACTTGTCTCACAAAGTCTTCAAAAAAAAAAAAAGAAGAAGAAGAGAGGAATAGATGTGTTTTATGCTGCTTAGTTGTTGTCATGAACTCTAAATATTCATCACTCATTGGTATTGGCACATGGCAATTTGTTGACAATCAAAGTGTAATGATGAATGTTTGTCATCATAGTCATATCCACATGGGTGTGATTGCAAATGGCCTTTTATTCCCATAACAAACAAGGCTGGCATTCTGCTGCACATAAATTTTACATAAAAACAACAACAAAACATCCACAGTGATGTGAATGCTGTCATTGTGATGACATATTAGTCATGATTATAGTGATGCTAACAAGTTCCATCACTGACAATGCTGATGAGGTCATCAGTGATGGTCAAACCTCATTTCTTGAGTGCAGAAACACATTTTAAGTGTGTGTCTTTACATACTGTCGCTTAGGCCCAATCAGACCAGCTCTGTATGAAAAGTATATGGATTATATTTTTAGTATTTTTTTTGTTGGGGGGGGGGGGGACACATGTTAATTCCTATTGTAAAGACTGAGAAGAGAGATATTGGGTGAGAAGGAGGACAACGTGGTCTTTTAATGAAGCTGAGCTGCTGCCATCTAGTGGCCAAGGTCTGCACTGAGCTTCACATGAATTTACCTCCAGTCTAGAATAAGCTTCTTACAGTTTTTGTTGCTTTCAGTCTAAAAATATTTTACACAGGTTCTAAAACCTTGACTAGAAAATTCACTGGGCGAGTTTCTAATGCTGCTCGACCAAACTGCGCTTTGTTGTGTGATACATTCACTTTACACAATTTTATAGACTTACAGGTTTTTTTTTTTCTTTTCACTTCCACTTTATTTTATACAATTTGTTTAATAAGCACTTGTGCTTTTTGTATTAATTTAGCCTGTACTGCAAGTGTTCCTCATTTCCTCTCCAGGGTTTCCCAGAATCAGGTGGGGCAGAATTTCACCTTTGTGCTGACGGACATCGACAGCAAACAGAGGTTTGGTTTTTGTCGACTCACTCAAGGCTGCCGGGTCTGCATATGTCTCCTCAGGTAAAAGAAAAACAGTTGCTCTCTAATTGTTTTTTTCCCTCTATGACATTTGACTCTACATTTTAAATACGTTGTATTCAGATGGATATTTTTAGGTGAGTCTTTAATGCTGTGTGTTATTAAACTGTGTAATTTCCAAAAGAATCAACATGTCCAATTTCCATAAATTAAATAAATTAAAAATAAAGACAACTGTATGTGCTAAGCAATATCATGTACTACATATGCATACAATACATATACATGCATATACTTTACATTCTTTGCCAGAATAAAAATGGGTTGTATTAAAAGAAAAAAGAAAAAAATAGACCCACTTTTTAATTTTCTAGATCAAATAACCAAGTCCTGTAATTTTTCAGATTACTTATGGATCACTCTTAGAATTTAAGTGTATTTATTTATTTTTTAAAACATGTGCATTTATTTATAAGTAAGAGGGGAAAAATATTAATCTTAAAGTGAACATAGATATTTGACACAACCTTTTCATTCGTTGTCACACTCCAGACTGAGCTCCACTATGCCAGAAAAATCAAATTTATATTCTCATCTGCCCACACAAATATGTTAACGACTCGGCTGTAATTATCCAAAAGTTTTGCCTTTTTTTTATTTTTTTTTATTGATATTTCATAGGTGCATTTCTTCTAACGGAGCATGCATAAATAAGTACCCAAAACCTAGAAGGAAAAAAAAAAAAAAAACCAAACAGACTATTTTCGTCACATAATTATGCTCAAACAAAAGATATTATCAGTCAATTATCATGTTATTGCGAGTTGACGCAGTGTTTTTACATAAGTAATTACCTTACTATTAAAAAGAAAAAGCGTTCAAGTGAAAATCTCAGTGGACAAGCTCGTGCACTTTAATATAAACTGAGAAAAAAGTAGAAAATTAACCCATTTTTAATGAATGCAATGTGCAGTTTAGCAAACAGCAAACTGGAAAAGGAGGATAAAGCCTGCTCCTATAAGTGCTGCTCTCGCCTCTGTGTGTGTTTGTGTGTTGTGAGAGTGTGTGTCGGTTGTGTGAGGATGTTGATGGGCAGTCGTGTTTGTCGCTGCCTGGATGAGCTGCTGTGAAGCACAATGCCCCCCCCCCCCCCCCCCCTCACAGCACCACCCACCCTTCCTGGCCAGCTTCCGTGGCCTTTGTTTTTCTTTTCTCTCCCTCTTCGTCTCATGCTCTCTGTCTCTCCCTCCGTCTCTCCCTCTCTTTTCTCCTCGTTATTCGACTACTGCCACAGTGCGACAGCAAAGACGCTTGGCCCATAATTATGCATGAAGCTTCACTGCCAATTAGCAGAGGCTCCCCTGTCCCTCTCGCTGAGTTAGACATGCTAATTCATTTGACATATGATGTATAAAATTCATTATGCATTCTGAGTAGTTTGCATGACTTGCTTCATTTATAATAAAATAACATATAGATTTTTTTTCCTTTACTTCTTTAATTCAAATTTTGTTTTCTTCTCCTGATTTTATTTGAACATTTCTTCAGATGGTAACACTTAAAAGCATTAAAAGTGTTTTAAATTCATTCGGTGAAGAAATGTGAAGAATGTATTCATAAATTTCCTTGGTCAAAAATGTTTTATCTGTTGTCTTTTTAAGCCATTATACAAGACAGCATGAGAGAAATGTCAGCACATCTTTGGAAAAGTTGGAAGAATAGTTAAAATTAAGAAAATAATTTAAGTAGCAAATCTAAAATGGTTGTTATTAGTTAATATTTGTCTGATTTAAAATCTAAAAGAAGATGATGGAGAGATTAGAGAGCTTCTGGCAATTAAAATATTTCTGACGAATGCAAAATAAAGGTAATTAAAACAGTTTGCGTCTGTGATTGTTGAAGGGCTGGGACTGTAAAATTGTCACCTCTGCTTACAGGAGGAAGTGCTTTAATGAGTGGGACAGTTTTATGTGGACAGCTCTTTGTAGTCTCATTGCCTGAGTCATTGCCATAAGGATCACACGCCCCCCAGGCAAAAAATAAAAAAAAAACACAAAAAGGGCTATTTATTTTCTAGTATGAATTCCCCATATCTTCTCTTTTTCTGTATGATTTTTTTTTTAATCACTTAAATAAATTACAGACCAAAGAAAAAATGAAAAAAAAAAATATTTAGGGTCGATTTCAAGGATTGCTTTGCTGGTTAGTGGTCACTTATTCAGGTGCTAGAGGACACTTCCTCCCCTGTACTTAACCTTTGACCCGAGAAAGTAAACGTGTAACGCAATCTTGCACTCAGCCGACCACAAAGTGTACAGTGACTTACGATTACAGATGCCTGTGCATTAAAGAAGATTTAGGACTCATCGAAGGAACAGGAATAACTGTCGTGCTTAACACCCAAAACATGGTTTATTGCAGCCTAAGAGAGCTGAAGTGTAAACGTTAAAGCTCCAGCCTTCTCAGCGTTCTTAAATGCTTTACTTCACATTTTTATCATTGGTATTTACAGTGTCTCTGAAAACAAATGTACCCAGGATTCCTTTATTATTTTTATTTTTAATTTTTGGACTGCGTCCACGTTGTTAGGTGGTCTGAGCCTGGAATGGAGATCACGGCGCGCCGCGAGTGGGTCGTAGATTAACTAGTTCACTCGTTCTGAGCACAAGACACTTTGAGAAGACGTGTGTTTAAAATGGCAGGAGAGACTGTGGGGCCCCCACGCACTGAGCACTCCAGTGATAGATGCCTCTCTCTCTATCGGAGGATTTGCGAAGCACAAACAGATCTGAGCAATGAACTGTGACGAGTAGGAGTATCTCTCTAAGCTTTCCAAACTTTAACTTTGCATGTACGGAGAGCGGAGCAGAGCAGGGGCGGGGGGGCGGTGAGAAACAAAACAATGCATCTTTAAGATATATATTCATTTTATTGCATATGAATAAGGAAAAGAACATTGTTTATCATAGGAATATACTAGAGGAATATTGATCATTTGTAGCTGGCTGGCTTCACCAGTGATCATGTGAATTCCTCTAAAACAGGATTTACAGCACGTTAGTGTAGGAGCCTAATGACTATGAGATCTGTGAGGCTTGACGCCTGCTCTCTCTACAAGAGTGTTATTTACATCTCCCTCAACAGTGAAAAATGCAGGATTAATGTCCAGAAGCCTTTATTTTTAAACACAAGGCAAAGAGGAGGCAGATAATGCATAGACCTTTCTTTTTTTTCTTCCCCTCCCCCTTAATTATTATACCAGGCTGAACTTTTTGTGTAATACTTGAACATAAACTGACCCCATATGCAGATGTTTGTGCTGTATGTTGTTTGACGTGGCAGAAATAGGTCTTCAGGTTGATATCCGGTCAGCATGTTAATTAACATAAGCATGTTTGATTTAGTCTCTCCTGCAAGTGTGACCTGATTGTGGTAAATCTTCATGCAGATGTCAAAATATTGGCATGTTTAGAGACTGATTGTTTCAGACTAATGGTCACTCAGCCCCTCTTATTGGTGCGCTTGGCTGCACTTCTCTGGGAGCCCAGTTTGCCATTGGCCCCTCGCGGATTTAGCGATATGAAAATTTGCATTAGGTTCACTTTATTGTTTTCTTGTTGTCTGTTAATTCCAGTCTGCAGAGCAGCCAGTGACCCATGTCCTGCAAACTCCGTCTCCAGCCAACTGCCTGAGCAGGACTTTAAAGTCTCACACTCAAAACTTTACTCTTTAATTTTATTGTTACATGACCAAAAAATAAAAATGTAATAAAATAAAGTTCGAGTACACCCGCCCCGCCCCCCTACAAAAAAAAAAAAAAGTCTTTATGACTCATCATGGTTCATTATTGACATTAGGAGCAATTCCTTGGTTTTGTTATCTGTAAAATAAAAAAAAAAAAAAAGCACACACACACAAAAAAAAGAACTAAAAAACTTCTGATTGACTGGCTCATTAGGTCACTAATTTATTTTTCAACCCCTGCATCAAGGCAAGTTAATGAAGCATTAATGGGAGTCTCTGTTTATTTAATCGCAATGCTAAGAAGTCCTTACCCAGAATCATTACACATGCAGTGTTCCAAACTGCATGTTAAAACCCATAACTGAATAAAATATTTAATAAGATGATAGGATACCATGTTTTTATTATTTCATTGCATAACATTAAGTGAACTGGGCCCTTGCAGCTTTTATGCCAAAGAAAAAATGTTGGCCATCTTCCACCTAGAAAGCAAGCCGACTTGGCCAAGAATATGTCAACTTTGTAAAGAAAGCCATGCTGCAGATGCTTTGAGCTTATGGTGGGTGTACTTACTGATTAGCTTTAACACAAATACTGCAGTATAAATTTATTTTGGGATGGTTAATTAATTTATTTTACATTAATTGCATAAGGCAGCATTTTTAAAACATTTTTTTTTAAAGTATGTGAGGGGCATAAAAAGCAGCAGAGAAAGGGTCAGAAGGAAGAGGTGTGAAGAAGGGAAGAAGCTGCTTTTCTGTTAAGTCTGTGCATTTGGGAGCAACATGCTTGTAAACCCTCCCATCCCTGCGCATCAGATGAAAGCTATAGTATTATTATTTTCTTATAAAAAAACAAAAAACAACCCAGAGAATCTTTGTTTTCTTGCTTCTACCATCTTCTACCCTGGGCTTTAAAGAGCAGAGATGACAGGAATTCATACCACGTCAAGGACCTGGATACTGAAAGAATGTCATAATAAGGACCAGATAGCATTTACTTCCTCTCAGTCAAACAATGACGCTGCACTTCAGAGTAGGTGTAGCTGGGAACAGAAGCCATGATCGCTGTCCTGGAAGTATCTGATCCTTAAGCAGGAGGTCATTTTACATATAGACATTTTTAAGGCAAAGGTGTAACGCATTCAAGCTTTTATGAACATGCAATCCCTCTGCACTTGAATTGTAAATAAATAGCACACTGATCTGCTTTGATTCAGCTCAACCTGTTTGTTCATTGTAGATGGGGATGAAATGAAGAAGCTTCTGCGTGTGTTGTGGATTAATGCATCCGTCTCTTGCAGTTATCTACCGTGGTTCGAAATCTACTACAAGCTACTAAATACCTTGGCAGACTACCTAATAAAGCAGCAGGTAATTATAAGTTTTCATTGTGGCATCTTTTTTCATAAATGTGTGCATGCAGAGAGCTGTGAATGCGCTTCACAATAAAAATAAGACAGAAAAAGGTAGTATGATCCGAGCGAGAAACAATCACACGGTTTATTCCTTTTGAATCTTTATTGTGGTGAAATATTTTCCTCCACTGTGTTCTTCTGCATTCTGTCTTTTGTGTGCAAGTTTTGTTCACTGTCTTGGGCTTGACTTGGTTTCTCTTGTTAGCAGCAACAATGTTGACATTTCACAGACCAAACCCTGATCTGACACTGGAAGTTATTCCTGATGATTTACTGGAAAACAAATCGTTAGGAAAAATACACACACACACACACAGGCGTGCACACAAATGCCTCTACTTCACAAAAGTCTTCTCCCCTGACTATTCACTGCATTGTACTGGCAAAGGGAGGGGGGGGGAATGGAAAATATGCAACAAACTGGGGAGATGTGCAGCATCTAGTGCATAGGGTGTAGGTGATGTTCCACAGTTTAGACTGAAGAGAGGGGAAGGAGGAGGCAGGGAGGGAGGCAGAGCAAGGGAGAGATGCAAAGAGCTTTGGGACCACTTTTCAATTGTCATGTAGTGACTGCTTCTCCCAGGATCCTCAGGGAGCAGTGATCAGGACAAAGTGTCTGGCTAAAATAGACAGTTATATCACATAAACATACATGTGCGAAATTCTGTAACTGGAAGGAATTTCAGCGGAATAATCTAATGTGCTGAGAAAAATAAAAACAAGCAGAATAGGACAGTTTGTGAAAGAGAAGAATAGGAAGAGGAAAAAAAAAAAGAGAAAAAGAGATTGCTGAAAATCCTGGGTGACTCAAATGTTTGTGTGCATGATTTGGCTTCTATTTACCCCGCTGTCCGTTCCAGGCGAGAGGGATGTGTTGACAGACGAGGGAAGACAGAAGAGCGATGAGGGTTTAAGGAGAGGGGTAAATGAACTGTTTCCCCAGGCCGTGTTGCTGACCATGCGTGTGAGCATTGAGCCTCTCATGACAGGAGGCTGTTCGATTGCGCCCACCCTAACACCCCTCCCTTACACCCTTCCTCTCCTAACTGTGTACAGCCGCCCATTGCTTCTGCTTCTTTGTGCGCACACACACAAACACGCACATACGCGCTTTATTTTTTAAGCATCGGCTTGTTGCTGGAACCAAAACAAAGTTCTGTGAGAGAACAATGAGTAAATGAGTTGAACGATGATGTCAAACCTGTACGTTCATGAGTACGTGTCACTGTTGGTAGGTTGTTTTTTTTTTTTTTTTTGTTTTTTTTTTCTAAATGTGGTTTGAAAAAACTTGCAAGTATAACTAGCCGTCACATTGAAGGACTCATAAATGCTGGAAGAATAATCACAAAGGCTGTTTTGTGGTCAGACTAGCCTTCTGACGGTTTCCTAAAGCCCCAGTCTTTGGAGTGGGGACCCCCGGTTAATTAATGACAGCCCGCTCTCGGCCGTAAATCAGCGCTGCCGGATAATAAGCGTCTGCTGCCCTGCACTCAGCCGTCTTTTAACCTCACCATTTCTCGTTAAACATATGTCAGTCGGATGTTGTCGATCCCTTCAGGCCTCGCTGCAGGAATGCCCTCTGGTCTGCAGCAGCGCCTGTCCCACCGCAGTTGTTAAGTTTGACACACAACTTGTGACATCAGCAAAACAAGTAAATAAAATTCACGTGTTCTACTGTTTTTTTTTTTGTTGTTTTTTTTCCTTTTGCCCCCCACCTCCCTTTCTTCTCCTCCTGTTAGGAGAATGACTTGGATGACATGCTGAATTCTCTGTATAATCTGCCTGTGCCAAAGCCCTTCACGCCAGTCAACCTGAGTGTGGTACGTATGCATCTAACACCCCCACCCCACCCGCCATCAGACGCAAGACGGCTCAGATAGAGACAGAACAAAGGAGAGGCGGGCAGGTATCACAGCACTGTGTTGCATCACAGGATGTGGAAACAGTTGGCCAAAGTAGAGTGAAAGACACTGAAGACATTATGTATAATAAAACAAAAAAAAAAAACAAAAAAAAAAAGCTGAGACAAAAAGGGAAGTTTAATGAGCCCTAAAATGAAATAGACGCAGGGAAGAGAAGACAAGACTTTAATGGCATAAAAATGAAGGAAAGTAGAGCAGACAGGCATAGACAGAAAGCGCTTGACAAAGTGCAGAGGTTGAAAAGGAGGGAATAAATGAGGGAATGACAGAGGAGATGCAGAGTAAAGACCAGGCGGCGGTTGGAAGGGCTCAGGACTGATACCGTGTTTGGAAACAAGAAGTGGTGCAAACAGTTTTTTTTTTTTTTTTGTGTGTGTGTGAGATAAGCTCAGGCTGGACATGTTTTAGCTTGAAGGGTCCTTTCACAACTCGTCATGTTTCCTGCTTTTCAAACACTGAAATGGCTTAACAAGCCCGGGTCCCGCGAAGCCGGTTTGTGTTGGAGTTAACTCTGACACAGTGTCTTCTCGAATGTTTCCAACGCAGACATAAACACTGTCGCTTCCTTAAGCCCGGCTTATTTAAGTAGAACGTAAAGGTTTTCAGTGAGTCTGCTTAAGCTCACAATCTCACTTTCTAAGCTGCTAAGACTCCGCTCCGTAGTGGGATCAAAAGCGTTTCTGTGTTAGCCTCGCTCCTGGAGGACCAGCACTCCTTTTTTAGACCAATTAAACAAGCAACTGTGGGTCTTTTCTAGCGATGGTGTCAGAGGGATTCACGTCTAATTAAACAGACGAATTAAAAAAAGATAACAAGACATATATGAGCTAATCAATATATCTCTGTGTAGGTTTACAAGGTCAATTAAGATTACTTGTGATTTATTTTTCTCTTTGCCAGTTTTTCTAGCAGCTGTGTACTGTATGTGAATAAACCTTTTTTTTTTTAATTTTTTTTATCTCAATCTAAGAGATTCATTAAAAAACGCAGCCCTGGAGAACAGAGGTGATAGATGCATCTCTTTTCTAGAGAAGCCACTAGTTTGATATTTAATTGATGAAGCAGAATGATTGCCTAAAAGGGTGTTTTTTTTTTTTTTCCCATTTTTTTGTTTTTTTTTTTTGTTTTTTTGTTATCATGGTAGCAAAGAAGTAGAATCATTGTCCCCTTTCATGTGTGAACCCTGTTTTGCTCTCTCTCCCTGTCTTATTGTGCAAGAATAAGCAGTTGTATATTGCCACTGGGCAAGTACTGAGTGATCGGCGAAGCAAGGAGCTGGTGAGTGGAGGGGAATGAGTGAGTGGCGGAGAAGGGTGGAGGGAAGGAGGCTGCTGTGAGATATGAAACCGCTTCTTTACTAATCGCATGGGAGGCACGGATTTCCAATTTGGCCAAATAAGCTTCACTATCTTTTTAAATATAACAAAAACAAACTATTGTGGGCCTTGGTGTATGTTTCTTCTCTTCTGGAAAACAATCAAACTTTGTAAATGATTAATGCTCTTCCACTCCGCTATATTCTCTCTCTGAATATCAAAAGTTTTTTTTTTTTCCTTTCTCTTTATGTTTAAAGCAAAGGCAATTGTGCTCAAAAAATCTCATTGATGCTTTTCCAGTTAACCCACTTTCAATGTTTTTATACGAACAAGTGTTCGAAAGTAAAAGAGAAGAAAAAAAAATAAGGCAGATGAGCAAACAAACAGCCAATAAAAGCCTGGATTGCATTGAGGAGCATGGCTTGTGATTATCACAATGCCATGAATTTGTAGACCAACAAGGGAACATTATTTAGCACACGGAGCAGAAGAAAAGAAAAACAAGGGATGCACTGTACCGTAGTCGTTTTGGTTTGGGTTTTTTGGGAGGTTGCCCATATTCTCAGAGGTGTAGCCCAAGTCCCTGATCTTTTAGCACAGTTTATTTACTGTTCTTTGCTCTTTTTATGGAAATGTTTTGGTTACTGATCTTCGTATTAGTCTAATGCGTGCAGGTTATTTTTGTGCTCAACAAGAATAACCAACTTTGTCCAGCTGGTGTCACCTTGGATTGATTTTTAATGGAAGCAGAAAATCATAACTCAGCGTCTGGAAGCAGCATCTCCTTGCGAATGTCCTTTTCACATCCAGAGCATCGTTCCGATTTCAACCTCTTGGTTGTCATTTTTGCATATAAAAGCTGCTGTGGATTAAAATGTTATCCCCGCTTCTTAGCGGCACTGTAACCACCAACAAAATAGATGTTTCTTTATCGAGTTTCTTTATCGAGACAACAAACCAACACGTGGTACCGAAACCTTTAATCAAGCAAGGACTCAATGTTCCTGAAATGTTGTTTTACTTTTTCCAGTTTCACATATCAATCATTGTTTTTGGTGAAAATGTTGCAGATATAGAAGAAATTAACTCTGCTCTTCATTAACTATCAAAAATAATAAATAGAATTGACGTGTTGCCTGCGTGACCGTGCGAAATGTGCATCAAAATAAGACTCAAACGTGCAAACACATTCACCAACTGAAACACGGCATGTAGGAGTTGATCAGGGAAAGCCCTGAATCCTGGTTGGAGTTTAGTGTTTTGCGTTGCGTCTTTATCCCAGCAAAGCTTTGCTCATCTACAGCGATGACCATCCTCTGGGAATACGACCAGTGTTTACTCACGATAATTGTTTTACATGCACATGCACATGCACATGCACACATCGTCATGCCCCCAATCGGATGCATTTTTAAGAGCTGTTGTAAATTTTCTTTTTCTTTCTAATATCACATAGTTTTATTTTACTCAAACATTGTGACTAAAGATTTATTGAAGTTAGTATTTGTTCATTTGTAGTTAGTTTTTTGTATATAAATAGTTTCTGCACGTCTCAAACAGGCTTACCTCTCAACTCTCATCTAACTCGCTATGATTATACTTTAGTTTTTGTTTGTTTGTCGTCTGGTGGCTGGTTTCCTGACTTTGACGGGCTCTCGCTCTTTTTTTTTTTTGCTGATTCTTAAGGGGATCGATGATGTATTAATTCATTTCAGATAAATAAAAGGTTGGTTTCTGAACTGGACATAAATCTTCCTTCTACAGTGACGACTGTGGAGAGACTGCACAGCATAACAGGATCGTTTGATTATTTGAATTAAATGTAATTGATTTGACTATATGAGTGACTGTGCTCGACTTCAGAGGGTTAACTTTAAACACCGTGTTTTCAGAGTGACTAAATTTACTGTTAACGCCACACTGGATTTTTAACGACGAGCAGCAACAGATGGTCGAAGGCCTAGAGAATCACAGGTGTACCATGGATACAGGAGAGAGAGAGTGTGTGTGTGTGTGTGTGTTGGAGACACTATCGTGTGTTTCTCATGGTGGTTTGTCTACCTCCAAACAGCACCTCTCTCAGACCCCTTTGATCTGAACACTGAACCTGCCCTGCTCTCCCAAAGTGAGACAGGCAGCCCTGTGATCCTCTAAACAACCTGTGTGTGCGAGTGTGCATCTGTGTGGATGCGCTCTTGTGCACGGATGCTTTAGTCTGTGAGTTGGTGCTCCGCAAACCTTTTTAAAGCTTAAATAAAGACTCAGTTTTTCACCGGAGACATCACCCCAGTGTGTGTCTACGGGGAGCTGAGCTGCTATTGAGCTTTTCTCTATTCTGCAGGCCTGATAAAAGCATTGCCACAGTTCAGACACCAGCTCAGCAATTCATATAGACAGAGCTGAAGATGAGCCATAAATCATAGAACAAAGTGAACGGCCCTTTTTCCCCTCTTCCCCCTCATTCTCCCCTGCATGAGTGGTATGTTTCACTTGTGACCTTCCCTCTTCTTTCTCCTGCATGTTTGTGTTTTTGCAGCACTCCTACTTCATCGCCCCGGATATCAATGGACTGCCAACTATCCCTGAGAGTGTAAGTGTTAGTGGAAGAGAAAAGGAAAGGAGACGGAAGGAGATAAAGGGAAAAAGAAAAAAAAAATCCCTCCCTTATGGAAACATCTCTGCCTCTAATAGCTTTTAATCTAATACACATGTCACTGTTTGAAATTATTGCATCATCCTCTTGTTTCAGTTTTATCTCCTGCAGCGTTTGTGCTTTTAATGTTGGAAGTTCAGTGATTGGCATAGAGTATTCAAACCGAATGCACGCTCTTTTGTTGATTTTTGTATTCAAATTTGAGCTGGATTCTTAACGGCGCGGGACACTAGATGATAACAATTATTAGTCTCACAGATGGACTTTGATTGAAATGGAAATGTGACCTGTTTTCTAATCATGACCAAATTTAATGGACCAAAAGCATGAATGCAGTTGAAATTCATAGTGACTCTTTTTTTTTTTTTTTTTTTGTAGACATACGAAGGTAATTCAGCTAGTCGTTTCACTCTGGCACTCTCAGAGTTTGTAATCTTGACACCTTACCGTAAGCGAGCTGTGTGTGCTTGGACAGTTTGTTATATGCCTGAATATCCGTCTGTTCCTGTCCATCTCCAGAGGAACCTGACAGAGTACTTTGTGGCTGTGGACATCAACAACATGCTCCAACTCTATGCCAGTATGCTGCACGAACGGCGCATCATCATTACCTCAAGCAAGCTCAGCACTGTGAGTCCATTTCCCTCCAAGTCATCCTCTCAGCTGCAGGCTGTTACCATGTTTGACCTGCTGGGACAGGCTTCAAATAACTGTAAAAAACAGCTGAATACTGCACTTTCTGGACAGATGACTCATTACAGCATTATCGGTCTCTTTATGTTTTGTTGTTGTTTTGTTTTTGAAAGGGCTGATATTATTAAGTCCATACTTTTATGTTAGGATCCTTATAAAAACATCCTTCAATGTTCACAAACCCTCTGTCTAAAACAGTTTTCTGTCTCTCTTTTTACGGTTTTCTCCTGGTCGGCCTTGATTAAATATGACGTGGGATATGAGGCAGGTGCTCACGCTGTGACGTACTGACGAGCGGCTTGTTTGCCAAGTTGGTCACTAATCAGGTATCATGCAGGCAGGTTTCGTGGGGATGTCATCAAGTTTAGGAAGAAAAGCTTCGAATACAAATGAGCAGTTTAAAGGAACAGAGTCTTCATTGTAAGGAGGGAATTACTACCTTTTGCGTGGACTTCGGTTCAGCCTTTACTCACACTGCGACACAAAAAGGCCTCTGTTTACATTTGATTCAAGCTGATTTTTCTTGGAAAAATGCTGCGGCGCCATATAAAGCAGGGTTCTGCAAGTCATAACTCACAATATATAACGTAGTCGAGCATAGTCAGACTTACCATTTTTGGCTTCACGTCAAATTCAGATATCAAATTACCCGGCAAAGCCGTATGTAACTTAAGTGAAGGAATGCTTCATAGATTGAACATGATTTTCCTCATCAATATTCCAGCGAGATATTAAACCGCAAACAGTATCATTAGAGTATTTATCTGACATAACTACAACAGTATTACAGAGATTTGAAGCAACCCGCCGCCCCAGCTCACCCCCGATCCTGCAGTCAGACACCACTGACAAGCTGTGAAATCTACTCTAAAGCTGAATTATATGGGACTGTTTGTCCCATATAACGACAGCATATTAATGTCCAAAAAGCTTTAAATTATCAGTTATTACATGTCTTAGCTCTCTCAAATAATTGAAAGCCACCTCTGTGTGTGTGTGTGTGTGTGTGTGTGTGTGTGTGTGTGTGTGTGTGTGTGTGTGTGTGTGTGTGTGTGTGTGTGTGTGTGTGTGTGTGTGTGTGTGTGTGTGTGTGTGTGTGGTGTGTGTGTGTGTGTGTGTGTGTGTGTGCGTGCGTGCGTGTGTGTGTGAAGGGAGTAACTCTCTGTGTGTCTGCCTCCCTCTGTTCCTCATTCCATCCTCGCTCTCGTTATCTTTGTGGCTGGCGAGGCAAAGCCAAATGTTTATGACAGATGAGATGGGAGAGGGAAGTGATGTCATCCAAGCTCTGTCTGTATCAGTGGTAGCTGCTCCTGCCATCCTATCTACAAGTCTGCAGAAGTCTTAACAGCCGTGGGGCTCGTGGTGGTGTTGGGTGCTGAAGGGAACAGTTCCCAAGGTCTCTCACTGGCGCTGTACTCAGGAGGAGCTGTAAAGATTACCTATCCCTCTGAGAATTTCACCTGTCTTCCCTCAGCTGCTCAGACCAGCAGCACCTCTGAGGGTTTAGGCAGCACACTGTGGTGCGATGCAAGCAGAACATGATGTAAATGATCAAACTCGGGGGTGAGAATGTTTTTCTTTTTAGCAGGAAGAGGGGGATGGAGGTGATTTCTGTCTGTGATTTACAGTTTTCTGCAGCTTGAAGACAAATCACGCCTTATTTTATATATATATATATATATATATATATATATATATATATATATATATATATATATATATATATATATATATATATATATATATATATATATATATATATATATATATATATATAATATTTTTACAAATATGTGCCGACAGGATATTTTAGGAGCTTGCACTTCAGACCTTTTCTTTTGTAAGCCTTTTATCCTCTGCAGTTCTTCATCCAGTCATCTATCCATCCATCTTCCTCATGGAGAGATGTTTTGTTTTGGTTTTGTAGCGATATATGTCAGACACTGTAGTACAAAGGTATTTTCGCGTCCCCCACTGGGATTACTCGCAGCCCCAGTGTTATTACTGCTCTTGTGATGTGTTATTTTTGCTGTTGGGCTAGATTGACCTCGTAGCTCGAGTGAAAATGGCTGCCATAATTCTCGAAACCGGCTAAGTGTACACACATTTAAACTGAAAGAGTTTCCGCTCATTATTCCACGCCACTGTCATGTGATCAAACACCGTAAAGGATGGGAAACGTATAATTAATGTCAGGGGTTTGTCACAGTGTTTGTTGAAGTGAGTGTTATCAGTCACTGTGTGGACGGGTAATGTTTCTGTTGATAAAAGATGTAACGGGAAGGTATTGTTAGTAACATCGCTACCATTCGGCTCCTCTTCACTGCCTCTGCGTGTCCGGTTTCTCGGGCAAGCAGAGGAAGGGAAGATAATTATAGCCATATATGTGTGTGTCTGTATATATGATTGAGGGCAAGGGTTTAGTCTGGAGGTGTACGGGTTCCTTTTGTAAAAGCCCCATATAAACCCACCAGGTTTTTTATTTATTTTTTATTTTTTTTGGTGTGTTCATCTTGCAAGCAGCTAGATGCAAAAGAAGAAATCATGATCTCACAGCTCTGCATTAGCTGACTTATTGCTCGTTTTGTGAACGGCATCAGGTTTTTTTTTTTCCTGGGAGCCAGTTTGTTGTGTGCAGGGGCGGGAGCCAGTCGTGCGTGCAGCCTTGTCATAGGCCCATATAATAGGGTTGCGTTGGCCTTTCTTCT
>CM026206.1:8605384-8612884 GCA_014839995.1 Xenentodon cancila
CAAGTGTTTGTGTAGTTGGTGTGTGTCATATACGCTCGCAGGTGTTGGTGCCTTATGCTTTCTGTCGTTCCGTGAAAGAGTTTGTTGTTGTGTTTGGGTGTGTGGGAGGCCTGGTTTTAGCCGTTGCCGGCGCTGTCCTGCGTGCCCTCTCTTTCTGTCCCAGTGCCACCTACCAGTTTGTGGCATACTTGCATTGTACCAGGCCTGACACCAGTGTTCGTCAACAAAGTGAAAAGCAGAGCGTGGGTAATTGGTGACTTACAAACTGTGCGGAAGTGGAAGAGGGAAAGGCCAACAGAGTTATAAAGAAACAGGATAAATGAGGAAGATGTGGCATTGCTCAGAGGGACTGCAGGAGAAGAGGAGGAAAACAGAATAAGTTATGAAGCCCCGAGATGAAAATGAGGCTGGAAGAGAAACGATGACTGAACTTGAAGAAAGTGTAGGGATGGAAGGGAAGCCTGTTGGAGGGCAAATTCATCTTTAAAAAAGAAATTCCTGCAATTACGACCAGTATAGCTTATTATATTAACTTTGACAAAGGCTTTATAAATGTGATTTATAACTCAAGATGTCTGTTTTTATACTTTCTCAGTGGACCACTGTTGTTTACATCACAAATTAAGATGGGCAGTGTTGACTCGGGATGGGTATTGTAAAGATTTGAAAAAGAAACAAAAAGATCTGTGACTTTTGTTAAATCCACAGCTGCCAACTGACTCGCACAGTTTGGAGGATCACTTCAAAGCACCCAATACTTTTAGAGATGAACGCAACTCTGTAATAACTCTGTAATAACTCTGCAATAACTGCAGACTTGCATTATTTTGTTAAAGGTAATAGGTGTTACCTCGGTGCGACAAGGTCGGCATGGCTGGATGTTTGCATCTGCAAAGTCTGACAGCACCAGAATTACACAATATATTATTTGTATGGAGTTCATCCAGTTAGTCGGACACAACCTGGGGGAACCTTTTGTACATTTTGCTGCTTTGAGCTTATATTTGGTGAAGTTGGCTCTGATGTGGAGGTCGCCCATAACAGCTGAGCTGAGTTAATGGACGGATACAGTAAATCTGTGGTACATAAATGCCACTTGTGGTACAGTTTGGGATAAAACTTTAAGGTACTTTGGCATCGACCAGAACCAGTACCAGCTGGGCACCGGTTCTAGATGCCTGACCCACGTGGTCACATCAGTGTGTGTGTGTGTATGTATGTATATATATATGTATATATATGTATGTATATGTATGTATATATATGTATGTGTATATTATATATATATATATATATATATAATATATATATATATATATATATATATATATATATATATATATATATATATATATATATATATATATATATATATATATATATATATATATATATATGATTGATGTTTGGATACTTTTAGAAGTGTTACTCTGTCGATCATTGGGAAATTGAACAATTAATTAATTTTTAATAACTTTTTAGTATTTGATATATAATACCTAACTATTTATAATACACTACAATGATCAAAGAACAATGTTTTTTTTTTTAATTCTTTATTTCTATGAACATTTACCAGACATTAAACATTTTGTTTAAACAAAGGAAAGGAGCTGAACTGAGGCAGTGGAGCCTGAGGTCGCAAGCGAAACCTCTTAACATAACAATCCGAACGCCACCTGCATCATAAAGTAAATCAAAACTACTGATTTTTGTTGAGAAAAATGAGCACGTGCTCAGGCGTGCGACGCAAACCCAGTCTAGTGACCATCAGTCCAGCTGTGGAGGACAAAATCCCTATCAATCAGTTATCCATAGTCGATTAATCATGCCCATCCCTAGTTTGGATAAAATTTAACCAGAATTAATGGTGAAGGAAAAAAATGTTTCTTTAATTTTAGCAGGGAACTGGATGTAAAAACAAAAAAACAGCATCATGTGGCATCGATCTGGTGTTTTTACTGCTGCCCCGAACAGAAGTAACACTCTTGAACTGGTGAAGCTTGGTTTTTAGTTTACCGTCAAACTGACCACATGTCTGCGCTGCAGCGAGGAACCCTGGACACGAGCTTCACCCTACGACTTACACCTCTCACAAATATTGCTGACACATGTGATTAGTCCGCTCAGAAGCGCCGTTCCTCTGTTCCTTCATGTTTCCGGCTATCACCACTTCGCTGTTTTCAAGACAAAGACAGATTGCTGCAATGTTGGTTTAAAAGAAGAAGAAAGAAAAAAACCCCACATTTTCTCGAAGTTTATCAGCTCCAACTCGGATAAAATACTCTCCGTTTGCTCCGCTATGTTGGAAGCGTCCAAACTTCATCAAGGAAGTAAAGGAAACTCAGAACTGCTAGACCCCGTACTGCCGCTGAGTGTTCGCTGGCCTAATTATAGAGCGACACAAACAACAACAGGCGAGCATAAACGCCAACAACAACATATGGTCCTATACGTAGCTACGTGCACATTTGGTACATAGAACCGTAAATCAACTGTTTGGATATCATCAACAAGCAGAATTGTTGAGATTTACAGTAGCTCTAAACATGTTATCAGTTTTGAGGTGTCCAAACAAAATCCCATTTTTTTGTTAACCATGTACTTAGTAAAAGAGAGTAATTAGTTTATATTAAAGTCTTATTGGTCGGTGTCCCAAAGTCCTGCACAAGGATGCCGCTGGCGCCGTTCCTGCTCTTAGTTTGAATCACGTACTCGGTTCAGAAGGAAAAGTGTTTAGACTTTCAGTCTGGTGAAAGGACTTATTCATTAGATGCCCTTTATATATACTGCAAAACATGTGCATGTGATGCTGGATTTGTCATGTTGTTGATTTCAACATGCGCAGTTGGTTAGGTAAGAATAATGACATCAGTGGAAACACTGGTTAAGTCAGCCAGCCCCAGAGTTGCTGCGTGTGCTCAGGTCTCTGATGTTTCCTTCTTTTAAAGAAAGAAATCATGTTGTTTGCTGCAAAGCGAGCTGTAAGACAAGTTTATCTGAATATAATGGGGGGGGGGTTGTTAGCTGTGCAAATGTTTGTTGTTGATGGTTCTGTATTTGTGTGTGTTTACACCATAAAAGTTGCACAATTAAAAGTGCAAGTGTCAGAACAGGAAACGTGTTGTGTGTGTTTTGATTTTGCTGCTGATGAACACTATTACAACACTCTATAATGAATTACACGAAGGAAGCAGAGCAGCTGATGACAGCTGAAATAAAATCTTGAAACGAACAGCAGAAGGTTGTACAGAGAACTTTGAACACATTAAAAACATGAACTACTGCTCACATACTGTATAAAACACATTATACCCATTGATTGCCTTATATGCTAATGAAGATGCCATAAGGTCATTTGTATGCAGTCCGTGGTCCGTACAGCCAGTGCGAGGTATAGATTAGGACGCACACGGCGACTGACCAGCAACTCGCTGATAAAGCTGCTGTCTGACCTCTTAGCCTATTGGCATTGTTATCTACTTCAAAGTTTTAATTTCATTCTTAACTCATCACTTTATTCCCCTTTCTTCTGAAATCTTCACCTCCTCTCCTCTGCTCTGCTCTCCCCCGCTCTCCGTCTCTCTTCTTTCTGTCCTTGCTTTAGTCTCGCCGAATGTGTCTGGAAAAACCAGTGTTGGCGTGGGCACTTTCTGTCTAAGCCGCAGCACACTAAAAAGCTCTCCGGGCAGAACCAAAGACCTTGACTGCTTTTTGAAGCAGGCTGTCGCTGTATAATCGGTTACTTTCTCTCAGAGGAGGGGGTGACATACACCCACCCACACACACACACGGTGTAAGAGTCAGGCAGCCCCTCATTACTGGGCAGAGCCCCGGTCCCCGAGGACTGGACCCAGCACCTAATCCTGTATTTGTTCTTGGGGACTGTATCTCTGATTCTCCATTGAATGGAATATTAAGCACCCAGGTCTTTTGTGGAGCGTGTAAGCCATTTGGCTCCACTCATCTATTATTTATCAGCCTGGCAAATATTTTATCAGCCTTAGCCTCGCATTGCCCACTCACATGTGATCCCCCTCCTTCCCTAAATGAAGGAAGAAAAAAAAAAAAGATGGGTATGATTTCTTTTTTCTTTGTAATTTATCTCCCTTTTACTTTTTGCCTCATTTGTTCTTAAACCTGGACAAGGACACGGGGATTTGTATTAATCTGAATTAGAGAAGCAAATATGTGAACTATTCCTGTGTAGTTTGCTCCAAGTTACCTTATCTGAGACGCACTGTTGCTGCTGCTGCTGCTGCTTCATCGCTTTGGAGATAACGAATAAAAGACGAGCGAAATCTAGATTTCCATCATAAATCATAATCTTGGTTTCTTAGACTCCCTTTCTCAGCCAGCTCCCCCAAGCCCAGTAAACCCAGCCTGAGAAGAAGAAAAGGTAGAGAGACTCCTGTTTTCACTTTCAACCTGCGAGTAAATCATGCCAGTCGGGGGGCTCACCTTGAGGCCTGGTGGAGATAATTGGAGTTGGTTAGCGAGGTGTTCTGTGCCATTACCTCCTGGTACCAGCGAATGGCTGGGGCTTGTCTCGCACTCCCAGAGGAGGATCACACTAGCCTGTTGGCTCTTCACCCTGTGTGTGTGTGTGTGTGTGTGTGTGTGTGTGTTTGGGTGCACGTGTGACTCACGTGCGTGTGTATGTAGATCGGCAGATCGGTGACCTCTCTTCATCCTGATTTAATGGCCCCTCACCATCGCTGCTTCCAAGGCAGGAGGGTGTGGTAGTTTTGATAGTCGCTTTTCCACCAAGTGTTTCACTTTTCTCATTAATATTCATAGCATTGATTTATTTTCAGAATTAGCAGAAAACAAACTGTTTGCCAGAGAATTAATCCTGACAGGAGCGTGGCATTGTTGTTTCATTTGAAGACAGCAGGAAGCAGGAATATGCATATGCAGATACTCAGAGCAAGACACCAATTAAATGTTGATTAAGCCCTAAGTATTGTGGGAGTTTGTGTATAAGAGACAATAAGAAAAAAAAATCATTGCTGTGTGTTTTTTTTTTTCTTTTTTCTTCTTTGACTGCCTGATATGAAAAATGGATGCAGTTAAAGAAACACGTAAGGAGGTGGGCACACGGATATACGAGCGCATGCATGTTTTTATTTATCTATTTTTTTTTCTTATTGTGAGCTTTTCACATGTCCAGGCTTTAAATGAGGGGTGTGGCCCCCTCGCTCCCTCTCTCTCCCTCCGGCGGCGGTTGTTTTCAGCAGCCAGGCTCACCCGCTTTTGGCCGGTCAGTTGTGACGCTGTGTGTGTCAGCGAGCAGGGGGTCTCTTGGTAGTTGTTTGTGTGTGATAGTGTGTGTCCGCTTCACACATCGACTGTGAAGCTGCAGCGGTATAACAGTGGCTGCTGCTCCGGGGTCCCGGCGGTATTGGCCTAGCCCGCAGTCTCTCTTGGCTAACTCATGTTTCATTCTTTGGCAATTTGCCCTAATGAAGTCCCGCAGGAGCCCCTCAGACCTCTGTTCTCTTTCCATATTTAATCATGTTATTTTAATCTGGGGGATGAGCTAACGCCTCTGTCTCCTGCTCCGTCTGTGTGTCTGTGTGTGTGCTGCAGGTCATTACTGTAGCTGGGGTTTCATGAGGCGGGATGTCAAAAGGGGGGTGCTGGCTTTAAGACGGTGGCAGACAGTGACTTCAGTTCTGTACGTGATGTTTGTTTGACAATTTAAAACAAAAAAAAAAAAAAAGCGTCTTTGAACAGCAGTGCCATCCTCACGTGATTCCTTCTCATTATTTGCTAAGAAGAAAAGAGGTTAATTATTCCATATTTTTCTCTGTAATTCTCAGACACAGTTGGGTAATTTTGATTTTTATGGCTACTGTCAGCACTGTTTTGGCCTTCTTTTGTTGTTGATTTTGTTTTATTTTTTTTATTTTGTGCAGGACAGCACAGTCCATATACACTGACATGGATTTAAAAGCAGTTAATTATGAGCAGTTTGCATTTTCTCACTTAGTTATGAAATTATACTGTCATAACTGCTTACAATATGTACTACGGCAGTTTTCTTTATTTTTTTATGGATGGTTTGTATCAAATAAATCATTACGGAAGACATGCTCAGGGTTTGTAAAGCAAGTGTGAGGTCTCTTTACGTTTCGTAGAAGTCTTTTCATGTCAGTATTTCTCTCTTCTGTCGTGTTTCAACCGTGAGGGTCAAGATGAGCTCCTGTCAGCTGCTTGATCTGCATCTTTCAGTCTGTTCTCCTACAGCAATTGCTGGCAGGTTAAATGGTTATGAAAGCCACGAATGATATGTAAGGGTAAAAGGATTTTTTTTTTTTTTTTAAATACTTTATATTTGCAACACAAGAAAATAATCTACTTTGCAGGTACGGGACATCACCCCAGCTTGTTTTGATTTTCTTTGCTTCTGTGTGACTTTGATAGTGCTGAAATGAGACATTTACAAAGTTAAGAATAAGAAGGTAAAACAGTACATTGAAGTCAAATATTGCTTTTTCCAACTTTTGCAGATCTTTCCTCAGGACAGTTTTTTGTAAGTGTTTTTTTCTTTCAGTTTTCTTTGTTGTGGAAAGTTGAGTTTTTCCCTCTGTCTCTCTCCGTCGGTGCAGTTAACTGCGTGTGTCCACGGTGCGGCTGCTTTGCTCTTTCCGATGTACTGGCAGCACATCTTTATCCCCGTGCTGCCCCCGCATCTTCTGGACTACTGCTGGTAAGGCTGACCACCTCCAAAGCCAACACGCGTACAAACACACTCAGCGTCATCACAGAAAATGTCTCAAACATCCAACTTTTTTTCTTTTTCTTTACTGCCCATGTCTCTAATCTTCCAGCCACTTTCCAAGTCGCGCACACGCCTGACCGTTAGACACGTAAACACGCAATACCACGAGCAGCAGATGTGCATCTAGCTGAGCCACTAAAGCCTCGGATGCAAAAGTGCAGCCACACATGTTCACATGTTCTCCCACCCGTTCTACATGTTTTTGCTTGTACTCCTGTGGTACGCCTCCTCTGCTGTGGCTCCTCAACGTAATAACGGCTGCAGATCACCTCGCTCTGTATTTCATGTCAGTACCACCACAGCACTCTCATCATTGCGGCTCTCTCAGGTGTTCATTACCACCAGTCCAACATGAATTCAGCAGATCTGAACGGGCTTGATTGAAACCGAGCGGAGAGCAGAAGTAACAGCTCATCTACAAATCTACACGCATCCAGGTCCACTTCGATCAGTACATGTTTTGAGTACATGTGAAAAGCCAGGATATGTAAAAGGCTGGTTTTAGTTTGAATTAAATCGGGCGGCTCATCCACTAGAGTGGAGTGCAGTGCTTTACTGGGCGGTACGCATCAGCGTATAGAAGCTCTTCATCATTGACAGTGAAATGTGATTTCCAACATGCTGCAAAGACTCATCATTATCTTATTCAATAACGGGGTGTCCTTCATGCACCAATTAGATAGGTAAATTGTATTAGATGCTCCGCATGTGTT